>JAEOAD010000329.1:12020000-12554362 GCA_036365145.1 Orientallactaga sibirica | reverse complement strand
CAAAGTACCTTCACCATCATGGAATCCCACCAGCAGATTAGAGAGTACGAGTTTGTCCTGCTTCCTTGTTAACACTTATTACTGACTTGTCTTCTTTTTAGCCAGCTGCGGATGTGAGAGGTGGCGTCTCATTCTGTTTTTCTCTAATAAATGAAATGATTTTGAGCAAGTTTGCATATGCATACTAACTAGTAATTTTTATAGCTTTTGTGGAGAAACACCTATTCATAACCTTTGGCTATGTTTAAATTGATTTATTTGGAATTTTATCATTCAATTTTAGTGTTTTGTTGCAAGAATTAATTTGTATATTGTGACCCTAAATACCTTATCAAATATATATGCTACAATTATTTTTCCAGTTAATAGGTTGTCTTTTTACTTATTTCATGGTGCCTTTTGAAAAACAATTAATTTGAATGAAGTCCACCTTGTGTGATAGCAAAGAACAAATCGCTCAGACCGAGATCCCTGATCCGAACTCCCATGTGTTCTTCTAAGCGTGCTGTGGTCTCAGAGCTTGTAAGAGCTCAAAATCCCTCCAAAATAGTTCTAGGGTCTTATGCTCATACGAATAATGGCCTGTGGTCTGTTTTGAATTATGTCATGGTGGGAGTTAGCGAGCACAACACTGTCCTTCATTGTGTGGGTCCCAGCTTGTCACACCATCTACTGAAAGGACTATCTTCCCTCAATGAATGTTCTTTTCAAATTCAGTTGACCATATTGTGAAGGCTGTTTCTGGCCTCCCATTTCTGCTTCCCTCGCTGACCAGAGAATCCACTGAGCTCTGTCTGTGCCCATCGAGGGAGCTACTTCATGCTCTGAAATCTACTGATGCAGTACCATGATATTTCTAAAATCTTACTTAATTCTCTCTCAATTTTTCTTAATATTTTTTTTAGTTTGCTAAACATACTTCTAGGTACTTTGGGGTTGTACTGAAAACAAACGTGGTGGTTTGGATGTGAATGCCCCCATAGACTCTTGTGTTTGAATACTTAACCCCCAGTTGATGGTGCTATGTTGGGGAAATTGTGGAACCTTTAGGAAATGTGTCACTGGACGTGAGCCCTGACATTTTACAACTTGGCCTCACTTCCTGGCCACACTCTATTTCCTCCCTGCTGATATGACGCCCATTTCCGGTTCCTGCCATGTTTCTCACCACGATGGACTCTACCATCTGGAACTGTGAGCTGAATTAACATCTTCTGTTCCCTAAGCTGGTTCTGGTCCAGAATGTTGTTCCAGCAATGAGACAGCAACTGATATTATAGACGTTTTCCTCTAATCTGTTTCAGATGCTTATTGCAAGAATATAAAAATAGATTTGCTCTTGAATGTTGATCATGCGCCGTGAAACTGTACCGCACACTTGCCAGGCTCATCGACTGCCTTTTACACACATGTGCATGGATATTTTAGAGCCTTCTAAATGCAACATCATATTACCTATAAATATAGTTTCCCTTTTTCCATTCTAACTTGTAAACTTTTTGCTTGTTTCTTTCTTTTGTTTATTAGTGTTTCGAAGAACTAGGCTCCACCGTGCTCTTTATGTCTATCAAACAAAAGTTCTTGTGTTTCTCTCCTCTCCCTCTTCACGCCTCCTCTCCTGCCCTTGTACCTTCCCCCACCGCAGCCTCCTTTCCGCTTGCATGCCACATGGTTCAAACTTGATTTTTCTTGTCTAATTGGCCTCACTAGGGCCACTAGTAAATGTCAAACACAAGTCAACATCATGAACGTGTTCGCAGTATTAAAGGAAAATAGCGTTCCTGTGTGAAGCAGTTGAGAGTCTCAGACAGCTTTGTCTCGAGGAGCAAGATCTGCCCATCTACAGTGCCTGGAAGGTTTTCTCCCCAGAGCACATTAGGCTTCTCAGATGGTTTTTTTTTTTTTTTTTTTTTTCTGTAGCTGTGAGAATCCATGCTGGCTCATTCCTTTTTGTTGTTGACATGGTGCATTACATTGATTGATTTCCAGGGTGTAGCCAACATTAAGATCCCATGTGGACGTGGAAGTGGAATGCAATCAAGTTTGCCTTGTTGCTTGGGGTTGCTAGACTTTCATGGAGATCCTTGCCCCTGGGTCCAGGAGAAATCCATCTTCACTTGTCCTTTCTTGAAATGGTCTTGCTCTGTGGCTGGTTAGAGTCTGTCTAGAAGCCCTTAGAGATAGCTGCATGAACTGTCTCTCTCTCCCCGGCCATTGACCATGCCGTCCTGTTTCTTGGAGTGCCTCATGATTGTTTTTCTGAGACGTGTGTGCACTGACGTGATACAATATGACAGCTCTGGACACCGGTTGTCCTCCACCCCCAGATGTTTGCTGTTGCTGCTGCATGTTCATTTAGTGATGTTCCTGAGCCACTTCTGTGACCTCTGCCTTCCCTGGCATGTGGCCACAGCGTCTCCTTGGTTGGTGTAGTTGTCAGCTAAGGATCGAGCTGGATTGCTCTTGAGGCCTTGCTGTCCACATGGTTCTTAGCTGAGGGGCTCTGAGCATCTCTTGAGGAGCATGGTCAATGCTCTGGTGACTCTTCATACCTCTGCCTCAGCCTACGCTGGAGCTTGCTGCTGAGGCTCTGGTGGGCTCTTCATACCAAGACTAACACTTTAGCACTGAGCCATCCGCACAGCCTCCCCACTCTCCACCACCACTCTGTTCTGTTGTCCTTTGTTTTACCTTTAGCTTTCTCAGGCAGCCAGGTGACAGAGGAAGTGTCTCTCGTTGGCTTAATGTATGGTCTAGGAACAGAGAACCTTACCCTAGAAGCAAGGAAACTTTCCCTTCACCAGGGTTGGTGTTGGGGAGAGAGGGACAGCCTGCACCTGAGCTGGAAGTGGAAGAAGCTTACAGAAGACCACCTGAAGCCCACTAGGCCCCCTGAGCAGAAGGAGGCGAGAGGTGCCTGCGATCTTGCGTCTCAAAGAAGCCACTGCTACGTGGAGAGAAACTGTGGACTGGGGTGCACAGACTGAGCCTGGAGTGGCAATGCCCTTCAGAGAGTGACACGATCTGCAGTGGCGCCCCTGGGAGCTTGGCGGGTGAGTGTTGCAGGCAGGTCACTGGCCAGGCCAAGTCAGGAGCTAAGCTGAGGGCTGGGAGAGTATTTGTGGGACTCACGCTCTTCACCAAGGGCCTGCAGGACATCGTGTGAGATGAACTAGATATCCATCAGGCAGCGGGAGAAGCCCAGTCCTGACAGAAAGGGGGTGACAGGCCTTAGCGACATCAGGGGCTGACTGTCAGGTGACGTGATCTGAAGGCAGAAGCCTCTTGTCCCCGAGCGTGTCCTGAAGTAGGTCAGACTCCAGGGGAGAGAGGGATTAAGTCATGCAGGCAGATGCTGCCACAGTTCCAAGCGTCCCCAGCTCATCCTACTACCTCTGTGGAGCACTGGCTCTTGGACCAGACATTGGCAAGCTGGCTGTGAAGGATGAAGGATACCCCTCATCTGCATGGACCTGTGAGGAGGGACAGGCGAAGGCCAAGCAGCCGTAGGTAAATTTGGCTGTGGTGAGGAGGAAAGGGAGGCAGCTGAGCCAGGCCCTGCTTATGAGGTGACAAGGGGCCCTGGAGCATGAGCTGTCTGTGGGTGTGCAGTGGGGAGGAAGCAGAGGGATCAGATGGACATAGGGTCAGGCAAGCGTGTGCCCCCAAATGAGTCCAGTGTGGTCAGAGAGGCCTGGGGCATGGAGAGGGCAGAATTTCAGAGGGCACGGGGGTGCCAGATGAAGTAATAGCTTCAGATTGTGTTCTGAGTGAAGTGTAAGGCAGAGCAAGGGCCTGATGCAACTTCACTTTCACCTGAACCCCTATGGAAGATGTTCAGAATATTAGTCTGTTTTCCATTGGTATAACAAACTGCCTGAGAGCAGGCTGCTTTCTAAGGAAAAGAGGTTTGTTTGGCTCATGGTTCAGGGAGTCCAAGAATAAGGGGCCATACTTGGCAGTAGGTTTCTTGTAGCAGCATCCCAAGCTTTCATAGGGCACCACAGTGCAGTGGCCGAGAGCCCACTAATCCCATTGGTGGCTCTTCTTGGAAAGCCTCCAGTGGTCACTCATGGGCCTTTCTCCCAACAACCTTGCCTAACCCCAACCACATCCCAAAGCCCCACCTCTAAACCCCAGGGCAAGATAAAGTTTCTACTCTCTTAAACTGTTTTGGGCACTTTGATACATACATGCAATGCATTTTGAACCCCCCATGTACCCTCTTTCTTCCCCTTCCCCTACCACTAAAAGTCTCTTCATCCTATTAGACCCCACGCTGCCCCCATGCCTTGTCAAGTTTATTTGTCCACTGATTTGCATTAAGGTCGTTTACATAATCATGGTAAGAGGCTATTTTCTACACAGTGGGCAATCCTCCAGTGGCTACACCCCTGAAGGACGGACTCTTCTCTTCTCAGCAGTCACATTTTCCACCATTGATTCTGGGAAGTGTGGGGGTTCATGCCTCCTCCCTCGCCTAGGAGGTATCGGCAGGCTCCGTCACGTGCAGGAGACCCCATGTGCTAAGAGTCCCTGAGTGTGACTGACTTGTATCCAGAAGACAGCCTCACTTTTCATCTTCTGCTACATTCTTTCCACCACCCCTCTTCGACAAGGTGCCCTGATGCTTGGAGGGTCTGGTTTAGCTGTTATGTTTAAGGTGAGCATAAATGAACCAGCCACTCAGTCTTAGTAACTATGCCATCTATGCCCAATCTCTGTCCTTTTCATAAAAAGACCTCTGGGTTTGAGGCTGTGAGCAATAACAATCTGGAGACAATCATGGACACTGAGAAGATTGTCTGATGGGCATGTTGTTTGATGGTCATCTTGTGTGATGGATATGTTGTCTGATGGTCATCTTGTGTGATGGATATGTTGTCTGATGGACATGTTGTCTGATGGTCATCTTGTGTGATGGCCATGTTGTCTGATGGGCATGTTGTCTGATGGTCATGTTGTCCGATGGCCATGTTGTCCCATGGACATGTTGTCTGATGGTCATCTTGTGTGATGGACATGTTGTCTTATGGTCATGTTGTCTGATGGGCATGTTGTCCGATGGACATGTTGCCTGATGGACATGTCTGATGGTCATGTTGTCCGATGGTCATGTTGTCCGATGGGCATGTTGTCCGATGGACATGTTGTCTGATGGGCATGTTGTCCGATGGACATGTTGTCCGATGGGCATGTTGTCCGATGGGCATGTTGTCCGATGGGCATGATGTCCGATGGTCATGTTGTCCGATGGGCATGTTGTCCGATGGGCATGTTGTCCGATGGGCATGTTGTCCGATGGGCATGTTGTCCGATGGGCATGTTGTCCGATGGGCATGTTGTCCGATGGACATGTTGTCCGATGGACATGTTGTCTGATGGGCATGATGTCCGATGGGCATTTAGTCTGATGGACATGTAGTCTGATGGACATGTTGTCTGATGGTCATCTTGTGTGATGGACATGTTGTCTTATGGTCATGTTGTCTGATGGGCATGTTGTCCGATGGGCATGTTGCCTGATGGACATGTCTGATGGTCATGTTGTCTGATGGGCATGTTGTCTGATGGGCATGTTGTCTGGTGGGCATGTTGTCTGATGGACATGCTATCATGTGGGCATGTTGTCTGATGGTCATCTTGTGTGATGGGCATATTATCTGGTGGGCATGTTGTCTGGTGGACATGTTGTCTGATGGTCATCTTGTGTGATGGTCATGTTGTCTGATGGTCATGTTGTCTGATGGGCATGTTGTCTGATGGGCATGTTGTCTGATGGGCATGTTGTCTGATGGGCATGTTGTCTGATGGGCATGTTGTCTGATGGACATGTTGTCTGATGGGCATGTTGTCTGATGGGCATGTTGTCTGATGGGCATGTTGTCTGATGGGCATGTTCTGATGGGCATGTTGTCTGATGGGCATGTTGTCTGATGGGCATGTTGTCTGATGGACATGTTGTCTGATGGACATGCTGTCTGGTGGGCATGTTGTCTGATGGGCATGTTGTCTGATGGTCATCTTGTCTGATGGACATGTTGTCTGATGGGCATGTTGTCTGATGGGCATGTTGTCTGGTGGGCATGTTGTCTGATGGACATGTTGTCTGATGGGCATGTTGTCTGATGGGCATGTTGTCTGGTGGGCATGTTGTCTGATGGACATGTTGTCTGATGGACATGTTGTCTGATGGGCATGTTGTCTGATGGACATGTTGTCTGATGGGCATATTGTCTGATGGGCATGTTGTCTGATGGGCATGTTGTCTGGTGGGCATGTTGTCTGATGGTCATCTTGTCTGATGGACATGTTGTCTGATGGACATGTTGTCTGATGGTCATGTTGTCTGATGGGCATGTTGTCTGATGGGCATGTTGTCTGATGGGCATGTTGTCTGATGGGCATGTTGTCTGATGGTCATGTTGTCTGGTGGGCATTGTCTGATGGATGGGCATGTTGTCTGATGGTCATGTTGTTGTCTGATGGGCATGTTGTCTGATGGGCATGTTGTCTGATGGGCATGTTGTCTGATGGGCATGTTGTCTGATGTTGTCTGGGGGCATGTTGTCTGATGGGCATGTTGTCTGATGGGCATGTTGTCTGATGGGCATGTTGTCTGATGGGTCATGTTTGTCTGATGGGCATGTTGTCTGATGGGCATGTTGTCTGATGGATGTTGTCATGTTGTCTGATGGGCATGTTGTCTGATGGGCATGTTGTCTGATGGGCATGTTGTCTGATGGACATGTTGTCTGATGGGCATGTTGTCTGATGGGCATGTTGTCTGATGGGCATGTTGTCTGATGGGCATGTTGTCTGATGGGCATGTTGTCTGA
This sequence comes from Orientallactaga sibirica, assembly GCA_036365145.1. Taxonomy (NCBI): domain Eukaryota; kingdom Metazoa; phylum Chordata; class Mammalia; order Rodentia; family Dipodidae; genus Orientallactaga; species Orientallactaga sibirica. The sequence continues at coordinate 12,547,523 of JAEOAD010000329.1, read as the reverse complement.
TGGGCATGTTGTCTGATGGGCATGTTGTCTGATGGTCATCTTGTGTGATGGACATGTTGTCTGATGGACATGTTGTCTGATGGGCATGTTGTCTGATGGGCATGTTGTCTGTCTAATGGACATGGGATGGACATGGGCATGTTGTCTGATGGGCATGTTGTCTGATGGGCATGTTGTCTGATGGTCATGTTGTCTGATGGGCATGTTGTCTGATGGTCATGTTGTCTGATGGGCATGTTGTCTGATGGTCATGTTGTCTGATGGGCATGTTGTCTGATGGGCATGTTGTCTGATGGGCATGTTGTCTGATGGGCATGTTGTCTGATGGTCATGTTGTCTGATGGGCATGTTGTCTGATGGTCATGGGCATGTTGTCTGATGGGCATGTTGTCTGATTGTCTGGGCATGTTGTCTGATGGGCATGTTGTCTGATGGGCATGTTGTCTGATGGGCATGTTGTCTGATGGGCATGTTGTCTGATGGGCATGTTGTCTGGTGGGCATGTTGTCTTGTCTGATGGGCATGTTGTCTGATGGGCATGTTGTCTGATGGGCATGTTGTCTGATGGGCATGTTGTGGGCTGATGGGCATGTTGTCTGATGGGCATGTTGTCTGATGGGCATGTTGTCTGATGGTCTGGTGGGCATGTTGTCTGATGGGCATGTTGTCTGATGGACATGTTGTCTGATGGGCATGTTGTCTGATGGGCATGTTGTCTGATGGTCATGTTGTCTGATGGGCATGTTGTCTGATGGGCATGTTGTCTGATGGGCATGGGCATGTTGTCTGATGGACATGTTGTCTGATGGGCATGTTGTCTGATGGGCATGTTGTCTGATGGACATGTTGTCTGATGGGTTGTCATGTTGTCTGATGGGTTGTCATGTTGTCTGATGGGCATGTTGTCTGATGGGGACATGTTGTCTGATGGACATGTTGTCTGATGGGCATGTTGTCTGATGGACATGTTGTGTCTGATGGGCATGTTGTCTGATGGACATGTTGTCTGGATGGGTCTGATGGGCATGTTGTCTGGTGGGCATGTTGTCTGATGGGCATGTTGTCTGATGGGCATGTTGTCTGATGGGCATGTTGTCTGATGGACATGTTGTCTGATGGGCATGTTGTCTGATGGGCATGTTGTCTGATGGGCATGTTGTCTGATGGACATGTTGTCTGATGGGCATGTTGTCTGATGGGCATGTTGTCTGATGGACATGTTGTCTGGTGGGCATGTTGTCTGATGGGCATGTTGTCTGATGGGCATGTTGTCTGATGGGCATGTTGTCTGATGGGCATGTTGTCTGATGGACATGTTGTCTGATGGGCATGTTGTCTGGTGGGCATGTTGTCTGATGGACATGTTGTCTGATGGACATGTTGTCTGATGGGCATGTTGTCTGATGGGCATGTTGTCTGATGGGCATGTTGTCTGATGGGCATGTTGTCTGATGGGCATGTTGTTGTCATGTTGGGGCATGTTGTCTGGTGGGCATGTTGTCTGATGGTCATCTTGTCTGATGGACATGTTGTCTGATGGACATGTTGTCTGATGGTCATGTTGTCTGATGGGCATGTTGTCTGATGGGCATGTTGTCTGGTGGGCATGTTAGCCTATCAATGGTATTGGGTCCTCACTAGGTCCCTAGATGCAAACATTTGGCCACATTTACAGGAGCAGGCCAACTTCCGCCTATAGAGAGGACCTCAAATCCAGTGAGAACCAGTTGGTTACTCTCACGTCATCCGTGCCACTATTGCAAGAGTGGGCCTATCTTGCCTGGCAGGTCAGTTGTTGAACACATAGCATCCACAGCTGGGCAGGATTGTTGATGACTTTTCTCCCCCGCAGTTGGACAAACAGAAAGCCAGCGGACAGGGAGGAAGCTTCCAACTCAGTTCCAGCTTAGTTTCTCTACGTCCTGCAACAGAGACATGTACTGTCTTCAGCAATGGAGACTTACCACCAAGCCTCTGGGATGGTGGTTGGCCACATCTGGGTGTGGACGAGTCAGTGAAGTCTAGCGTGCCAGTGGGGCTGTCAAAGCACGCCCTGCCCAGGACACCTCTCGGCTTGGCTTCTGAGAGGATGGCAGGAAGGAAAGCAACCTCAGTCATCAGGCCGCCTGTGGTCAACAAGCTTCAGCCCACCAGCAACCTGGGGCCATGTGGGGGGGCATGTCACAACAGGTCTGAGTTATTGCATGAGCCCTGGTTCCTGTGTGGGGCTCAGCAGCTTTCTTAGAGTCCTACATTCTATTCTTACTTTTGTATTTTGGGGAATGGAACTGGAGGCCTCACATGTGCTAGGCAAGTGCTGTACCACTGAGCCCCATCTCCAATCAGTCCTAGTTTTAGCTTTTTTTTGAGATAAGATCTCACTAGGTTGTTCAGGTTAGCCTTGAATTCACTCTGTAGCCCAGGTGGGCCTTGAAATTGCCATCCTCCTGCCCAACCTTCCGAGTAACTAGGACACAGGCCTGAACCACCTGGCTGGCTCAGCGTGCTTCACTTTTTGCTCTGTATTGTGCCTGGTCACAAGAAAGAAGCAGAGATTGCATGTGCAGGCCTGTGCCATTTTCTGTTAGAATACACCATAGAGAAGAGCAGGGTCCCTGAGCCATGGAAACCCCCAGCCCAGCAAGGAAACAAGACCTTAATCTGGAAGTCTCTGTCAGCAAGCCTTAGGGTAGGAGGCCCAGCAAGGTGGCTCTAGCCAATCCAAGGGTCCCTTATCACAATGTCCATAGCCATAGTTATGGGGATCTTGCTGCCAAGGTCATTTGTGTATGCATGTATTTAGGGGTATATGTATGCATGCCTGTGTGTCCAAACATATAAGTATGTGTGTGCACACAGCATCTCCAGATGATGAATGAGAAGGGGTCAGTATTAGCTGCCCAGCCTAGGCTCTTGTTGGAAGGGGGAAATGGAGTGGTTATATTAAAGCGGGGACAGGGAGAAAGAAGGGTTGAGAGGGATGGATGAGCCCTAGGCCAGGCTGGTATACATATAAAAACATGGCTTCTGGCCTCAGGACCTGGCCGCTCCCACAGATCACTACAATATGTGACAGACAAGACCTGTGCACCTCATTTCCTGTTCACTCTCCTTGTGTGATGCATGTCGGCCCAGCCCTTCTCAGGAAGCCAGTCACACCACAGCGGATCGCCCCTGCTCTAAAACCCAGTGTTCTTTCTGCTCGGAGCAGATCCCAGCCCTCTGCCCATGGGGCCTCATTCTCCTTCCTGTCCCAGCTCCTCTGTGCCACACCCTGCAAAACCTGCACCAGCCTCTCTGCCTGCGACCCTCAGACCTTTCCACTGGGTCCTTTTCCCAGTCCTTCTCTTGCCACCCACCTCCAGGCATCTTCCTCTAACGCACATTCCTCGTCACTTTTACGAGCTGTTCGTAGTCAGCAGCTACATTTGGTGTATTGGCCTTGCCTGTATGTCACTTCCCCATTGGGGTGGTTCCTGCCTCCCCATCTCCCCACCATAGCAGCACTCAGCACTCTGCCACAGACTGTCAGGGAGTCAGTACGTGCTCCTGGGGATGGAGGTGGGTTAGCTTAAGGACCTTGCTTACTCCACCTTGTGCTGGGTCCAGTTTCCTTCAAGGGGACTCTGCAGACTTGGGGTCATTAGCTTGAGGCTAACATAATTGTTAGCTTTGAGGCTCCTGTTCCAGTTTCTCCTCAGCTGCTGAGGTGTGTCGTCAGGGCCATGCGATGAACCCACGCATGGATGCAGCTTGCTGTCTGTCTAGATGCCACTGCATTTATAGACACAAGTGAAATTCATGGTGCCACATGTCACGAGTGACTATCTTTTGATTTTTTTCCACTCTTTTAAAAACGAAAAGAAACATCCTTACTGGGGCATGAACCACCACATCTGGCCACACAGGTCATCTTTTGGAGATCTCGGCCCTGTAAGATCCACCTAAGATGGTAAAGGGGGGGGGCGATCCCCACACCTGGATTCTGTGAGAGGTGCTGGCACTCTACCCTGAGCTAGGAGAGGGTGGAGCCAAGATGAAAGGGGCATAGTGCCTCCACCTCATGCCCTGTGCACCTGTACCCTTTTGTGTCCAGCCTTCTTTATGGGGCATTTAGACAACCAGATGCCCTAGCATTGACCCCTGGGCAGGTCAAGAGGGTTTTAATGATTCCTAGGGCATATGGAGAGAGGGTCGAGGACAAGCTCAGAGCCATGCTAGTTCCAATGACATAGAGCTGTGGGGAGGATGACTCTTCCAAATTCCCCATGGATGTCACTGCCAGGCCAGGCAGGGTGCAGAAGCAGCTTTGTGCAGTCCTCATTCGGTCACACGAGTGGATGGAGGTGTCTTGGTGGAGGCCACTGCAGGCGGGTAGGGCAGAGCTGCCTGAATGACAGCGCAGGGTCGCTGATTAACGGATCCGTGCCCAGGCAGAGAATAGTATGAGGCGGTGTGCCCCGTCCATTGTTTCTATCAATGGCTTGAATAAAGGCCTAACAGACCTGCTTGTCAAATTTGCAGATCAAAGCCCAGGAAGTGGCTAATGTGTTGGAAGAAATATGCTGGGTACAAAAGCCATCTTGACATGCTGGGACAATAGATTGCCAGGGGAAGATGGGCTCCGTGGAAGAAAAGGGAGGTCTGCCCTGCCTGCTGGGGAAAACAACCAGCTGACCATGAGGGTGCACATCAGCTTGCCACCAAGGACTCAATTCTGGGAGCTGGAGAGATGGCTTAGCAGTTAAGGCTCTTGCTTGCAAAGCCAAAGGACCTAGGTTCCATTCCCCAGGACCCACATAAGCCAGATGCACAAGGTGGTGCATGCGTCTGGAGTTTGTTTACAGTGGCTGGAGGCCCTCGAGCACCCACTCTCTTTCTCTCTGCCTCTTTCTCTTTCTTTCTTTCTCTCTCCCTCTCTCCCTCTCTCTCTCTTTCTAATAACATAATAAATAAAACATAAATAAATAAAAGTGTTTAAAATAAAGGACTCAACTCTGGCCCTGGGTCATTTAACAGGCTGCCCTCCCCTCCCCCGCAGAACCTATAGCTCCATAGTAGATCTGGTCCAGGAAAAAGAATGATGTGTAGCCAGTGATCATGGGATCACAGCTCCAGCCAGTGTCACTCTTCTTCCAGGGCATATGAACCACAAGGGACTCAGAGCTGCCCTCCCCCTCCACATGCCGGTCCTGGGGAGGGACTTTCTTCCTACACTCTAAGAGGCAGCCCGAGAGCCCCCGGGGAAGTGACAGGAAGCTGGCTTTGGGCTGCATTTAAGCCCAGCTATTCTGACAAGAGCTGCAGAATGTGGAGTGAGCTGCCTTCCCGGCTGTGGGCTTTGATGCTGGCAGTGACGAGCAGAGCCTGAGAGCCATCTGTCAAGGGCCCCAAGGGATTCCTCCCTGGCAGATGGAGCTGAAGCAAGCCATCATCCAAACCCTTGCTCTACAGATGGGGAGGCTGAGGCCTGAGGGGAGGGGAGGTACCCTAAATAGCCCGTAGAAGTGGCCGAATCTGCCTGGGCCCCAGGGTCTCACTCTGGGATTTTAGCTTTTGGAGACATATTGAAAGGGAACATGTGTGTGTGTTGGGGCTTGGGGAAGAGAGGACGGTATGGACATGCCTCCCTGAGCTGGGATTCAAATGAGAGCAGGAAGCTCCAATGGCAACCCAAACACTGTCCCCTAAGTACAGTGTGCCCTCGGGCTAGATTGGGCACAGGTGCCTGACTGCCATTTCATCTTCACTGAAGAGGACACTGGGAACAGGCTGGGGACTTTCAGAGGAGAATGTACTTCATGAACCTCACAGAAAGGCCACCAACTGGGGTCCTCTGGGGTGCATGGGAGGCCCATCTGAGAAAGCCAGAGGCTTGGAGCACCCCACAGTACCTTTTCTAAACCCCGCATTCTGATGTGTGACTCTTTCCACCCATGCACCAAGACAGAACATCCTTGCTCGTGAGTCAAAGTGTGACAGTGACTTTCATGACCCTGGATGCGGGGTGAGCCATGACAGCATGGGCTGTGTCTCACGTCCTTCACATTCTGCATAAATCAGGTGAATAGAACACATTTGTGAAGTTCCTTGAAGAAAGCTGCCCCTGTGTTGAAGACTCCACAAGGCTGAGTGAATAATTACATGGAGCCTCGTGATAGTGATGGTGGAGTGCTGTTGGAATGTCGCAGATCCAGAGCCAAATTATCTTGTGTCATCTTTAGTTCTCTTAATAGCCACATATCGCCCACCCCTGTCTCTGACTTAACATCCTGTGACTACCAGGTGAAACCTTTGGAATGTATTAACTTAACAGACCACAAGCTGCTACCAACCTAAGGCTAAGAAGGTCATCAGATAGCATCCGAATCCTACAATAGAGATCCCCAGCTTGGGGGTCACCCACCTACTTGATATTTCCCTAGTGTGCTTTGATTTATGACTTTGTTTTGTTCTAAATCCATAAAACCTCCACAAAAAACAACCATCTCCATCTGGGAACATGTCGTTCAGGACAACCCACATCGCATTCCTGGGCCATGGTCACCCACATCACATTCCTGGGCCATGTCCACCCACAACCGCCTCAAGAATAAACTCTTCCTCCCTCAGGTAGGAGTGGCACTGTGTGTTGACATATTTAGATACCAACTGGAGTAAAGCAGCTCACCATGTGGGCCTAAGAGTGGGCTTCTTTTTCATGTTGCTTTGTAAATAATAAAAGTACTAACAGCTGGTAATTGTCGATTAAAAAACACTTAGAAAACATGGAAACTCACACCTTTCCCTTTATATGTCCAGGAAGTAATTGTCCCTACATGCGTGTGTGTCCCCAACTCTCAGGTGTTATCAGACTCTCTTTCTTTCTATTTTTTTTTTTTTGAGAGACAGACAGACAGATGGAGGGGAGAGGGAGAGAAGGAGAGGATGGGTGCTCCAGGGTCTTTCATCCAGGCCAGCAAGGGCCTTCACCCTCCCAGTTCACGCCAGTGGCCAGCAGCTGAATAGTTGCATCCTTCCAGGCCTGGGAGGCCGTGCAGGAGCTCTCCACGCTGCTTCTCTGCATGAAGACAAGCAGAAGGAATGTGAGGAAGAGCTAGTGGTGGCTGCTTGATGGTTGCTGAAGGAGAATAGTCACTCTTCTTCAATGACGTCTCCACGAGTACGGAGCATGTGGTAGTTTGAAAAGATGGCCCCCAATATAGTCAGTGTTTTATTAGTTTGTAGTTTGCATCTGCAGCCACCTGGCTGGAGGCAGTGTCACTGGGCGGATCTTAAGGTGTGGTGGTGGGTTTGAGATTTCAATCTAAAGATATGCAAAGTGTGCCTAGCTGGAGTTCCTGAGGTGTGCTGTGCTGTGTGGCTTTTGGCTTTCTCTCTCTCTCTCTCTGTCTGGTCCTGTTAGAGCAGGCCAACCTCTTCTGCCATTATGGAACTTCCCCTGGATCTGTAAGCTTCAATAAATATCCCTTCCTCCATCACTTTGTCTGGTCTGGAAGTTCATCTCAGAGAACCTGAAGCTGTCTGCTATAGAGCAGGAAGAAGAAAGGGGTCAGCAAGATTAGGGGAATAAGACAGGGCAATGGGGGATCTACATGATACATATACATACATACATACATACATACATATATACATACATACATACATACATGGACTTGTCATGGAACAAGTAACTACTTTTTCAAAAAGAATGGGAGAGGAAGTCCCAGGCTGTCTGCGAGTGGCTACCTGGAGCAGCAATGGGCACAAGAGCAGCAGAGATGCTGGTCTCTTCCCCCACCCCATGACAGGAGTGGGAGACAGGGCTGAGGACACTGTAGGACCAAATCCATATTCTCCTTGGCCAGGCCTGAGCCCCTGCACCAGTCTTCTGCCCTGCAAAGCTGTCTGTTCAGTCTCTGTGAGTCCCCTGGGGCAGGGCACAAGAGCAGCACAGACGCTGGTCTACTCCCACCCCATGACATGTCCCGGGCTGCTCGGGACCCTCTGCGCCTGCCACGCTGCCCAGCTGTGGATCCTTCCCAGACGGAGTCCCGCAATAGCTTGTGCAGGTCACTGTCTTTCAGAAGAGCGAGGAAAGGAAGCTTCCCCAAGTCCGAGTTTCCCACCTGGTGGCATGGGTGTAGGCCTGCGCTGTCACCCCTGTGGCTCTGGCCTGCTGGTCCTGCCTTGCTCAGGCACCAGTGGAACACAGAGCTTTCAGCCAGGCTCTCATGAAGAGTCTTTCCTGCATCGTGGCAGACGTGCTATGGCACCACGGAAAGACTCCCCTGCTTAGCTCATGTTCTGTGGGCAGAGTCCCTCCCACCCTCGTGCTCTCCTCCTCTGCTCTCGCTTGCCTGTGCCCCAGCTGGGGAAAGCGTGTGTGAACTTACAGCGGCCAACTCTGAGAAACCAGAACATGCCGCTGGTCATTTTAATTAGCCATGGAAATGAGATCTGTGCCTTCCTTGTTACTCTGACAATTAGACTCTGCGTGGCCTCAGGATGCTAGAGGGAAGCTGGGCATCAGGGCCCATCTGAGCCTCTTTCAGGTGGGCTGAGTCCTTCTGCAAGACAGGGACACAGCTACATGGCATTCATTCATTCATTATCCAGTCTTCAAACAGTGCAGTGGGCCGCGATGGCATCAGTCCTATCAGGGGCCTGCCTCTCAGGGTGACTTTTTCCACATTTGATTCATGATATACCCCAAGAGAAAGTCATCCTGTCACACAAAGGACACGGGCTTTGGTGTCCCAGATCCAAGTCCCCACTCTGTCGTTTGCTAAAAATGTGACTTAAGGCAGCTGATTCAGCTCACGTGGCCATTTCTGAGTGTCCTTGGTTGAATTAGAAGTGTCTTCAGTGCCTAATTTGTCTGAATCAAAAGCAGGGGACGAGCCGGGCATGGTGGCGCACGCCTTTAATCCCAGCACTCGGGAGGCAGAGGTAGGAGGATCGCCGTGAGTTCAAGGCCACCCTGAGACTACATAGTTAATTCCAGGTCAGCCTGGACCAGAGTGAAACCCTACCTCGAAAAACCAAAAAAAACAAGCAGGGGATGCTTGGATTCTGTTACCGTGTCTCTGAGTCCTCTGATTCCCACACCTGCAAGTTAGCCCCAGAGCCGGGATGCAGCTCTGTGAGGTCTACAGGAGGACTCGAACCCAGCTGTAGCCAGGCAGAGTTGGTGACTGAGGGCCAGATGTGGTCAGCCTGATGGTCCCCTGTGACTTACTCCTTCCAACTCGGCACCACCAGGCATGGTGTCCTGGGACGGCCTTGCCCTCAGGTCCTCCAGCTCGTTGCTGATTTCAAGATGGTGACTTTGTAATTTCATCTTTCTCTCTTCATGTCTACAGGAGCACAAAGAACTTGTTCATCAACTACGTCCTGTCCTTTGTACAGGAAAATGCAAAGTAAGTTTCCATTCCCTTCTTCCTTTTCCCTTCCCTCAGTTTACAGACCGAGGAAGCCTTAGCCACTGTAGATGGGGCCAAGGTTCCTCGTGCATGCGGTCATTAGGAGATGTTAAATGCCTTCAATGACTACCAGCCATTTTCCCTTTTTGTGTGTTCATATGTACAGCATGTGTGTGAATGCGAGTGTGCATGTGTCACAGTGCTCAAGTGGAGTCAGGACAGCTGGCAGGTGGGCCCTCTCTTTCCGCCTTGTTTGAGGAGGATCTCCCGTTCACCTTCACTGCTGCATATTCCAGGCCAACAGGAACCTAAGCCCCTGAGAAAGCTCCAGGGATGTTGTTTAATGAGTGTGTGTGAGTGGGCACAAGTGTGTCAGGTGCATGTGGAGGTCAGAGGACCACCTCTGGATCAGCCCTCACCTTTCCCACTCAGTTGAGTCTGTTTCTCTCTGGATTCTGGCTCCCCTGTTTTGCATGAACTCTGATCCAAGACAAACCCTTCCTCCTGAGGTTGCTAATCAGCTCACAACAATGACAAAAGTGACCAACACAGAGACCCCACAATCCTCTGGTCACATGGATTATGTCGGTTGATGTCTACCATATGGGAAATTAACACAGAAACACGTTTAAAATGTTGGCTTATTTATTAACTTAAAGTTGCAATCAGCCCATACCATGTAAACATAACTTACTTTTAATGAAAATTAAATATTTTCCCCCAAAAAGCATAAGTTAGCAAGAAGAATGGCATTGTTTTACATTTCTGTGCAACCCCTTGTGTCTGGTTTAATAGAAGACAGATGGGTTCTCGAATTCCCTTCTGCATTCAAATTGTTGCAATATGTTATTTTGCGTGGATTGTACGAAGGCAGTTCATCTGTACACGGATCAGATATATGGTAGAAAAATGGAATAGCATTCAAATAGACTTTCAGAATGTATGAGGTCTCTGGTCTGTTGGCGCCCTATGACTTCACACTTGCTAAAGCCAGCTCCGGTGTAGACCTGAAAAAGAATCAATGGTCTTTTCTTACTCCACAGCGTGTTTTGCACGTCTTTTTAAAAATAAAACTACTGTATCAGTGACTTCCTGGTTAGTTTGACCAAATGCCTGACAAAAGCATCTTCAGGAAGAGCTTACGGCTTGAGGTTACAGTCCACCATGGCGAAGGTGTGCTGGCAGGAACACGAAGCAGCTGGTCACATTGTGTACGCACACCCGAAGCAGCCAGAGATGGATACCGGTGTTTGACTCACACTGTCCTTTTTATCCAGTCAAGGACCCCAGCCCATGGGATGCTTTGCCCACAGTTAAGTTGGGTCTTCCCCCCTCACTTAACCTAATCTAGAAGTTCCTTCACAGATGTGCCCATTTCTCATGGTGGTTCTAAGTCCTGTCAAGTTGACAAGCAGAGATTAATGGCACACCTGTCTTGGAGTGAAGCTCTAACACGTGCCTGTTTTGGTACCACATGTTGGTTCTCAAAAGGAATGGCTCTCTAGGTTGTGTCTCCTATCCATGCCTCACATCCATGGTGTAAAATCACACTTTAGTATAACTGCTCACTTACCTCTTTAAATGTTGTTAAATGTTGTGCAGTTGTCAATTTTTTAATGCAGATACAAGTTCTCCAGATATTTCCTTCATGTCACCAATTTTGCTCATGGTCATTGCTGCTGTTTGCTTCGAAGTGACAGGCTCACTGTCTCCATTTCAGAGAAAGCATTTGCATCGCCCGTCTCAGGAGCCAGGCCATGTTATTACAGATGTCATGAGTTAGATTGTGCAAGTTCCCCAGTGGTCCTTGTGTTGAAGGCTTGGTCCTTGGCCCATAGTCTGAGGAGCTATTGGGGGTGGTGGAGAACATGGAAAGGTAGGGCTTAGTAGGGCTTGTCAGGTGCTTGAGGGTGTGCCTGGGAAGGTGTGTGTGTGTGTGTGTGTGTATGTGTGTGTGTGTGTGTCCATACACATTCATTCTGAACTGCCCATCACTTTGACCTTGGATGGTTCAAGCCTCCATCAGAGACAAAGGGACAATGATCAGCCACATGTCAGTAACATTAAAATGTGGCCTGCAGGAGGTTCATAAGCACATCTTTTGTCAGGACCTTGAGGCAGAAGCAGCTGGGGAGGTTGGCAAAGCCCTTGGGCTTTGATGGGGCTACCAACACTAAGTCTATGGCCACACTGCTCTGAGCAGACCCTGCTGCCTCCCCAGCCTCAGCTCCACCTTCCGGGTGTCCTGGGCCCAGGAGTCACTGGTGTCTAGCATCTCAAAGCAGACAGAATACTTGGCCTACAGCAGACACCTGTTGTATCCCCTTGTCATGGAGCATTCTCGTCTTAAGATGTGTTTTAAAATGGTTTCTGCTGACGTTGGAAAGCTGTTGGTGTTTTTGAGTGGACAGTCCATGTGAACAAGATGGTTTATTTTGTATTTCCCCCCACATGTATTTATTGATGCATTCTCTTTGAAAAATTGAGATCCATTTGGTTTAGGGCCAAATAGCAACTTAGCTGAAGCCGTGCGAGCTTTTAGCATCACTTGATGTCCAGCCACACAACTTGAACTCAATTATGCCGCTTCCAGGACACCTTTCCACTTGTGCTCCATAATGGAAAGTGGAGTAAATGAAAAAGCAATCAGTGTAAATATGTAGAACGGACACTCATAATCATCAGATCATTGCTGGAAATTAAACAGCAAGTATACCAGCCCACTGTTTCCTTGTGAGACTGTGCTGGGCTACGCGGACTTGAATGAGCGCTAATTAAAGTCTTGCGGTAATGAGATCGATGGAGTTTCATTACCTTGCTTAGCCCAGACGGACAAGGGTTCTTTGCTCGTGGCAATGGTTAATTTTCTCATGGAGTTCAAAGGTATAGAGACCAGGGCTCTTATTGATGAATGCTCAGAAGCTGGTGTGAGCATTAATTCCAGTGACCATCATAGGCAAAGCAGAAATGAATGCACGGCCATGGATGGAATTAAGTGCATTTTTCATCATCTGTGAACTTGGAGGAGAGAAAGGCTTTCAAGACCTTAATAACAGAGTAGCTTCCCTGCAGCCCTGTCCCTCACGGCCAGTACCAGCCAGGCGTGAAGGCTTCTCTGCTGGGCCCAGATGCTCTGCTTGTCCCTGGGAGAGAGATGGGTGCATATGTCCTCAGGCAACAGGTATGCTGATCTGGAAGCCTGTGGCAAGTTGCAGCTACCAGCTGATCACCCAGGATGTTTTGCAAACTCTACCTCGATGGCCTGGTCTCCCATCAGAAAGGCGACTTCACGCCGATTCTCTGGGGATGGAACCAGTGTGCAAAGTCCACACTAGGATTGTGCCAGGCCTGCCCCCTGTGGCTTGGGAAGGGCAATCACTGGCCACTGACAGTGCCATTCTCAGATCTGCCTGAGTCTCCTGCATCCTGGGAGGCAGATGGACGCCCACTTCTGCAGATGAAACAAGGTTACCTTCCTCCTTTGACCCGTGTGCTTATTCAAAGGGACAGCCTGAGGCTGGGGTGGCAGGTTCACTGGGAATGTGTTTGCCACACAAGCACCAGGGCTTGAGCTCAGATCCCCAATGCTATGTAAAGGCCAAGGATGACAGCACATGGTTTTAATGTTTGTGCTTGGATGGAGGAGATGGGAGGATCCCTGGGAAAGCTGGTTGGCTAGTCCAGCCGAATCAATTATCTATAGGGTCAGCGAGAGACTCTGTCTCTATAAATAAGGTAGAAAGACACTTGATGTTGACCTCTGACCTCTACATGCATGTGTATGCATGTGCATGCATACATATGTCCTCACAATATATGGATGTGCATTCACACAGACATGCAATAGACAATCAAGCAGTTCAACCCCCTTGCCTCTGGGATGCAGGCGCCACCATTAAGTGACTTATGAGATATGTGCTCAGAAAACATGCCATCAATCGGAGTCCTAACTGGGTGACAGCAACGACACTTGGAGAAGGTTAATGTGGTCTGTGTTAACAGAGGAGCGACAGTGACATGAAGGCCACTGGGTATGCTAGGGCACTTCCAGGAGCTGCACAGGTGAAGGCAAGAACACCTTGCAGAGCTGAAAGGGGAGGAGCAGAGGCCTGGGATGTCCCCACCTGTACTGTACGGGGACACAGCCAACCATTAGAATACCCACGAGGGCTGGGGAGATGGCTTCGCAGTTAAGGCGCATGCCTGCGAAGCCTAAGGACCCCAGTTTGATTCTCCAGGTCCCACGTAAGCCAGATGCACGTGGCGGTGCATGCGTCTGGAGTCCATCTGCAGTGGCTAGAGGACCTGGCGTGCCCATTCTCTCTCTCTCTCCCCCTCTCTCTGTCTCTAATAAATAAATACAAATAAAATCTTAAAAAAAGAATACCCATGAGATGGATTTCTGACATGAGAGTGATGTAAGGGTGTCCTGTGTCCCCTAGCATGACATCACACTTATGTGACTCATGGTGGCTGAAAATTCCACATTTGCAGATGCTACACAGGGCCACCTGGCTAAGGTGAGAGCCACCTGTCCTCTCCACAAACGCTGCATAACCCCTCTCTATGGATGATCCTTGGAGACTGACATTCAGTTCCAGGTGGAAAGTCTCCCCAACATTATCAGCGCCTCGCTCATGTCACACACATCACTGTGTCCACGCTCCCCTCTGGCATCCTTGACTGTCCTTTGACTCCACGCTGTTGTCCCCTCTGGCTCCCGGCTCACCGTGGGCAGCGTTCATGTCACACACTTCCGCATCCTTTGGCTGTGTCCACGCCATCGTCCCCTCTGGCTCCCGGCTCACCGTGGGCAGCGTTCATGTCACACACTTCCGCATCTTTGGCTGTGTCCACGCCATTCCCCTACTGGTGTTTACTGGTGTGTACTGTCTCTTCTTGAAGTCCGACTAGTCTCAAAGTGTGAGTGCCTGTCACCTGGCTCTGGTTTCCTTCTAACATGGCCCCAGTGGTCTTGGAGTCCTTCCTGGGGTCTGTCCCCAGGCTGTATCTTGGCATCTTGATCTCAATCTGCTCTCCTACCCCATGGAGCTTACATGAGGTGATGGCGACTGTCACCAGAGTCCGAGTCTGGGTGCACAGTGCCCTTCCCATGCCCAGGCCTTCAGAAGACACAACCAGGATTTTACTCATTTTTTGAGGGGGGGTACTTTTTTAAGGGAATGCCAGATACTTGCACCACTTTTTTGTTTATTTATTTTTTATTTATTTATTTGAGAGCAACAGACAGAGAGAAAGAGGCAGCGAGAGAGAGAGAGAATGGGCGCACCAGGGCATCCAGCCACTGCAAAAGAACTCCAGATGCATGCGCCACCCTGTGCTTCTGGCTTACATGGGTACTGGGGAATCAAGCCTTGAACCGGGGTCCTTAGGCTTCACAGGCAAGTGCTTAACCGCTAAGCCATCTTTCCAGCCCAAGGCGGAGGAAGGTTATTTTTAAATCATGAATTTGAGTGAATGCCTCTGCAACCCAGGTTGTGCTCAAGGCTTCCTCACCTCAAACCCCTGCATTCTGCATTTATATGTTTATTTTTCCACAGGGAAGCTGACTACACCAGAGTTTCCAGCCCTGCTTTGCTCTTCACTTCTCCCACATAAAAGCAACTCTAGAACTTGCTATAAACTATTTTCACATTGAAAATATTTCCATCGTTCAATAGTCATGTTTAAATTTATTTTATATGTTTTGGGGAAGGAAGGGTGTTGGGGATTGAACCTAGTGCGTGTGAGGCACTTGCTCCACCACTGGCCTATATCTACAACCTTCTTTTAACTTTTATTTTGAGACAAGGTCTTACTGAATTACCCAGGATGACCTTGAACTTACTCTGTAGTCCAGACAGACCTTGAAATCATGATCCTCCTGCCCCAGGGTACTGAGTAGTGGGATGGCAATCTGTACTAACATACCCAGGTCACGTTGACATTTTAAAGTTTCCACAGAGAGTCACCTTCCTTCCCACCCTGTGTCACCCTTCACTGTTTCAGTGCCTCCTTCAGTGTGAGTCGCCTTTTACATATGCAAATGCATGGCTGCACGATACCTTCTGCCAAGCATGGAGGGAGACACTGCCCACCACGGACTTCTGGGGTGCATTCTGCCCTCTGCCACGCGTGGAGAGAGACACTGCCCACCACGGACTTCTGGAGTGCATTCTGCCCTCTGCCACGTGTGGAGAGAGACACTGCCCACCATGGACTTCTGGAATCCATTATGCCCTCTGCCACGTGTGGAGGGAGACACTGCCCACCACGGACTTCTGGGGTGCATTCTGCCCTCTGCCACACGTGGAGAGAGACACTGCCCACCACGGACTTCTGGAATGCATTCTGCCCTCTGCCACGTGCACTGCCCACCACGGACTTCTGGAATGCATTCTGCCCTCTGCCACGCGTGGAGAGAGACACTGCCCACCACGGACTTCTGGAGTGCATTCTGCCCTCTGCCACGCGTGGAGAGAGACACTGCCCACCACGGACTTCTGGAATGCATTCTGCCCTCTGCCACGCGTGGAGAGAGACACTGCCCACCACGGACTTCTGGGTGCATTCTGCCCTCTGCCACGCAGAGAGACACTGCCCACCACGGACTTCTGGAGTGCATTCTGCCCTCTGCCACGTGTGGAGGGAGACACTGCCCACCACGGACTTCTGGAGTGCATTCTGCCCTCTGCAAAACACTTTCTGGAATGCATTCTGCCCTCTGCCACGCGTGGAGAGAGACACTGCCCACCACGGACTTCTGGAATGCATTCTGCCCTCTGCCACGCGTGGAGAGAGACACTGCCCACCACGGACTTCTGGAGTGCATTCTGCCCTCTGCCACGCTTGCCCACCACGGACTTCTGGAGTGCATTCTGCCCTCTGCCACGCGTGGAGGGAGACACTGCCCACCACGGACTTCTGGAGTGCATTCTGCCCTCTGCCACGCGTGGAGGAGACACTGCCCACCACGGACTTCTGGAGTGCATTCTGCCCTCTGCCACGCGTGGAGGGAGACACTGCCCACCACGGACTTCTGAATGCATTCTGCCCTCTGCCACGCTAGTGGAGAGAGACACTGCCCACCACGGACTTCTGGAATGCATTCTGCCCTCTGCCACGCGTGGAGAGAGACACTGCCCACCACGGACTTCTGGAGTGCATTCTGCCCTCTGCCACGTGTGGAGGGAGACACTGCCCACCACGGACTTCTGGAGTGCATTCTGCCCTCAAACTTGCTCTTCTTAACAACTGCCCAGCAATAGCTCCATGCTGGCACACCGTGTTCTTCTACCCACCTCTGACGACCACACACATGCATGCATGTGCCATTGTGTGAATGACCCATTCTCCCTGGTAAAGTGTGCATGTTCCTATTGTCCCAGTACTTCTAGCCTGTTGGTGGAGGCAATTCTTCAAGCTACATGCTGGCAGTGGACGTGTTAAGACATCCCTTAAATCTGTTTTTATGCGTGTGTGTGTGGTGTGTTCATGTATAAATGCAGGTTTGTATGTGTGTGGCTATGCATGCATTTCTGTGGAGGCTAGAGTTGACCTCAGGTGTTTTTCTCAATAACTCTTCGACCTTGATGGTCAAGACAGGTTTCTCACTGCACGCGGAGATCACTGATTAGGCTAGACGAGCTGGCCGGCAAGCTCCAAGGATCCTCCGGTTTCCATCTCTAAGTACCGAGACTGCAGACAAGCAGCACCACACCTGGGGGGCCAATGTCAGGTCCTCACTGCTTGTGTGGCAAGCACATGACCCAGCCCCTCCCTTAAAACTGACCCAGTTTGCTTCATTCCATTCATGGGGATATAGCACGATGCCAGAGACTGAGTATTTTCCTTGTAAACAATAGAGGTTGATTTCCCCAAGGTCCAAACTCCAGGTGCAGATTTGGGGTCTGGTGAGAGTTGCTGTCTGCCTCAGAGAGCTTGAGGCTGCGTCTTTAGGTGCTGGGGATGAGAGGTCAGTAGGATCCAGCTCCGAGACCATGGACATGACCAGTGTTTCTCTGGCTCTCACCTTCCTGTGCCATGAGTGGTGCCAACATTCCACCATGCTGTTCCTGGGTTAAGTGACACCATGTTGAGCCAAACAGAACTCAGCCATCTAAGCCTGGCACCAGGAGGGAGTGTCAGGAAGTGAAGTGAAGCAGTGCTCAGGGTGGTGCGCAGCCTGGACCCCACCTGGCCACCGTCCTCTGCTCCTGTTCCTTCTCTCCAGTGCATAGGCTGATCTAGGTGGGGAGGGGACATTTCCTCCATGCCCCTGTGATGGCTTTGACCCTGGTGGGACATCTGGGCCAATAGCTTTGCTTTAGGAAGAAAACGTAGAGACCCTGGCTGGAGTCACAGGTCCTCTGAGCCCCAGGATCCTCTGAAAAGTGGAGTTTGGGGTGCGCTGTGATGTGCTGACAGAGACAAGAACAGTAAAGGCCTGTCAGAGCCGGTGCTGGTCATTGTCAGAGATGACCACTTCACAGTCACCTAGTGCCTGTCAGTTCTGGTGCAGGGTGACCTACTTCACGTCTCATTCCTGTACCCTCTTCCTAGGACCTATGTGGGACTTTGTCTGGAAGGAAGGTCTTTGCTTTGCAGGTGACGCTAACATGAGGTCACACTGGATGGGTAGGTTCCTCACCCAGGGACTGGTGTTCATAGGAAGTGAACAGAGCAAAAGTGAAGAGCCATTGAGAACAGGGTGGCAGAGCCTGGGGTCATGTGGCTGTAAAGCCCAGAGTAGCTACTGGTACCAAGCTTGGGAAGAGGCAGATGGATTCCTGGGTGTGCTGGGACATGTAACCAGATGACAACCTCCTGCCTCCTGTCAAGACAGCGCACTCCTGTCACTTACCAAATGCTCGTGGCATTTGTTGTGGCAGCCACAGGAAGCTTGCACAACCTCTCTTGCTGTCAGTGGGCATGGCCATGTGTGACAGCACATGTGGCACATACATACAGACATTCACAAGCACATGTGTGAGAGCACGTGTGCCACGTATACCCAGACACTCACAAGCACGTGTGTGAAATCACGTGCATGCACTACATAGACACTCACAAACACATGTATGAGAGCATGTGTGCCACGTATGCCAAGACATTCACAAGCACGTGTGTGAGAGCATGTGCATGCACTACATACAGACACTCACAAACACATGTGTGAGAGCATGTGTGCCACATATACCCAGACACTTATAAACACATGTGTGAGAGCATGTGCATGCACATACACACAGACACTCACAAACACATGTGTGAGAGCATGTGCATGCATGTATACCCAGACACTCACAAACACATGTGTGAGAGCATGTACAGGCAGTATACCCAGACACTCACAAACACATGTGTGAGAGCATGTGCATGCACTACATACAGACACTCACAAACACATATGTGAGAGCATGTGCATGCATCTAGACACAGACACTCACAAACACATGTGTGAGAGCACGTGTGCCATGTACACCCAGACACTTACAAGCACATGTGTGAGAGCACGTGCATGCACATACACACAGACACTCACAAACACATATGTGAGAGCATGTGTGCCACATACACACAGACACTCACAAACACATGTGTGAGAGCATGTGCAACATGTACACACACTCACAAACACATGTGTGAGAGCACATGCATGCACGTACACACAGACACTCACAAACACATGTGTGAGAGCATGTGCAACATGTACACACTCACAAACACGTGTGTGAGAGCACATGCATGCACTACATACAGACACTCACAAACACATGTGTGAGAGCATGTGCAACATGTACACACTCACAAACACGTGTGTGAGAGCACGTGCATGCAGTACACACAGACACTCACAAACACATGTGTGAGAGCATGTGCATGCACTACATACACACACTCACAAGCACATGTGTGCGAGCACGTGTGCCACATACACACACTCACAAGCACATGTGTGAGAGCACATGCATGCACGTACACACAGACACTCACAAACACGTGTGTGAGAGCACATGCCTGCACGTACACACACTCACAAGCACATGTGTGAGAGCACGTGTGCCACGTACACACAGACACTCACAAGCACACCAGCATTTGGGCATCTATCCTCCTGAACACCCTTCCCCTGTCCCTTGTGGCCAATCCTTAGTGCCGCTCACGGAAACTCACAGACCGAAGGTGGCTCCCCGGCGGGTCCCCATAGAGGGAGAGACCAGGAGCTGTGGCCTTCTACTAGGAGAAGCTGTGTGTGGTGTGGTGAGAACAAGCGCCCAGCTTGTCCCAACACACTGAGGAGAGAAAGCACTTTCCACACAGACACATGTGTGCAGGAGCACGTTGTGCCATTCCTGCTGAGAGCACCGCCACGTGCACACACTTGACAAGCATTGTCATAAATGTGTTTTGAACACTGAGACCCAAGTTAGCATGCCTGTGACTGGACTGGGATTTCCTCTGCCTTTGCTAATGACCAGCTTGTGCCTACAGCATAGTTACATGGCAGGAGCTCCCAGCCTGCTTTTGGTCTGCACCCAGCTGCTAGCCTTGAGCACAAGGACAAATCCATGGAGCACAGGAACCTCCAGGGGGCCATCTCCAATCTGCCACCTTCAGGACCAGGTCACATGTCCATTTGGCTGGATCCCAGCCAGGAGGTGAATAGGGCATTGCCAGCTTCTCTTCTCTGATTGCACTGTGGTTGGAGGAATGCCATTAATCAGCTGAGTGAAAGATCACTCACACGTAAAGTGCATGGAGGTCAGTGAGCGAAGGATCGTGTGTGTATGTGTGTGTTGCACGTACCTTCCATGGTGCATAGGTGGAGGTCAGTGAGTGAAGGATCGTATGTGTGTGTTGCATGTACCTTCCATGGTGCATAGGTGGAGGTCAGTGAGTGAAGGATCATGTGTGTGTGTGTGTGTGTTGCATGTACCTTCCATGGTGCATAGGTGGAGGTCAGTGAGCGAAGGATCGTGTGTGTGTGTGTGTGTTGCATGTACCTTCCATGGTGCATAGGTGGAGATCAGTGAATGAAGGATTGTGTGTGTGTCCCATGGTGCATAGGTGGACACCCTTCCCTGTGTGTGTGTGCATGTACCTTCCATGGTGCACAGGTGGAGGTCAGTGAGTGAAGGACGGAATGTACCTTCCATGGTGCATAGGTGGAGGTCAGTGAATGAAGGATGGCTGTGTGTGGTCCCTTCCATGGTGCATAGGTGGAGAGAGCAAAGGAGCTGTGGCCATGTACCTTCCACTAGGTGGAGAAGTGAGTGAAGGATTGTGTGTGTGTATGTGTGTGTTGCATGTACCTTCCATGGTGCATAGGTGGAGGTCAGTGAGTGAAGGATCGTGTGTGTGTGTAGTGTTGTCCCACCTTCCATGGTGAGGTGGAGGTCAGAAAGCCATGGGTGTGTGTGTGTGTTGCGTTTCCATGGTGCACAGACAGAGTGAAGGATCGTCATGTACCTTCCATGGTGCATTGGAGGTCAGGAGTGAAGGATCATGTGTGTGTGTGTGTTGCATTCCCATAGTGCTGAGAGAGCCCCGGATCCATGTACCTTCCATGGTGCATAGGTGGAGGTCAGTGCCGTGATGAGGTCTTGAGGACAAACGAGGCCATTGTCAGTAAATTGTGTGTTTGAACACTAGGTGGAGAGTGAGCCCAGGATCGTGTTAGCATGCCTTCCATGGTGACTGGTGACTGGTGTGTGTTCCTTGCATGTACCTTTGCTAGTGAGCGAGGATGTGTGTGTAGCTTGTGTTGCTGTACCTTCCATGCATAGGTGGACATGGCAGGAGCTGTGTGTATGTGTGTGCCTGCTGCATAGGTGGAGTCTGCACCCAGCTGCTGTGTGTGTTGCACTTGAGCACAGAGGACAAATCCATGGGTGGAGCAGTGAGTGAACCTCCAGGGGCCATCTGGTGCAATCTGCAAAGGATCACCTGTCAGGACCAGGTCAGTGAGCGAAGGATCGTGTCCATTTGGCTGATCCCAGCCATGGAGGTGAATAGTGAAGGATCGTTGTGTGTGTGTGTTGCACATACCTTCCATGGTGATTGCAGTGAGCGAAGGATCATGTGTGTGTGTGTGTGTGGATGTACCTTCCATGGTGCATAGGTGGAGGTCAGTGAGCGAATGTAGCCATGGTGCATAGGTGGAGCGAAAGATTGTGTGTGTGTGTGTGTTGCACGTACCTTCCATGGTGCACAGGTGGACATTCCAAAGGATAGTGTGTATGTGTGTGTTGCACAGGTGCATGGTGGAGGTCAGTGAATGAAGGATTGTGTGTGTATGTGTGTGTGTTGCATGTACCTTCCATGGTGCATAGTGTGTGAATGAAGGATCATGTGTGTGTGTGTGTGTGTTGCACGTACCTTCCATGGTGCATAGGTGGAGATCAGTGAATGAAGGATTGTGTGTGTGTGTGTTGCACATACCTTCCATGGTGCACAGGTGGAGGTCAGTGAGTGAAGGATCATGTGTGTGTGTGTGTGTGTGTGTTGCACGTACCTTCCATGGTGCACAGGTGGAGGTCAGTGAATGAAGGATTGTGTGTGTGTGTGTGTGCATGTACCTTCCATGGTGCACAGGTGGAGGTCAGTGAGTGAAGGATCATGTGTGTGTGTGTGTCAGTGAGTGAAGGATCATGTGTGTGTGTGTGTGTGTTGCATGTACCTTCCATGGTGCACAGGTGGAGGTCAGTGAATGAAGGATCATGTGTGTGTGTGTGTGTGTGTGCGTGTGTTGCACGTACCTTCCATGGTGCACAGGTGTTGCAAGGATCATGTGTGTTCCATGGTGTTACACCATGGTGCACAGGTGGAGGTCAGACGACACCCTCAGGTGTGGATCTTCACTCTCTGCCTTTTTGAGGCCTGGTCTCTCATTGCTCACGTCCACATGGATCTTTTTGAGGCCTGGTCTCTCATTGCTCTCATCCACATGGGATCTTTTTAAGGCCTGGTCTCTCATTGATCTCATCCACATGGATCTTTTTGAGGCCTGGTCTCTCATTGATCTCATCCACATGGATCTTTTTGAGGCCTGGTCTCTCATTGCTCTCATCCACATGGATCTTTTTGAGGCCTGGTCTCTCATTGCTCACATCCACATGGATCTTTTTGAGGCCTGGTCTCTCATTGCTCTCATCCACATGGATCTTTTGAGGCCTGGTCTCTCATTGCTCTCATCCACATGGATCTTTTGAGGCCTGGTCTCTCATTGATCTCATCCACATGGATCTTTTGAGGCCTGGTCTCTCATTGCTCTCATCCACATGGATCTTTTTGAGGCCTGGTCTCTCATTGCTCTCATCCACATGGATCTTTTTGAGGCCTGGTCTCTCATTGCTCTCATCCACATGGATCTTTTTGAGGCCTGGTCTCTCATTGCTCACGTCCACATGGATCTTTTTGAGGCCTGGTCTCTCATTGCTCTCATCCACATGGATCTTTTTGAGGCCTGGTCTCTCATTGATCTCATCCACATGGATCTTTTTGAGGCCTGGTCTCTCATTGCTCACATCCACATGGATCTTTTTGAGGCCTCGTCTCTCATTGCTCTCATCCACATGGATCTTTTTGAGGCTTGGTCTCTCATTGCTCTCATCCACATGGATCTTTTTGAGGCCTGGTCTCTCATTGCTCACATCCACATGGGATCTGTGGGTCAGAACTCAGGTACTCCTATGTGTGCAACAAGTGCTTTCTCCACTGAGCCGTCTTCCCAGACTCTGCCAAGGCTCTTCTGCTCTCCCAGGAAGGAAGTCACTGGTAGGCAGGAAGCTCCGGTGGCTTTCGTTCCCCACAGCATCTGATGGCCATGAGGCAGCTGTAGGCAGGTGAAAGCAGCAAATGATCCCATCTAATGTGACAGTCCTGGCCTTGGGCATCAGGATCTTTGCCTCCTGGCTGCAGGCAGAGCTGCAGTTTTCAGCCTGTGGTCTGAGGACACATGTGGCAGCTCTCGGAAGCCTTCCTGTGCCCAGGCCCTGTGGGTTCTCGTCTCTGGTCCCTCAGAGCCTTGTATCAGCTCTCTGTTCTGTTGTTTTTGCTTCCACCTGCCCTGGCCGAACTCACACCTGTCAGCTGACCCTTCAGTGGTCAGAGAACTGAGTGCTCGATGCAGAGAGGGTCACTTAAGCTCAGGGCTTTATCTACCTATTAGGGTGGGATCCTTGTAGTTGGATGTGTCCCGTAGGTGGGACCAGAAGGAGATTGATGCCCCTGAGTGGATTTGGGTCTGGAGTGCTGCCAGCCGGTGAGCCTGTGGATCCTGCAGGCAGTGGTTCCTCTGCTGCAGCCAAGTTGCAGTTGCTGGTGCTTGCAGGAAACTGGGGTTGGACTCTGGAGCTGGGAGTGAGGGGCACGGGCACGCAGGGCCGTTCAGGAGCCTGAAACTGGGTATAGGAAAACAAATTCCAGCCAGAGCTGCTTCCGAGGCTGCCAGACCTCAGCTGACAAGCAGCCATGGATGCTCTGATGCTCAGAAGCCAGAGGAGTGGGGATGGATGCTGGAGCCCAGGGGCAGGGACTTGAAGCATGCCAGGTGCTGGGGTGGCGCTGAGCACTGCCAGGTTTTCATGGCGCCAGGATTTCCATGGCTATAGAGTGGTGTGTGTGTAGCACCTGTGCTGCTAGGTTTGCTCAGCGCTCAGCCCACACTTGTCCAGCACCCTATGTATCCACCCCACCCTGTATGGCAAATACACACACACACATACCTCTTACTGGTCATGCCCTCACAATACAACACCCCGTTCGCATACGCTTATGACTTCCCCATGAATGAGTCCCGTTTCACACGGCTCCATCTCATGCCCAAGCTCATGACAGGACTGAGCTGCTCAGCACCGTGTCCCTGCCCAAACTCTGCATGCTCACGGGTACAGACCAAGGAGAGGACACAGGAATGAAACAATGGCGGACAGAGTGTGAGTTGTCTCCACTCTGTCACTCTGTGTGACAGGGAAGACCCTGTTGTAGCTCACAGGCAAGCTGCCTCATGGAGCTCTTATTTCTTTGAAATTGAAATTTTAGTCTTTTTAATTGTTACTTGTTTCAGAATTAGAGAATGGGTCCAGGTTAGCACTAAAAATGTTTGGAAATATGGCAAAGGGACTGTTGGAATGATCAATTCTGTGGTCAGTCTTGTTGGTACACCAGGGCATTTAGCCTGACCCTGGAGTGGGATCTGTCTAGAGGAACAGCCTTGCTGTCACCAGCTGTGACAGTAGACATGGGCAGGACATCCACAGCTCCCATCAGCACCTCAAACATGTGTTCTTGCAAAACATAAAATAAATTAATTGAATAACCAATAAGTGAAGTTAATAAATTAAACTGGGGCTTGTTCCAGGGCCTCATACCAAGGACATGGGCATCCACAAGTCTGGTGCCTGCAGACTAGACATGGGCTGGGCTCTAGGTATCCAAAGGGCCTTGTCTCCAGAGTGCCTCTGGGGACTAAGAACCGGGGACCGACCCTCGAAGTCTCCGCATCAGCACCTGCCTGATCCTTTGAAGGAAGGTTGGATTTAAGCTTGGATGCCAGATAAAACACAAGCTAGTGAGTTAAATGTGAACTATAGATGAAAATGAGTAGTTATTACAATTTTGCCCCATTCAATATTTTTAAACTTCTTATTGACAGTTTTTGTGCATGTACAAAATGTATTTTGATCATACTCCCATCCCGTCAGTTTTTGATCCTCACCCCTTTCCCACGGAACATCTTCTTTCTAATTATCACTTTTCTGTTTTGATGTCATTTTTCCCTTTCTCCATCCTCCATCCTCCAGGACAACATGCTGATGGTTCCAGTATTGTGCAGCTAACAACAGCTCCTGTGAGGTCAGGAAGCAATGGCCACTTTGTATCCAGAAGGTAGCATTCTAATGTACTCTTCCCCATCCTCTGCTCTCACACTCTTTCTGCCACCTCGTCCACAATGGTCTTTGAGCCTTGGAGGGTGTGATAGGGATCTCATGTAAAGCTGAACACTCCTCTGTCACTTCTCAGTACTCTGATGAGCTTTGAGTCTCCCCAGTATTCATCACAATCTGCAAAAAAAAAAAAAAAAAAAAAAAGGAAAGAAACTTCTCTGACAAAAAGTAAGAGCAGGCTGTGGTGGCGCACACGTTTAATCCCAGCACTTGGGATGCCAAGGTAGGAGGATCACCGTGAGTTCGAGGCCACCCTAAATTTACAAAGAGAATTACAGGTCAGCCTGAGCTAGAGTGAGACCTCCACCTCAAAAGAAGTGAGAGCAGCATTAAGCTATTGGCATAAATACAATATTTCGAGGCAATTTGATGGACACAACCTAGTCCTTCACCCAACTAACAGCAGCAACTTCCTCCCTTGGGCCTATGACCTCCCAAGCTGCCGGCTTTTGACTATTGGAATATCTGAGACCATATCAAGCACTGAATGTTCGTCTCCCCCTCAAGTTGATGTGTTGAAGCCTTAGCTCCTGTTACAGTCAGGTTTGCATTGCCGGCAGAAAACACCTGACCAAGAGCAGCTTGTTGAAAAAAAAAAAGGGGGAATTATTTTGGTTTACAGACTTGAGAGGAAGCTCCATGATGGCAGAGGAAAATGATGGCATGAGCAGAGGGTGCACATCACCTCCTGACCAACATCAGATGGACAAGAGCAACAGGAGAGTGTTCCAAACACTGGCAAGAGGAAGCTGGCTATAACACCCATAAGCCCACCCCCAACAATACACTGCCTCCAGGAGGTGTTAATTCCCAAATAACCATCAGCTGGGGACCTAGCATTCAGAACACCTAAGTTTATGGGGAACACCTGAATCAAACCACTACATCCCAATGTGCATTTGAGATGAGACCCTGACAGAGTAGCAGGTTCGGTGAGGCCATGACAGTGGGGCCCTGGTCCAACAGAATTCGTGTCCTCCTAAGAAGAAGACATCTGTGTGCACTCGAAGGTGAAGATTTGGGCCCACAGCAAAATGCCAGCCACATACAAGCCAAGAGAAGAAGGTTCAGAATGGCACTGTGATCTCAGATGCCCACCTCTTCCAGAATGCTGACAAATCAATTTCTATTGCCTGAGCTGCCTGAGTTGATCCATGAAGACTGGTATTAAAAATGAAGTCCGGCATGATGGCACACTGCCCCAGCTCCAACACTTGAGAGGCTGAGGCAGGTGTATCGGGTGTTCAAGGTCTGCGTTGGCCACACAGTGAGCTTGAGGTCAGCCTGGACTGCATAAGACCCTGGCTCAACACAAAACAAAAGAAATGATTCTTTTTGAACTTGAACATTGACGACCACCCTGTATTGTTGTGTTGGGCCCTGTTCGGGCTATAGACTGGACTGAAATGAAGCTGGGGTCCCAGGGACAACAGGTGACATTGAGGGTCTATTAATGCCCATGGTGAAGCTCTTACTAGAGCCTGACTGGCCTGAGGTCCATGCCAGTTTCTTGTCCCCGGCCTGCTTAGAGCTTAGAGACCACACCTGGTACCCCACCAGTGGTCCTGTCCTTGATCCCCACTGAGGACCCACGAGGAAGGGTGGGGTGCTCGGCTTCCATAACACAGTCTGGTGCTCTCTAATGATACCAAATAAGGTCCTTATCCCTCTCCTTTTTGAGGAAACCAATAAACCCAGCCTGGCAACAACACAGCATCACAGTGGACTGTGCTAGTGCTAGCAAAGTCCAGAGACAACAGTTCCTCTCGGCTCTCACTCAGCCTGGAGCTGACCTCTGTAGAGAGAAGCACTCTTGATATTCCAGAAGATTCTCAACCATGTATGGAAATGATCCCATCTTCAATAAAATGGGGGAGGGAGGAGAGGGGAGGTGGCAGCTTCTGCTCTGGGGATTCATGAGACTTTTTGTGCCTTCAGGCTGGAGACTACACAGGTGTCTCTTTCATGTAGCAGCTGGTTCACACTAGCAATGGACAGACTGGACCTCATTCATGTACCAGCTGGCTCATGCTAGCAATGGACAGACTGGACCTCGTTCATGTACCAGCTGCTTCACGCTAGCAATGGACAGACTGGACCTCATTCATGTACCAGCTGCTTCACGCTAGCAATGGACAGACTGGACCTCGTTCATGTACCAGCTGCTTCACGCTAGCAATGGACAGACTGGACCTCATTCATGTACCAGCTGGCTCACACTAGCAGACTGGGCCTTTCATGTACCAGCTGGCTCACGCTAGCAATGGACAGACTGGCTGCTTCTCGCTTGGACATGTATGTACCAGCAGCTGGCTAGCAATGGACAGACTGGACCTCGTTCATGTACCAATGGACAGACTGGACCTGTTCATGTACCAGCTGCTTCACGCTACAATGGACAGCTGGGCCTCGTTCATGTACCAGCTGCTTCACGCTAGCAATGGACAGACTGGGCCTCGTTCATGTACCAGCTGCTTCACGCTAGCAATGGACAGACTGGGCCTCGTTCATGTACCAGCTGCTTCACGCTAGCAATGGACAGACTGGGCCTCGTTCATGTACCAGCTGCTTCACGCTAGCAATGGACAGACTGGACCTCGTTCATGTACCAGCTGCTTCACGCTAGCAATGGACAGACTGGGCCTCGTTCATGTACCAGCTGGTTCACCAGCAATGGACAGACTGGCCTCATGTACCAGCTGCTTCACGCAGCAATGGACAGACTGGCACTCTAGCAATGGACAGACTCATGTACCAGCTGCTTCACGCTAGCAATGGACAGACTGGACTCCAGCTGCTTCATGCTAGCAATGGACAGACTGGACCTCGTTCATGTACCAGCTGCTTCACACTAGCAATGGACAGACTGGGCTTCGTTCATGTACCAGCTGCTTCATGCTAGCAATGGACAGACTGGACCTTATTCATGTACCAGCTGGTT
This sequence comes from Orientallactaga sibirica, assembly GCA_036365145.1. Taxonomy (NCBI): domain Eukaryota; kingdom Metazoa; phylum Chordata; class Mammalia; order Rodentia; family Dipodidae; genus Orientallactaga; species Orientallactaga sibirica. The sequence continues at coordinate 12,519,225 of JAEOAD010000329.1, read as the reverse complement.
CACACTAGCAATGGACAGACTGGGCCTCGTTCATGTACCAGCTGGTTCACGCTAACAATGGACAGACTGGGCCTCGTTCATGTACCAGCTGGTTCACGCTAGCAATGGACAGACTGGGCCTCGTTCATGTACCAGCTGGCTCACACTAGCAATGGACAGACTGGGCTTCGTTCATGTACCAGCTGGTTCATGCTAGCAATGGACAGACTGGGCCTCGTTCATGTACCAGCTGGCTCACGCTAGCAATGGACAGACTGGACCTCGTTCATGTACCAGCTGCTTCACGCTAGCAATGGACAGACTGGACCTTATTCATGTACCAGCTGGTTCACGCTAGCAATGGACAGACTGGGCCTCGTTCATGTACCAGCTGCTTCACGCTAGCAATGGACAGACTGGGCCTCGTTCATGTACCAGCTGCTTCACGCTAGCAATGGACAGACTGGGCTGGTAGCTAACAAGGGGAGGCGAGAGCGAGGCACACTGGCATAGTCTCACACTTGCCTCTGGGGCTGGGAGAACCTATGTGAAGTTTGGTGCATGCTCACCCTCTGCCCTCCATAATGTTCCTTCCAGCATCTTCTAGCTCTCTGAGGAGCCAAATGGGCGCTCCAGGTGAGCGGTGTGCTCTGGAGCTGGAGCAGGTAGCCAGACTCCTGTGAACAGCCCAACGATTTCTAGTGGGTTTTAGGGTGTTGGGGATTTCAGGGCTCTTTCTACTGTTCACACAGTGGCAGGAACGCTTTAGCTCATGCTGACCCTGGTGGTAAACGGATAGGCGCTTTTCACCCTGGGCATCTGGAACCCAGGCTGGCCGGGATTCCTTCTTGCTGCCAAGACTTAGGACCACCCAGTCAAGCACAGCTGCCTTGGATCACGTCCCAATCCCAAAGACAGAGGGTCAGTTCACCTCAGAAACAGGTACACTGCCTGGAGAAGACAGGGGAATGTGAGCCCCAAAGGCGATGCACATGCTCAGTCCCAGGGGGCTGCTCAGATGCCTAGCCAACGGACCTATGCTATAGAACCAGAACCCAGAAGGCACAGGCACCCATGGGCGCCTCTTAGCTGGCCTCCCACTGGATCCCACCCCCGAGCCCTTCGTGCACTGCACTGTCAAGAGAGGTTTTATAACAGCTCTGGAAGGCCATGGCTCCCTGTGCCACAGTGACCTCACAGCTTCCCGTTGCCTTCAGGGAAGAACCCACCTCACAGGAGCCGAGTGCGAGCACGAGCGGGAAGCTCGGGGAAGGCGGCTTCCCACCCCTCATCCAGAGACCCACGCGTGCCGGGCAGGGGCTGTGTCTTGCATGGCTGAGCACTGAGGGTGGGAACGCAGACTCATAACCCTTGGGGCTGTTTCTTCCCCACCGAGCTCTCCTCTCTCCCCCCACAACTTCTCTCTGCAGCCTGGCTGTGCTTGCTAAGGACTGGGTGGTTGGCCCTGGTTGCAGCCCTTGTTTAAAATGCTCCCCTCTGCCTTCACTCAGGTGTTTTTTTAATGTGTGTGTATGTAGTTTGTGGTGTTGTGTGTATGTAGTTTGTGGTGTGCGTGTATGGGGTCAAAGGGGTAAGGTGTATGAGTGGCGTGTGTGGTGTATGCATCTGCATGTGCCCATGAAGAGTGCCACGTGGCACCTGTAGTGGAACAGTAGGTGCCCCCTCCAGTTTCCTCTTCCCATTCCTACTGGAGCCAGTCTCTTACTGGTTAAGAGATTTGCTTGCTTTCTCTTTTCTTCTGTTTTTCTCTCTCTCTCTCTCACTCTCTCTCTCCCCCTGTCTCTCTGCAAGCCCCAGTCTCTGCTCCCCACAGGACCAGGATCACCACGCCCAGCTGTCTGTTCACGTGGGTCCTGGGGATTGAACTCAGGTATCTCTCAGGCCTCCTCAGGCCCTCACGCTTGCACAGGAAGTGCTCTTAACCACCAAATCATGTCTTCAGCACTTTCAGCCATCTTTTAACCCCAGGAAAACGTTCTGCTCAGCCACCATGGGCCAAGGGACCGTTGTTCAGAGGGTCTGGCTGCACCCTCAGCTAAAGACAAGGTGGAGTCTGCCTTGAGGGAGGAGACTGTGTCAGGTATATGCTATCCAGGTGAAACTAGAGTGAAGGTAGCATCTAACACACACCTGCAGGCAGCCTGCACGATAGGCCAGGCCTCGTTACACCGCCACCACCCATCACTCCTCACTCTTCCCCATAGGGCTGGGGCAGGAATGTTCTGGAGACCCTACCCCCCTTCCTTGATCTATTCCTTGCGAGCCCAGCCCAACACTACCTTTGCTTCCTTGACCCTGGTAGGGGTGGTGGGCTCTTCCAGCTTCAGTAGAACGACAGCAGGGGTATGCTCAAAAGACTGAGGGGATTTCCTAACACAATGAAGAGTGGGGTTCATTGCCTGCCCAGGCCCAGAATCTCAGTCCAAGCCAGCTCTTTGCCAAACTCAGATATTAAAAATGCCTGTTGCCTGGGAGAGTCTCGAGGTCAAATGAAAAGACAGTTGTGGGAGCTTCTTCGTTGGTGGCAGGATTGTGCCACCTGCTTCCGGTGAAGGGACTGGTGCAAGGAGCAGGACACGTGGTGTAGACAGCAGCATGCTGGGGTGACCGGGAGTACAAGGGGACACAGAATGTGTCCTTCCTGGACTCTTCAGACAGGAATGGTCTGACCCACTCTGTGGTTGACTTCCACTGAGACCCCAGAGAAAATTAATTAACCTTTTAGTTCTCCGCTCTTCTCTTGGCTGCGTGGAAACTGCCCTCATTTTGCAGGCACCCTTTGCTCTTCTGAAATACCGTAAGCTTGCTGACCTGTGGGTCTCTAAATCACTGGTGACATTGAGAGTTCCAGGAGACAGTACTGGAGACCCAGAGATTCCCAGCCAAGGAGACCCCAGCAGAAACCATCTGTGATCCTGGGAGCCAGCAGGCTCAGTCACATGCCGTTTCTCTCATGTCTTCCAGTGAAGACTGGCCCCAGGCTGGCTGAGCTACCATTCAAAGCCTCTCTCACTCATGACTTTGGCCACAGTTCAACTGCCCATTCAGATGCCCATGACTGCCTCCTCCCTCCCCTTGTGTGGCAGGTCTCTTCTCCTCCATCTGCTTGACTGTTCTGGACTCCCCCAGTGCATGGCAGAGTTTTACAGCAGGAAGGAACAGAACCCGAGGCTGGCTCAGAGACAGGCCCGTCCTGCAGTGGAGTCTGGGGATCAGATGCTTTGACCAGCAGGTCTCTCTACTTCTGCGTCTTGCTGCTGTCTGTTGTCAGCAACAGTGCGATGCTTCCAGCTCTTCATCCACCCCAGGTGGAGCTTCGCCCTGAGCCAAGTGTTTGTCCTGCCACTCTTAAGCCTTCCCAACTCTTCCTGGAGACTCTGCCAATGGGATCTGCCTCTGTGAGCAGCTGTATGTGGTTTGGAGATTGGGGCATGCCTGTCAGTTCCCCCGTGGCAGCTGATGCCGGCCTCCTGTTTGCAGCATTGGGTCTTTTTATTACTTTGGTGTGTGGGATGATGTGTACATGTGTACGGTGTATGCGTATGCACCCCCATGCTCATGCACACATCAAAGGCCACAGGAGGATGTCAGGTGTCCTCCCCTGCTGCTGCTCCGACATATTTGTGTTTCCCTGAGACAATGTCTCTCACTGAACCTGGAGCTGCACTTTTCTTTCTTGGCTGGACTTGCTCACCAGCGAGCTCCAGTGATCCTGTCTCTCCTCCCTCAGTCCTGGGGTCACAGGCATGCGCAGGCTCAGGCAGCTTTTCATGTGGGAGCTTGGGATAAACTCAGGTCCTGCACATTTGTACAGCAAGTGCTCTAACCCCTAGCTGCCTGCCAGCCCCGGGCCATGGTGCTTTAGGTCCTGGTAGACGAGGGCTCCTCACGGGGCCCTGGAGCTCCATGGTCCCCGTCATCTACACCGACTACCACAGCGACTCATCTGGCCTCCACAAGGTCACGAGGGACTGTCAGGACACATTGGAAGGGACATGAGAGTCACGCCTGAGTCATTTGCTTCAAGTGAGAGTATTGTGTTTCCAGCCCAGGGGAAGGTCTTCCTCTGCTAACCCCTAGGGCTCAGGTGTTCACACGCTGTGGGCCGGCTCTTGTGAGCACATGTTCTCACAGGCTTGGGTAGTTCTTATGAACACATGTTCTTTTTAAAAATTTTTTAATTAACAATTTCTATACTTACAGACAATAAACCATGATATTTCCCTCCCCTCCCCCTTTCCTCTTTAGAACTCCAATCTCCATCATATCCCCTACCTCTCTCCATTAGTCTCTCTTTTAATTTGATGTCATCATCTTTTTCTCCTATTATGAGGGTCTTGTGAAGGTATTGCTAGGCACTGCGAGGTCATGGACATTGAGGCCAACTTCCATCTGGACAGTTGCATTGTAAGGAGTCGTACCCTTCCTTTGGCTCTTACATTCTTTCCACCACCTCTTCTGCAATAGATCCTGAGCCTTGGAGGGTGTGACAGAGGTGTTTCAGTGCTGGGCACTCCTCCATCCCTTCTTCTCAGCACTATGTTGCCTTTTGAGTCATCCCAGTGGTCATCACCATCTCAAAAGAGAAGCTTCTCTAACCAGAAGTGAGAGTAGCATTAATATGTGAACATGAACATTAAGTGTAGTGCTTTCAGGGCAGTTTGGTGGGAATAATATATACATTTAGCCAGACAAGAGCAGGCTTTGATATTTCCTCCTCCCCATTCCACTTTAGAACTCCAGTCTCCATCATATCCTCCCTTTCTCCATTAGTCTCTCTCCTAATTTGATGACATCATCTTTCTCTTCTATTTTGAGGGTCTTGCAAAGGTATTGCTAGGCACTGCAAGATCATGGATATCGAGGCCAATTTCTGTCTGGGCAGCTGCATAGTAAGAGGTCATATCCTTCCTTTGGCTCTTCCATTCTATCCGCCCCCTCTTCCGCAATGGTCCCTGAGCCACTGGAGGATGTGACAGAGGTGTTTCAGTGCTAGGCACTCCTCCATCCCTTCTTCTCAGCACTATGTTGCCTTTTGTGTCATCCCAGTGGTCATCACCATCTGAAAAGAGAAGCTTCTCTAGCCAGAAGTGAGAATAGCGTTAATATGTGGACATGAACATTTAGTGTAGTGTCCCCAGGGCAGCTTGGTGGGAATAATATATACATTTAGTCAGACATGAGCAGGCTTATACCCCCAAGGCTCATGACCTCACCTACCATAGACTTTTACTTAGGTTTTTCAGTACTGGGTATGTATTCCCTCCCGTAGAGAGGGCCTTCAGTCCAATTATGGAGCAGTTGGTTACCCCAAGAGTAGACACGCCACTATTGCACCTGTTCAGTCATTGGGCCTGTCTGGCCAAGCTTGAATATTCAGCATCCACTATTTCACTGTTGATGGCTTCTGTCTCCCATACGCTGCGTGCAGTGCAGCTTTTTCCAGCTTTCAGTTGGCTGGTCTACAGGGAGAAGGTTTTCTGCTCAGCACCAGCTTGCTTTCTCAGTGTCCTTGCCTCTCAGGCATGAGATGTCTTCAGCAATAGGGTCTTACTATCTATTTCTCTAGGGAAACCAAGGGCTTTGGCAAAAGCCTTAATGTTTTGGAGGCTACCGGGACCTCCTTGGCCAACATCTCACTGGAAGGAGTTCCATCCCAGGTACTGAAAATTTTCTAGTAACAGTCTACATCTTCTAGACGTGACCTTAATCAAAAAAGTAGTTTTACATATGTCTTATTGATAATATCTTGAGTTTAGATTGTCCCTCCCTCTGCCCTTTTTGTATGCATTCTCTTCCCATGGCCTCGCTTAGGCCATTCCCCTCCCTGTACTCAGTTCTTCTACTTACATATGTGTATTACCATACACTTAAGTCCTTCCCTTTCTTCCCTCCTTATAGCCTTTTACCCGCTTACTGGTTTCTGGTACCTATTTTTTGGTTCCAGTTCATACACAAGTCTATACATTGGTAGCTAGGATCCACATATGAGAGAGAACATGTGACGTTTGGCTTTCTGAGCCTGGGTTACCTCACTAAGTATAATCCTTTCCAGATCCATCCATTTCCCTGCAAATTTCATAATTTCATTTTTCTTTACTGCTGAATAGAACTCCATTGTGTAAATGTACCACAACTTTATTATCCACTCATCTGTGGACGGATATCTAGGCTGCTTCCATTTCTAGCTATTGTGAATAGAGCAGCAATAAACATGGTTTTGCAAGTATCTCTAAGGAAGTGAGAAGAGTCCTCTGGATATATGCCTAGGAGTGCTATAGCTGGATCATATGGTAAATCTATTTCTAGCTGTCTCAAGAACCTCCACACTGATTTCCACAGTGGCTGGACCAGCTTACATTCCCACCAACAGTGTAGAAGTGTTCCTGTTTTTCCGCATCCACGCCAACACTTATTGTCATTTGGCAGCCATTTTTTAACTTTTTCACAAGGAGAGAAAGTTTTTAATTTTTATTGATTTTTAAGAACAACATTTTAGAAAAAAAAACCCACAGTCTGATATTTCATCTCCCCCCCCATTCCACTTTAGAAAATTTTTTAACATCCATCCAACTCATGTTTTCTGTTTTTTCTCCATTAAATATCTGGAATATCTTCAAATTTGATGAATCATCATCTTTCTCTTCCTATTCTTTGGAGTCTTTTCTTGCATGCTCAGTCCTTTTGGGTCTTGGCACTGCAAGATCATGGATATGATTAGGCCAATTTCTGTCTGGGCAGCTGCATTCAGAGAGGTCATATCCTTCCTTTGGCTCTTCCATTCTCATCTGCAACTCTTCCTTCAACTGGTCCCCTGAGCCACTGGAGGATGTGACAGAGGTGTTTCAGTGCTAGGCACTCCTCCATCCCTTCTTCTCAGCACTATGTTGCCTTTTGTGTCATCTCAGTGGTCATCACCATCTGAAAAGAGAAGCTTCTCTAGCCAGAAGTGAGAATAGCGTTAATATGTGGACATGAACATTTAGTGTAGTGTCCCCAGGGCAGCTTGGTGGGAATAATATATACATTTAGTCAGCCATGAGCAGGCTTATACCCCAAGGCTCATGACCTCACCTACCATAGACTTTTACTTAGGTTTTTCAGTACCAGTATGTATTCCCTCCCGTAGAGAGGGCCTTCAGTCCAATTATGGAGCAGTTGGTTACCCCAAGAGTAGACACGCCACTATTGCACCTGTTCAGTCATTGGGCCTGTCTGGCCAAGCTTGAATATTCAGCATCCACTATTTTCACTGTTGATGGCTTCTGTCTCCCATACGCTGCGTGCAGTGCAGCTTTTTCCAGCTTTCAGTTGGCTGGTCTACAGGGAGAAGGTTTTCTGCTCAGCACCAGCTTGCTTTCTCAGTGTCCTTGCCTCTCAGGCATGAGATGTCTTCAGCAATAGGGTCTTACTATCTATTTCTCTAGGGAAACCAAGGGCTTTGGCAAAAGCCTTAATGTTTTGGAGGCTACAGGGACCTCCTTGGCCAACATCTCACTGGAAGGAGTTCCATCCCAGGTACTGAAATTTTCTAGTAACAGTCTACATCTTCTAGACGTGACCTTAATCAAAAAAAGTAGTTTTACATATGTCTTATTGATAATATCTTGAGTTTAGATTGTCCCTCCCCTGCCCTTTTTGTATGCATTCTCTTCCCATGGCCTCGCTTTAGGCCATTCCCTCCTGTACTCAGTTCTTCTACTTACATATGTGTATTACCATACACTTAAGTCCTTCCCTTTCTTCCCTCCCTTATAGCCTTTTACCCGCTTACTGGTTTCTGGTACCTATTTTTGGTTCCAGTTCATACACAAGTCTATACATTGGTAGCTAGGATCCACATATGAGAGAGAACATGTGACGTTTGGCTTTCTGAGCCTGGGTTACCTCACTAAGTATAATCCTTTCCAGATCCATCCATTTCCCTGCAAATTTCATAATTTCATTTTTCTTTACTGCTGAATAGAACTCCATTGTGTAAATGTACCACAACTTTATTATCCACTCATCTGTGGATGGACATCTAGGCTGCTTCCATTTCTTAGCTATTGTGAATAGAGCAGCAATAAACATGGTTTTGCAAGTATCTCTAAGGAAGTGAGAAGAGTCCTCTGGATATATGCCTAGGAGTGCTATAGCTGGATCATATGGTAAATCTATTTCTAGCTGTCTCAAGAACCTCCACACTGATTTCCACAGTGGCTGGACCAGCTTACATTCCCACCAACAGTGTAGAAGTGTTCCTGTTTTTCCGCATCCACGCCAACACTTATTGTCATTTGTTTTCTTGATGGCAGCCATTCTGACAGGAGTGATATGGAATCTCAAAGTGGTTTTAATTTGCATTTCCCTGATGGCTAAGGATGTAGAACATTTTTTTAGATGTTTATATGCCATCTGTATTTCATCTTCCGTGAATTCTCTATTTAGTTCCATAGCCCATTTTTAACTGGGTTGTTTGAATTCTTGTTATTCTGTTTTTTGAGTTCTTTGTATATTCTGGATATTAATCCTCTGTCAGTTGAATAACTGGCAAAGATTTTCTCCCATTCTGTAGGTTGTCTTTTTGCTCTATTCACAGTGTCCTTTGCTGTACAAAAGCTTTGTAATTTTATAAGGTCCCAGTGGTTGATTAGTGCTTTTATTCTCTGAGCAATTGGAGTTATATTCAGAAAGTCCTTGCCTATTCCAATATGTTGAAGAGTTTCCCCTACTTTTTCCTCTAGCATTTTCAGAGTTTCAGGTCTGATATTAAGGTCCCTGATCCATTTGGACTTGATTCTTGTGCAAGGAGAGAGACAAGGATCTATGTTTATCCTTTTACAAACAGATGTCCAATTTTCAGCAGTTGGTTTCCCCAAGAGCAGACATGTCACTACTGTACCCGTTCAGTCATTGGGCCTGTCTGGCCAGACTTGACGTTTCCAGTGTCCACTGATTTCACTGCTAATGATCTCTGTCTCCCATACAGCTGCATGCAGTGCAGCTTTTTCCAGCTTTCAGTTGGCTGGTCTACAGGGAGAAGGTTTTCTGCTCAGCACCAGCTTGATTTCTCAGTGACCTTGTTGATCAGGCAAATGAGGTCTTCAGCAATAGGGTCTTACCATCTGTTTCTCAAGGAAAACCAAGGGCCTTGGCAATAGCCTGTAATGTTTTGGAGGCTACAGGGACCTCCCTGGCCAAAAACTCACTGGAAGGTATCCCATCCCTGGCACTGAAAATTTTCTAGTAACAATCTATAGCTTCTGGATGTGCCATTATTCAAAAACGTAGGTTTACATAAGTCTTATTCAGAATATATTGAATTTTCATATATATAATATCATCCCCTTAAGCCCTTCCCTCTCCTCCCTCCTTTATAAGCTTTTTCTAGCTTACTGGCCTCTGCTACTGTAGCAGACAGCTTTAGGTTCGCTGAGATGAACTTCCAGACCAGACACAGTTATGGAGGAAGGGATATTATTTATTGAAGCTTACAGATCCAGGAGAAGTTCCATAATGGCAGAAGAAGCTGGCCTGCCTTCACAGGGCCAAGCAGAGAGAGAAAAAGCCCCCAGCCACACAGCACACAGAGCAAAACTACAGCCAAAAAGCCCAGCACACTTCAGGAACTCCTACTGGGCACACTTTGCATATCTTTACAATGGAATCTCAAACCCACCATTAACACCTTAAGACCAGCCCCCAGTGACATTGCCTCTAGCAAGGTAATTGCAGATGCAAACTATAACTAATAAAACACTGAATATATTGGGGGACATATATTCAAACTACCACATTCTGCCCCTGGCTCCCAATATATTTAGCTCCTGGCCCCCAATAGATTTATAACTATCACATATTGTAAATTGTACTCAGTCCAATTTCAAAGGTTCTCAGTCTTGACCAACTTAAGATAGTCCTATAAAATCAAACAAGTTAAATACTTTCAACATGTAAAGGCACAGAGTAAATATTTTAACTGGTATAAGGCATAGCAAGGAGAGACTAGAACAATGCAAACTCAACCATCATCAGCAGTCACCAAACTTCTGCAGTTCAAGTTCAATATAACCATAGACTGACAGTCTCCAGGTTTTCCAATTCCGCCCCTCCAGCTTGGCAGAGTCGCCAGGGAAAACTTTCATCCCAGGCCAACACTGCACTACATGGGAGTCCTTGCATAGTCCTGGTATATCCAAAACATCTTCAGGTCTCCATGCAAACCACGGTCCATCTTCCAAAGGCTCTTACAGCCTATTCCTGAGGGTCTTCATGCCCTGCCTCATGCCGCATCTCAGCAGTGGCTCCTGGAACCGTGTGCAATTCATGACCATTCTATGCATTTTTCATGCTTCCAAAATTAATACCAGGTGTGCAGGACACAGCCATATTCTTAATCCAGGGACAAAATAAATCATAGCCTTGAAAATCAGGTTCCTTCTTTAGTCAGCTCTTTCCAAGAATTTGCATTTTTAACAGTCTTTCCTCAGGCATCCTCTCCATTGTTTTAATGTAAATCAGTCAGGCCACCTTCCTTCCACCTTCCTTAAGATTGCTAATGTGTCGACAATAGCAGCTAAACCAGTCTCAATGCCTCTACTTTTAACTTGCTTCAGGTTTTCCAACTTAAAATCTTAAAATCTCAGTCCGATATCTTTAGCCAAGCACATCAGTCCATTACAAATTTAACCTTGATCAAACTTTCTGGGCCTGGATAGCAGAACGTAGCCATCCCTTATGCCAGTAGCCCAGTTCCAACAAAGTCCTCTGCAGTCTTTCCTTCCCCTTAGAAAGCTCATAAACCAAGCCTCGAAGTGCAATACTGTCTGCACTTAGCATTCTCAAACTCTCCTCAGAATAGTCCATAAAACTTGGCTTACCACTCCAGAAGGCATCTTCAGTTGCAAGCACCAAGTCCATGCCCATTCCTCCAAAACAAAGGTTCCAAAAGACAAATATCCACACGGTCTGGTTCATCTCACCCCACACTCCTCGGTACCACTTTACTGTAGCAGACAGTTCCAGGTTCTCTGAGATGAACTTCCAGACCAGGCACAGTTATGGAGGAAGGGATATTATTTATTGAAGCTTACAGATCCAGGGGAAGTTCCATAATGGCAGAAGAAGCTGGCCTGCCTTCACAGGGCCAAGCAGAGAGAGAAAAAGCCCCCAGCCACACAGCACACAGAGCAAAACTACAGCCCAAAAGCCCAGCACACTTCAGGAACTCCTACTGGGCACACTTTGCATATCTTTACAATGGAATCTCAAACCCACCATTAACACCTTAAGACCAGCCCCCAGTGGCATTGCCTCTAGCAAGGTAATTGCAGATGCAAACTATAACTAATAAAACACTGAATATATTGGGGGACATATATTCAAACTACCACAGCTACCAATTTTTGGTTCCAGCTCACACACAAGTCTATACATTTCTAAATAGGATCCACATATGAGAGAGAACATGTGATGTTTGGCTTTCTGAGCCTGGGTTATCTCACTTAGTATAATCTTTTCCAGATCCCTCCATTTCCCAGAAATTTTCATAATTTCATTTTTCTTTACTGTTGAACAGAACTCCATTGTGTAAATGTACCACATCTTTATTATCCATTCATCTGTGGAGGGACATCTAGGCTGGTTCCATTTCCTAGCTACTGTGAATAGAGCAGCAATAAACATGGTTGTGCAAGTATCTCTAAGGTAGTGAGAAGAGTCCTTTGGATATATGTCTAGGAGTGCTATAGCTGGATCATATGGTAAATCTATTTTTAGCTGCCTCAAGAACCTCCACACTGATTCGCCAGGCTTCCAGTGCATTTAGAGTGACCCAGCCCAGGCCAGTGACATAGGGTTATGGAATAGGAAAACTTTAGAACACATGACTCCACAGTGACAGCATCATCTGGCCCTGCCCAACACTATGAAAACACTCACCCGGATGCTCCTGCTTGAGCCCCTTTGGTATAAAGCATTTCCAGCTGGGTTCCCCAGTGGAGAAAGAGCCAGGCTTCCTGCTCCCTTCCTTTCAGGGGTGTGCAGTATCGGATGCCAACAGTGACGCTCAGGAGTGTGAGGGAGGAGGGAGGGACACCCAGCATGGACGCTAGTGCCCGACAGAGTGTGTCGGTTCCGCCCATATCCCGACTTGGCTGGAAGTCAGCTGGATGGGCAGCTCATCCCAGGGCAAACGCTGGCACTGCCAAGTGAGGACAGATACCCGGGGGTCCTGGGATACATACCTGTGGGGAGGGGGAGGCCTGCACTGGACTATCTCCCCCCAGGCTGGCTTCACCACATGGGACATCAATGCCCTTGGCCTCTAGTCCATCCAACATGCCCAGGCACTGGGTGGTACACAGGAATACTGCAGAAGATGAGGCGTGGAGGTCAGGTGTGAGGGGTGGCACCACCAAGCTCTGCTGAGAGGAAGAGCTGTGGAACTCAGCCTGCTGCTCCCGCACAAGCAAGAGCAGAGGTCTTGAAGGGTCAGAGGATCTTGGGTGGAGCCTCTGAGCAGTCCTGGATGAAGGGCTTCAACCTGGGGTGTCCCTGCAGATAGCATGTAAGACTCACCCCCAAGCCTGTCAATAGCCTGTCCTAGCTAAGGTGGACAGTCCTGCTGGGTGGGTGCAGTGTCCACCCCAGGTTGGGCTCCTCACGTTCAGCAGGGCTTGCTTGTGCACCCCTGTGGAGCTGTTGCTGTTAATAGTGGCCCTATGATCCCATATGACATTCTCTCATGTTCACATCTATGTGATGGGTCTGAACTGTGCCAGCGAGAATCTCCCCATGTGTCACTGATAGAGACTAAAAGTAAGATGGCCCTGTTTGTAGGTAGTTATTCCGGGTCACAAGCCCAGAAGGAATAAACAAGTACCTGTTTGCCCTGATGGAGCTGATGAGCAAAGATGGTACGTTTTATGCCAGTAATAATAGCTCCAAAGAACAGAGTGGAATCCAAACAGACCCGGCTCATGCTGACTCACCCATTGGTCAATGAAAATAAAGCCTAATTTAACTGGCCCTTCTGCCGTATCTGTACTCACCATTCTTTGAGGGCCACAAGACAATAACTCAAGAAAAAATAGCAACACTATTTTAACATAAGGGAGTTAGGATTTCAAGAAAGAGAAGGAACATGTGTAGGGGAACAGAGCTGGCACCCACACCTCCTGCCCTCCTAAGACTCTCACTGCCAAGCTCAAAGCAGGGCAATGGATAGCCCAGCTGAGAGGGTTCACGACTCAGCGGGGAGCTGCATAGGAACACTGAAGCGGGGCGGGGTGTGAGCATCTGTGAGAGAGTTCTACTTCCTTTGCGGCACCGAGGGGGCTTTGGTCTTCCCCGGGTTCAGAATGGAGCTTACACTAACCTCCTGCAACCATCCTAGAGCTTCCCTCATCCTATTCCTGAAGAGTCTGCATGGTGTCTGACTTCTAGAAGCCTCTGGACACGATGACCCTCACATCTTGACCTAACCAAGCATGGGAGCATCTTGCCCTGAGCAGGCTGAATGAACCAGGCAAAGTTCCAGGAAAGGCACGTGACTCTCTAGGCTAAGGATCCATTCTCGTTGCAAGGTGTGTGTGTGTGCGCGCGCACGCGCACGTGCGTGTGTCTGCACCAAAACAACAGAGAGTGGGCACCTTGCGGTTTATTGACCTTACAGTTATGGAGTCTCAAGGACACGGTCGCCTGTGTCAGTTGGGCTCTAGTGAGAACTTCAAGTTGGAAGGCATCCCAAGGGTAGGATTTGGGGTATCACATGGTCAGAAAAGAAGAGAGAGAGAGAGAGTACTCACTGAGACAGCCAAACTTGATTTATGACAACCCATTGTTATGAGAACTAACCATTCCCTGAGACCCACCTTAATCTCTCCCTGGGGACATCCATGACCAAAGCACCTATAAGTAGGCCCACTCCTCTCAAAGGTACCACCCCCTCTCTGGGGTCCAAGCCGTGCTCACAGAAGCTTTAAGTAGATAAACACACACCATGTCCACAGCAAAGGCCTAGGACATAGAGGGATTCAGAAAGCAACACCTGAATGGACGTTAACAGAGAACAAGGTTGAAAGCAGGAAAAGGAGGTCCACCACAGAGCAGGGGAGCAGGGGCTGCTCTCTCCTTCCAGGGCAGTTCTTGACGTGAGGTGAGGGCTTTGGAAGAAGTCCTTCTTCTAAGGGACTCACTTGATACACCAGCCCACAGAAGGGTCTCCCTCCAAAATCCAGGCAGTGACATTTCCTTCAAATAAGAAGAAAAGGAAGGTGATGGACAGGAATCAATGCACTGGCTTCCTCCACACACATTCTGGGACTTTCTGCTACCCAACACTGGTGGCCTATGTTATGAGCAACAGCGGGTAAAATGTCTGGACTCAGGGCAGGTAAGATGCACATGGATAAAGTGTGTTTGAGTTCTGATCCCCTATGCCCATGTACCAGTGCCAGTCATGGTGGCACATGCCTAGAATTCTAGTACTGTAGAGGCAGAGGCAGTGGCTCATGGTTGGCTAGTCTAGCCTCACTGGTGAGCTATAGGTTTAGCAAAAGACTATATCTCAACAAATAAGATGGAATCGCTTTAAATAAGATGGTGCACGCCTTTAATCCTAGCACTTGGGAGGCAGAGGTAGGAAGATCGCTTTGAATTGGAGGCCACCCTGAGACTACATAGTGAATTCCAGGTCAGCCGGGACTGGAGTGAGACCCTACTTCGAAAAACCAAAATAATAATAACAAGGAGAAGAAGAAGAAGAAGAGGAGGAGGAGGAGGAGGGGAGGAGGAGGAGGAGGAGGAAGAAGAAGAAGAAGGAGGAGAGTGACTGAGGAAAACTCCCAATGTTGAACTCTGTCCTTGCATACATGTGCACACACATGCATGCATGTGTACCCACACACAAGGTTCTCCCCCACACATGCAAACACATTATACACACGTACACGTACAACACAAGCAATGTCCACATTCATTTGGGCTGATAATTTCAGTTTCTATAGCTTAACATACCACAATGTCATTGTGTCCTCGGGGGCCCGTGACAACGGTCTGGACTCTGTAATTGGTGAAGTCTCCCAGCTCTGGCTTGCTCGGGTTCCAGAGAGCAAATGCTTTAGTCCATCATTTGAGATACTCAGACCTCCTGCAGCATGAGGAAAACTGTCAGATCCACTGTCTTGCAGAAAGAGACACTATACTTCAACAGGAAATAGAGTAACACAGTGTGTGTGTGTGTGTGTGTGTGTGTGTGTGTGTGTGCGTGCACACACACATGAACATGGCTTAGGTCATTTTTTTTGACAATAGGATTTCTTGTCATTGGTTTTTCATGGGTGTTTTGGACAGTGACAGAAATTCTAAACAATGATGATCACTGAAGCAGAGGCAGGGATCCCTGTTTCCAGGGGAGCTGAGGGGTGCTGAGGGGTCCAGAGGATAAACACGGGGGTTGGCAGCACAGGTCATGTGAGAGCAGATGTCACCAAACCAGTGCCTGCCGCTCATTTCTGAGGGTATGTGTGCATTGAATGGCTCTGCCTGACACCAGCATCTAGAACCTGCTGACTGTTCAGCACTGCTGGGCTGTCCACAGGGGACCCCTTGCAGGCTGTTGACTTAATTCACCTCCAAGGAAGCCAAATCATCTCAAGCTTACCATGGGGTGATGGGCCTTGAGGGGATTGTGAGACTGTCCTGACAACCCCATGACCCATGAGAAGAGAGTTGGGATTCCAGCCAAGTTGGGTGACCCCAGCCTTCTTCAAGGCTGCCTCCCCTATAGATACATGCTGCTCCCACGGACCTCTGACCTTGCTGCCTCACTTCCAGTTCCTTCACAGCCACCAGTTCTCACATAAGCCTATGGCCATGAACTCTACTCCTCCAGGAACTTTAGATAGCAGGGACTCCCTGCCAGCTTCTCAGCCAGGCTTCCCTGAAGTCATGCCTCCCCACTTTAGTCTCCTGCTGTGGGAATCTCTGTCTTTCATCAGCTGCTCCTCAGCTTTCCCCATGATAACTCTGTGCCTTTGCACCGGAAACTCCTTTCTGTCCAAAAAGGCTTCCTTCTCCATCCTTGTTACATTCCCTCCTGCCCAGGGCAGCTGGTTCAGGAGCCTCAGATCCTCCCGTCGACAGCTTTCTCTTGCTGTCCTCGTGGGAGAGGGAGTCTTTTGCCCAGGGCCCACGGCTGCCCACAGCACACCATCTCCAAGTGCTTGGGGCCCTGCCTGAGGCAGCTCACTAGTTCCTTAGTTGATCCCCCTAAGGTGTGTCACCTGTACACTTGTGATGGCTAATTTTTTTAAATTATTATTTTTTTATTGACAACTTCTATACTTACATACAAAAAACACATGATATTTCTCTCCCCTCCCCCCATTCGATTTTAGAAATCCAATCTCCATCATATCCCCTCCCTCTCTCCATTAGTCTCTCTTTTAATTTGATGTCATCATTTTTTCTTCCATTTTGAGGGTCTTGTGAAGGTATTGCTAGGCACTGCAAGGTCATGGATATCGAGGCCAATTTCTGTCTGGACAGTTGCATTGTAAGGAGTTGTACCCTTCCTTTGGCTCTTCCATTCTATCTGCCCCTCTTCTGCCATAGTCCCTGAGCCTTGTAGGGTGTGACAGAGGTGTTTTAGTGCTGGGCACTCCTCCATCCCTTCTTCTCAGCACTAGGTTGCCTTCAACTTGACAGGTTTTAGAAAAACTATGGAAACAAATCTCTGAGCGTGATGTTAGGGATTTCCTAGATTACATTGATTGAGTTAGGAAAACCCCCTTATCTGTGGGTGGTACATCTCCATGGGCTTCCTGGACTACATTAAAAAGCAGCGAGCACTCATTGCTCTCTACTTCCTGCCTGCTGGTGTGACAATGTCAGCCAGCTGCCTAATCCTGCCGTGCTTCCCCAGCCATGACAAACTTCACCTTCTAGAACGGAAAGCAGAAATAACGACTTTTCCTTCCATAAGCTGCTTCCAGTCGTTATTTTGTTTCAGAAATATGTAAGAAATCGATACGTACTTGTACCTTACCAGGGAGTCCATGGAGATTCATGTGTGTGTTGAGTGGGGTGTCCTGGCTGATTCATAGCAAGGTGTCCATACAGACTTAATCCCCATCCTTCCTACCCTTCTGCCTCATCCACACCTCCAAGAATACACCTGCTATGCCATCTGCAGCCTCTCCAAGGCTATGTTGGCCAGACTCCAGCTGTCCTTCCCGGCCTGGGCTACAAGTGTGTCTGACCAGGAGAAAATTTTCATGGCATTTCAGCTACGTGCAGGACACATATTGCCATTCAGTTTTTATGATCCCTGCTGATAGACTCTATTAATTATCACTGAAGAGCCTCATCAGTGGCACCGAGTGGAGGGCAAAGGTGGGCTTCTTCACCTGGGGCTCCCAGGACTGTGACGCCCACAGCACAGGCTCCCTCAGGATGCGCCTCAGACAGAACCTTATTTTGCTGAATCTCAGACTTTGTGTCCAGTGCCTGGAGTTCAAACTCTGGGGTGGTACCAAATGAATGAGTGGAGCGTGTGTGACCCTCCCACACTCACAGTAGTGACACTGGAACACTAGTGTGCATTTCCACTTGTGGCAATAAGTGAGAAGAGATCCAAGGCTATCACAGAAGACCTGGGGACAGAAGGTGCCTAGCACTGCACCATCAGGACATGGGTGAGGGTGGACAGTCACTATTACCTACACTGTACATCACCATCCTGCTAATGGACAGAGAATTTTAGTTTATTTTGTCTTTTTGCACTCTCAAAGTCCTCCTATGATTATCACCAAACCCTGTGTGCTACATTAGGTATATTTCATACCCCTTTCTGGAGTGAAATGTGAAGATAATTCCATAACTTATCCAGAGTATATTTTATTCATTCATTAATGCATAGACCATACTTAAGAGTCCAAGGCCTCCTTCTGGGTATGAAGTCATTCTCTATGCTTATTTTTGGCAACACTGAGTTTGAATGGACCAGTGAGTCAGTTTGGCCTGGTAATTGGATTGCCTCCTTCCAGGAGAACAGACAATCATTCTTATTACGTCACAAGTAGACCTCATATTCCTTCCTACCAGGAAAAGAAATAAGTCTATCTCATGTTCTGGCTCAGTTCCTGAAGGGAGTCTCAGGCCAAGAATCCACTTTCCACTTTTGCCAATGGATCATGGAGTCGCAGCTGCTCCTTGGTCCTCTCACATGGGAACAGGCCCCTGTGGACAATATGGTGGCCTTTCGTGTTCCCAATGCCCATGTCAGTGACTCTTCATTCTCTCTTCCTAGGTCTACATTTCTCTCTCTCTCTCTCTCTCTCTCACACACACACACACACAAACATACACACTCACACACTTCCAGCATCAGGTAGAAAATGATGTCTGAAGACATAGCCAAGTAAATTCTTTGTGTTTTAAAGAATCAAGAAATGGACTTCTGCGGAGTAGGATGGTAGGCGGCAAAGGCCACTGGGCGAGTATGGAGGAAGGTGCAGGGTGGAGTGGAGACAGTCGAGGGGTACAGTTATACCTTCAAGGCAGGAGTAAGGTCTGGTACTGTCAGGGTGACTGTAGTTGACTGTAACAGTGCACATTTTAACAACAAGAAGCACTCTGTGACCGGGGTGAGACGCGTGCTTAGGAACATCACGCCGTGCCCAGACATTTGCACCCTCATGAGAGGGAAGACGTGATGCATTTCTGGACGCCGAACTTGTCCTCCCACGTCAGAACTTCGAGCAGAGAAGTGAAGCGGTGCAAGGGAGGCGGAGGGCTCTGCTCTGTGGAACTACAAAGGTCCCTGTGAATATTTCAGAGCAATTGGAAGCTGAGTGATGACAGAGAGACCTCTGGGTCCCCTGAGCATGGTGGAGGTTACCATGTGTGTATATTTGGGGTAATTATGTGCGGGTTTCTGTGCAGTAAGTGTAGGGCTTGCAGCCATAGTGAGGGCTGGCACTGGGCATGCTTGTGCAGTATCAGGCTGCCTGCCTAGAGCAAACGGTGTCCAAGCAGCTCTGCTCTGTCCCAGAGCTCAGCGTAGCCTTGCTCCTCGTGCTATGCCCAAGAGACATGGAAGCGCCTCACCTCCACTGTGTCTGAAATCCGTTCATCTCTTTGGGGCTAATGAACTTCAGTTTTCTAAAAATTGGCCCCTCCTTTCATTGCTGCACCATCCTCGCTTGTTCCTGGTTTTCCTTCCTTTCCTATTTCATGCTAAATGATCTTTCCTGCCTGCATCCTTCCTGAATTGTTTGGCACTTCTCTATTCAGGGTCTTCCGATTATAATCCCTGCCTTTCAGATGGGGAATTTCCTCCATCCCCCATCCTGGCTCCTGCTCTCCCCTGCTTGGTTCTCAACTGCCTGTTTCCATGCTCAGTTTAAAATCTTTATTGAGGATCTACTCTTTGTCGAGTCTGGACCAGACCACAGGGACACAGGAACCAACCAGATCCAAGTTCTCATCATCTTGGAGAGAATGCCTGAGTCAGCACCCGGTGAGATCCAGGGCAGGAGCCACAGGCATGGTCACTGCGAAACCAGCCATGGGGAGTGGACAGAATATGTGACTCGAGGCCAAAAGCATGTCTTCTGCTCCCCTGAATAACTTGGTTCTTATAAGCTACTTGGTGGTGGAAAGCAGAAAGCTGTATGAAGCTCAAGTCCTGCAGCTGTGAGATGAGAACCACTCTCGTAGCTGCAGGCCGGGCCATGTAAACTGGAGCCAGACTAAGCCAAACCTCAGATCTGGCTCCTGAGAATAGTGACAAGAGATTCAAGTCACCTCTCTCATCCTGGGGCTCCAGGAGAAGCAGGAGAGCCAATCTCCGAGATCAGGCTGCTTGTCACCTTGTGGGAGGGAGGCAGGCAGTGCCTTGGCTGGCACCTATCGACCTAGTCCTCACTGGGTGAAATACAAAATTCAAGTCCAGGAGACAGATGGGCATGTGGTGGAGGGAAGTGCATGCAGGGCTGGCTGGTGCTCAGAGGAGTAAAGTAAACGCTGCAAGGCTGGCAAATGGAGATCACGGATTCCTGTGTGCATCGTGGCGGGATGTGCTTGGTGAAGGACATGATGCCTGTGCTGACTCTGAGGAACAGGGAAGAATTAGACTCGGCTAGATGGAGGAAGACATCATGTGGAGTTCAGGCAACTCAACTCTGAATGAAAGCCATCATGGGAAGAAGTTCCAGGGACCAAGATGGGAACAGTGGGCAGATGCTGGGGTTTAAGGCTCACAGAGGGCCTTGGACTTTCTTATGTTGATAACAGAGGCTCAGCAGCAGCTGTTGACAAGGAGAGTGGCCCAAAAAGAGGTAAGCAAAGGAAAGACGTCTTGAGAAGCCATGGAGGAAGAAAGTGCTGGGAGCCCACACAGGAGCATGGAAAGAAAGGGAGACTCACTGTGATGGGTCCCTCCATAAAGGCTTCACCAGAACCCTAATTTAAAACAAGAAGCATGAGATTCAGAGAGTGGCTCAGCAGCCCACGGCCTCTGTTCCTGGGCTGGGTTCCAGACCCTGCTCCATATCCAGTGATGTGAACCAGAATGGCCAGAGCCAAGGCAGGCAGGCTGGGAAGCCACAGCTCTTCACTGGTTTGAATCATGTCTCCAGACCTTTGAGCTCAAGGCCCAGCTTTGCTCTTTGGAGTCCCTCCAACAACCTGAAACCATTCTTTCTTCTTTGGCCCTCGACCTTTCCTACCCAGGCTCCTGGGACCCTCGTGTGCCTGACGGTGTTTGTTGAAGTCCACCTCCTCGAACCCAGTGGCTCCCTCTAAATGCCTCAGTCTGTTGGCAGCTGACATTTAGCATAAGCCCCTTAGAGTCACAGCTTGGCTGGGGAATGGGCTGGAACCAACCCACATCTTCTCCAAAGGCCATTTGCTCACTTTCCCAACTACAGGTCTGATGAAGATGAGGATGGCCACTCACCCTCCAGCCCACAAAACCCCGGATGTCCCCTCCATGTGGCTTTTGCATGAGAACCCAGTGTGGCAATTAGTATCCAGCGACATCCCGGGGTGGCTAAATTCACCATCTCTGCTTCCCCAGGAGGGGCTTCCTACCCCATCACCAGGCCAGGCCACAGCGTCTCCGCTGGCTAGGACCACGCTCTTACCAGGAGCTGCTGCTCCCTCCCCTTCTCAGAGCCAGTCTCTCTCTCGTGCCTGGATACCATGCTTGACTCCATAATCCATTCCCCCACCACTGTTAGCCCTGCCAGCCTTCCCCAGGCTAACACCAACCTGTGATTCCGGTGTGTGCCGAGAGATGATAGGAGCTAAATGATTTCCCTGGCCAGGTAGACAAGGGAAAAGGTCCTGGTGACCAAAGACGGTGGAAAGGACAACTGACTTCCTTGCTCTTCTCCCCTAAGAACGAAGGTACAGGGGACAGACTCCACTGGGGGGCTCGCCTGGAACATGCGCAGTGCTGGATACATAGTGGATCAGCCAGTACCGTTGTTTTTGTTTAAGCTGATCAACCATAGACTCTGGGCAGGAGGGCTCTCCTTGCTCAGTAAAAGCCCGTCTTCCACAGAGGCCGTGGATCTCTAGCTCTTGAATCCCCTCATCATGCGTGGCGTCTGTTTCTCTCTGCCTCTTTATTTTTCCTTTTGAATAAACCTGGCTCTGCTTTATCTCTAAATAAACTCAAAGTGTATATAAGAGGAGAAATGTCCTTGAGCCTCTAAGACAGAGTCTGGTCCTTCCTCATCTTTTTTTTTCCCTAAGGAGTCCCCTTCCCTAGAAACCTGGGCAGTGCCTGGACACCTGGCTTGAGGGCTCTGCCTTCTTTCTCTTAAGCTCTACCTCTAGAAACTATATAATAAAATCTTTCTAAACTTCACCTTATGTGTTCTGTGGATTTTATTCATCAAAATTCACAAGACAAGAACCTGGAGGCCACTGATTCAGAGGAAGGTTTGTGTGGCCGTGAGCGTCTGGCACCCTAACTCCTGAGTTACAGCCCACCAAGAGCTGAGACAAGCCCCATTGTTCTCAGAGAAGACCCTTCCCACTGCCACATCGCTGTATCATTTTTGTCTTGACAGAGGTGTTCAAGAGAAAGTAACGGGCCTTGCACATGTGCTCTCTTGTTTCCAGGCGTCACTGCCTTCCCCTGGTCTGGGCCGGGCACATACTCTTGGCACCGTCACTTCAGATGCTTCCCGGGATGTCACCAGTGCACGTGTCTTAGGCAGAGTGCCAAGTGACTGGAGGTTGTTCTGTTCAAAGTTGAAAACAGATCCGTCTCTGGTGTGAACTCTCAGCTAGCTCACAACAACACATGCTGACTTGTGGATCAGGGTGCTGGATAAAGTGGTGAGTGTACACCATCTAGCCGCAGGTGCTCAGAGGAGGGTGAGGGGCATGAGGAAGACTAAGGGGTGCTCAAGGTCACGTGGTCTGATTCCTGAGGCCAAGGCGAAGGTCTGGGAGCACGTCCACTCACACCTCATTGCCTCCTGAACGCGCTGAGCTGATGACATCCAGGGCACCTTTCTTCCTCTTGTGTCCAGGAAATCTTGCCAAATCCACACGCTCAGGTCTGTGGACACAGCTGTCCCCACCAGGCAATGAAACTCCCTGGCATCTCACATTCTCCTTGAACGTGGGGCTTCTCCTCCTATCCAGGACCCTGTGGATGCCAACACCAGTGCCAATGGAAGTTACAGAAAGCAGCAGCACAAACTGCAAATTCGAAGTCATGATTCTAGATGCTTCCCTTGGTGGTAGCATTTTATGAGCATTTCCAACTGTGGAACTATTTGCAGACTGCTCAGTGTCTCACTGCAGGCAGACAGGGTCTCCAGGTTCCATGCCTGGGCAGCTGGGCTCTGGTTTTCCAGACGCCCCAGCCTTCCTCTGTGCTCTGGCTGTCCTTGCCGTCCAGTGCTTGGTCCCTGGCAGAGCCCTGCCTTCACTCCTGGATTTCAGTTTCTCAAAGATAGAAAATGAAAATGTAACTTTTACCAGGCAAAACTCTTCCCGTTTTATACATTTTTCTCTGTAGGCAGAAATAGACCTTTTTAAAATTTTTCAGAAAAATCGAAGATGGCTTTAAAATGTCAAATTTTCTGACTGAGGACAAACTGCCTTTAAATATCACATTTTCTAAAATTTACACGGTTTCGTTTTACTTCTGTCATCTTCCTCCAGAGCACATACCGGTCCTCACGTGGAGAAGCATCAGGATTTATATTTTCCGCATAAGTGACAGTGACAAGTTTTCCAAGGCAGTTGCTTGGCACTCATTAAGGCAAAGGGTTCTCACAACTGGCAGCAATACTGTACCGGAATCTGGCACCTGGGCTAGGGGTCCAGAAATTTCCTGCTCACTCCTCGTAGCTTGGCTCTGTGCTCCAGCCTGCAGGTGGGTCTTGTGAACGTGGGCAGGTCGAGCCCCAGAAGCGACTTGATACTACTTGCATCCAGCGCTGGCTGAGGGCCTGGGCTTGGATGAGGGCACCGTGGGGTCTGCTGAGCCTTGCTCAGCTCCTTCCAGCCCATGGCCTGGTAGGAGAAATTTAATTTCTTCTCCTACCAGCATCGTCATTCTGTGGGAGGAGGACTGCCATCACCTTCTCTGGGGCGTCCCACGTCCCCAAGCCCTCCCCACCACCAGAGCCTTACACAAGAGAGCTCATGTAAGCAGCCCAAATAAATTCAGTGAGACACACACACACACACACACACACACACACACACAATAACAATGAAGGTAGGAGGGGGACTATTTGGGAAGAAGATGGGGTTCGATGGACATGGAAGGGATAAGAGAGTAAAACAGGGGTGAACATGATCAAAATACATTATATACATGTATGAAAATTTAAAAATGAAATAAAATAGCCAGGTGTGGTAGATCACACCTTTAATCCCAGCACTCGGATGGCAAAGGTAGGAGGATTGCCAAGAGTTCAAGGCCACACTGAGATTACATAGTGAATTCCAGGGCAGCCTGGGCTAGAGTGAGACCCTACCTCAAAAAGAAGAAGGAGACGAAGAAGAAAAAGAAGAAGAAGAAGAAGAAGAAGAAGAAGAAGAAGAAGAAGAAGAAGAGGAAGAGGAAGAAGAAGAAGGAGAAGAAGAGAAAAAAAAGAAAAAAATAAGCCGGGAGCGGTGGCACATGCCTTTAATCCCAGCACTTGGGAGGTAGAGATAGGAGGATTGCTGTAAGTTCAAGGCCACCCTGAGACTACATAGTGAATTCCAGGTCAGCCTGAACTAGAGCAAGACCCTACCTTGGAAAACCAAAAAAAAAAAAATTAAAGTAAATAAAATAAAATATTACAAAGTGGTCATGAGTAATGCTGATTCTGTGAGTAACTCTATAGGCAGGAAGATGGCCGGGGCAATGTACGGCAGAGGTCACCAGCAGCCATGGAGGAGATGGGACCAAGTCTGGGCCAACATCACAGACAGATGCCTTGTCCTTAGCTGTGCAGAGAGGACACAGTGAGCACTCACTGTTGAGTCAGGCAGACACAGCCCCACAGAGCACCCCCTCGTGCCATGGGCTGGGGCAGCCATGGAGAGACCAGCAATTCCAGTCAGGTGGAGCTCCTGAGCTGTGGATTTCAGGGTATGTTCCTTACCCAGGGCTACCTTACAAGTTCACAGAAACTGGCTGAAAACATTCATGGTCTCTGGGCAGTAGTTCTAAGTCCTGAGCTGGGCCCTTCTTGGGGCTGTAAGGGAGAATTTGCCTGGTATGCCAGGCTCCACTCCAGTTCCTTCATGGGCCCATGCCTCTCCTATGGATCATTGTGTCCAGGGGTCCTTGAATTAATAACACCCACAGAGGCCTTTTATCCAAACAAGGCCCACTCACAGGCCTGTGGCCAGGTTGTTGACATGTCTTTTCTCTGGGGACGTCATGTAGACCAGCACAGGAGTGAGACCTGCCTGAAGCTCTAGGCTTGGAGCGGTTCCAGGGCAGGCAGCACTGGGGCTCATGTGTGATCTGGGAGATGGTAGGGGTCACACGAGGCTAGGGGTGCAGTTCTGGTACTTCTTGCCTGGGGTTGCTGTCAGGATGGATCACAAAGAGAAAGCAGGCACAGGCT
The DNA here is from genome assembly GCA_036365145.1 of Orientallactaga sibirica. NCBI lineage: Eukaryota > Metazoa > Chordata > Mammalia > Rodentia > Dipodidae > Orientallactaga > Orientallactaga sibirica. Next base: position 12,494,137 of record JAEOAD010000329.1, on the reverse strand, counting down.
TGCTGACATATATGACAGTGCTGTCTCCTGAGCGGAGTCGCCCCCTTTGCTGAGGTTCTCACCGCTCCAGGAGATCCTGATGGTCGTAGATACCAACTCAAAACCCACAGGACCCTTGTGAAGGGGAACTCGGAGAGCGTGGCTGAGCACTTTGGGAAGCAGAATCCCAGGATGGTGATGAGTCCACCAGGAGGCATGGCCACTGAGGAAGGCTGGGACCCTCTGCCCAGACCAGACCCTACAAAGACAGTCTGATATCTTTGGGGCAGAAGGGTTTTCAGGAGCCACCACTCTAAGTCAGGTCTGCAATGTGGTTGAGGACTGGGAATGACCTATGCTGATGGGCCTTGTAGTGGCCAAGAACTTCCTGGCCGGGTGTGTGGGCACTGAGTCCATTCCAAAGCCCTTCCTATAGATTTTAGACTTTCTTTTATTTTCAATGGGAAAAAGTGACTGCATCTGTATTCATCAACTTCTCTTTGCTGGGACAAAATACCTGACAAAGGCTGGGCGTGGTGAAGCACGCCTTTAATCCCAGCACTCAGGAGGCAGAGGTAGGAGGATCGCCGTGAGTTCGAGGCCACCTTGAGACTACATAGTGAATTCCAGGTCAGCCTGAGCTAGAGTGAGACCCTACCTTGAAAAACCAAATATATATATATTATAATAATTTAAATAAATAAATAAATCCTGACAAAAATCAGTTGAAGGGAGGAAGGGCTTATTTAAGCGACAGTTCCGGGCCACAGTCCATCATGGCTAGGACGGCATGGTGACAGGAGCTCGAGGCAGCTGCTCACATTAAGTTCACAGTGAGGAAGCAGAGAGTGGTAGGTGCTGGTGCTCAGGAAGCAGAGAGTGGTGGGTGCTGCTGCTCAGACAGCTCTCTTCTTCTTATTCAGCCCAGGATCTGACCGTGGAGTGGTGTCACCCACAGTTGAGGTGGGTCCTCCCACCTTAATTAATGTAACCAAGAAGTCTTCACGACATGCGCAGAGGCTGACCTAATCCACATAGTGAGTCACAGGTGATTCCAGGTCATGTCGAGCTGACAGTCAACATAAATCATCACCTAATTCAAAGCTGGGTGCAAAACATGTCCAGTGCATCCATGGGAGTAGCGGGCTTGCTGGGTCCACCCTGGTGTCCCCATGTTCCCGAGGACATCAAGCAGAAAAGAAAGCTAATGGGGGTGGGAAAGGCCACCGGGATTGTGAGAAACCAGGGCTAGATGGCAGGGAGCAGGGCAGGTCAGCACCCAGCCTCACCATCTGTGTGCTGACCTTTGATCGATGAGAAAACAGTGGTGTGAGAAATGAAGCCATGTCCTTGAGTCCCACAGCAAGATGAGGCCAGTAAAGAGCCTAGCAAGTGCAGAGTCATCCATCGTGTCCCCACCTTAGCCCCAGGCTGGAGCAGGAGCAATAGGTAGAAGCCACCCGCTTATGGGTTAGCAAAAGGCCCTGACTCCTGGGCAGCAGGGCCTGGGGATGAAACCAGCTTGAGTGACCCGTGCCTGGTGAACACGGGGCTTCACGTTCTGAGACTCTCATCACTTTGGATTGAGAACACACACACAGCCACCATTATTTATGACCCATCTCCCATCAGGAACTGTGGTAGTTTGAATATAAACTGTCCCCCATGGCCTCATGTTTGTGATTGAGCCTCATACCCAGCCTCCAGCTGTTGGAGCCTTTGGGAGGTAGAGTGTTGCTGGAGGCTGTACATCACTAGGGGCGGGCCTTGGGATTTTATAGTGTAGCCCTGCTTGCCAGTGTAAGCTACCTCACTCTCTCTGCTTCCTTCCTGCTGGTGTGACAATGTGACACCCAGCTGTCTTCTCTTGCCATGCTTTTCCCACCATGATGAAACATCCTCTCAAAACTATAAGCCAAAATGCCCCCTTTCCTTCCATAAACTGCTTCTGGTCCCAGCGATGAGAAGTGAACTGCTATGGGAACTTCCCACAGTGATGCTAAGAACCACATCAATGTGCTCATCTTCCAGGCCCTTGCCTGAGCTTTCTAGGGAATTAAGACAAGAGTGGCTGGCTTGACTGGGCCAGGTATCTGGGCACACTTGGAGGACCATGGCGAGAAGAAATTGTTCTAATCCACTTTGCAGACGAGGATTGTGAGGTTCTGAAGGTACCCTCCCTCACACAGGGCCGCCTGTAGGAAGAAGCCCAAAAGCAAGAGAGAACTGGTCTCCCCTCCCTGCTGAGTTCTGGGTGAGAAGCAAGGGCGCTGCTCTGAGAGCCACAGTGACGAGTCCTCTGCCTGTGAGTTCTGGGAGTCTGTGCTGTGCTCCCCGTCACAGAAACACAGGGCCAGGGACTGTCACCACCATCAGTGTTAATTACAGTAAAGAGAAAACTGCACCTCACTGAGGCCATAATTATGGAGGGCTTCAGACAACACTTCCAAATTCGCCTCCCTGCCATCCCGCTTTGTTTGCTATGTTTAGAAACACAGACAGCTGAGGACACAGGCGTGACCTGGGTGCTGGTGGGGGTCAGCGCCCCTGCAGTGCATGCTCTGGGCCCTGAGAACTCTGCACCTTAGCAAGTTGGCTCATCTGGCTTTAGATTCTTCACTGAACCACTTGAAAGGAAAAAAATTATTTATCATCTATCAATTATCAGTCAATTCCAGATTACATAATGATTTCTTCCCTCTCTCTCTCTCTCTCTCTCTCTCTCTCTCTCTCTCTCTCTTTTGAGACAGGAACTTATTATCCCAGGCTGGCCTCCAGCTTCCTATGTATCTAAAGATGATCTTGAACTCATGACCCTCCACCTCTGCCTCCTGTGCTGTTATAGTCATGCTCCATCACACCTAGTTAGTGAAATGTCATGTATATGTCATTCGTGAAATAGCAACATTCTGGGGCTGGAGAGATGGCTTAGCAGTTAAGATATTTGCCTGCAAAGCCAAAGACCCAGGTTCAATTCCCCAGAACCCACATAGGGCAGATGCACAAGGTGGCACATGCATCTGGAGTTCATTTGCAGTGGCTGGAGGCTCTGGCGTGCCCATTCTCTCTCTCTATCTGCCTCTTTTTCTCCTTGCTCTCTCTCAAATAAATACATAAAAATGAAACTAAGAAAAAGCAACATTTTAGATTTAGATGAAGTGCAGTGCTTGTGAGCAATCCCAGGCCGTGGAGGAGCATGGAGGAAGGAAGCAAGGAGGCAGAACTGTAAAAAGACAAAAGGAGAGCTCACTGACTTTTTCTTGTCTGAGACAAAACACGTGACACAATCAACTTAAGTGAGGCGGAGTTTACTTTAGACTCCCGTTTTGAGACAGTGCAGAGAAGGCGTGGCAGCAGGAGCCCGAGGCAGCTGGTCACATGGCAGCACTTATCCGGATGCAGAGAGTGATGAATGCTGCAGCTCAGCCAGCTCTCTCCTTTCCATGCAGTCCAGGACCCCAGCTCACGGAAGCAGGCTGTCCCGTTTAGGGGGGTTGTGGTGGTATGAATATGAAATGTTCCCCATTGTCTTAGTGGTTTGTATGCGTGGTCCCTAGCTGGCTGGCAATCTGGAGTGGAGCCTTGCTGCAGGAGGCGTGTCACTAGGAGAGCACCTGGAGGTTTCGTAGCCAGCTTGGCAGTGCTAGCTCACCCACTCAGACTACTTCTACCTAGATATGTGACGGCTCGTGCTCTTGCTGCTTCCTGCCGGCTCCCCCTGCCACGGTGAAGCTCCTCTCAAGACTGTAAGCTGAGGTAAACCCTTTCCTCCCATGGGTTGCTTCTGGTCAGGTGTTTTGGCCCCAGCCGAGAAAAGATAATTACAATGTGGGTCTTCCACCTCAGTTAACCTAATCTAGAAACTCCCTCACTGACATGCCCAGAGTTGGTCTCCTAGACGCTGTCAAGGTGACCATCGTAGCTTGACTTGGTACCATCTTGTTGCATGACGTTTCCTTTGTGGGATACTGAGAAAAGTGCTCACGAGATCTCTCAGTATGGGCAACTGTAACCCCATGTGCACGATTCTATCATTTCCAGGCACCCTCAGTAAGCTTTGCCCCTGCTTTTCTTCAAGCCTCATGTGTGGTGATTTGATTTCTGAGCATTGGCCCTGGGATTAATGTATCCATCTTGCTTCTTGCAATGCTCTGCACTACTGGCTCAAGCTTGTGCTGTGTCTCTTGGCCAGACTGAAGGATGCATGGAACAGAAAAGAGGCACCCAGTATCTCTGTGAATCCCAGCCCTCCGCTCACCTGGCAGCTCAGAGTTGCTGCCTGGGTGGGTCCAGGTGAGACCTGCAGGCCAAGGTCAGGATCATGATCACTCTAAGGCACCAAGCATGGGGATGTTTGCTCTATAGCTCTTGATTGCTAATACAGGATAAGTGGTCACCTGTCAGATTACTGGACACAAAGTGTGGACACAGCCTTGGATGACAAGGTGCTGAAATTCCTTCTCCTCTGAGGTCTGGGGAGCTACCTAGTGGCTGTATATCAAGGTTGGGTCATAATAATGCATAGGTGAAGGCCGGGCGTGGTGGCGCACGCCTTTAATCCCAGCACTCGGGAGGCAGAGGTAGGAGGATCACCGAGAGTTCAAGGCCACCCTGAGACTACATAGTTAATTCCAGGTCAGCCTGGGCCAGAGTGAGACCCTACCTTGCAAAACCAAAAAAAAAAAAAAAAAGCATAGGTGGTTTGGCGGCCTGCAGAGAGATGTTTGTTGTCAGAGATCTGTGCTTGCCGGGAAATCCCATCTGTTTACAACCGTCCCTTCACATTTGTAGCCTCAGCAGATGCCTGCCCTCTGAATTGTTCATCTTCCTGAAGCCTCGCCTCTCCCAGGAAGAGTCCACACAGCCCTCTTCAAGACAGTCCACCCACATCCTGAGTGGACCAGTCCCAGGCTGAGTGACAAGCCAAGACCTTGAGTTTGCAGCCCGGCAGGCTGTGCAGTCCTTGCCCATGCTCTTCAGGTGAAAGCTTGCCAGCTGGGAGCTGCCTTCGAGGCCTTCCAGAACAAAATCAGCCCAGTTTGCTTTTGTTTAGTGCGTTATTGACCTCAAATAACTTTCATCCTGGGACAAGTTTTGGAATTCACAGCATTGCTCCCATACAGTTCTTAGGTAAGGAAACTGCAACTAATATATTTGCTCATGTCTAAAATGTACACTTTTGATGGATTGACTCCATTCTCCACTGTGCCTGCTGGGCAAGGACCTGGCTCCATTCTCCCCACTTCTTTTTGAGAGTCTTTCTCAGGCCTGAGTTCAGTAAGTTGGCGAAGACCAGTCCCCCCCCCCACACACACCCCTTGGTTCTGATCTCCAAGAATGAAATGGACGCTGATACTCTACAGGAGTTCTCACCAGGTCATCATTCAAGACGTCAGGCTAACCCTGAACGCAGACAAATGTGTTGTTGTGCACAGCAGCTTGTGGGGGCGGAAAAGTCTATTTTCTGGCTGGGTTCCTGCTGCCGGCCCTTGGGGCACATGTGGGGCTTAGATCCTGGGTTTGAAGGTCACTGCTGTGTGACCTGTGACTTAGAGCTTGTCCTCTCATGTCTGCAGAATGAAGACAGTGTACATGTCCATGGGCTGTGGGTGGACGTGAAGTTTCCAGGTGCACCCATGCAGGTATCCAAAAAGAGTAACGCAGCACTAATAGGTCACAAGGAGCTCGGCAGTGGCACAATCAAGCCGTCAGCTATGAAGAGACTCAGGGGATGTAGCCTAGTGTATAAAAGTCCTTCCCTTGCAAGTGTGAGTGCCTGAGTTAGGGTGTCCAGAAACCATGTAAAAAGGTGAATACTGCCAGCCATGGTGGCACACACTTTTAATCCCAGCATTTGGGAGGCAGAGGTAAGAAAATCACTGTGCTTTCAAGGTCAGCCTGAGACTACGGAGTGAATTCCAGGTCAACCTGGGTTAGAATGAGACCCTACCTCAAAAATAACAACAACAAAAAAATCAGCTGGATACTGTAGTGTTACTGGCTGTAATCACAGCCAGCCCAGGGAGAGAAAGGAAACAGTAAAATTGCCTAGTAGCTGGCAGGCCAGCTCGCCTGGGAACACAGAAGTGAAGAACAAAGAGATCCTGCCTCAAATAAGTTAGAAGAGGAGGACCGACACCAGACGTTGTCATCTGACCTCTACATGCATGTTCACACTCTGAACATACACACGCCACAAAAAGAGACACCGGGAGCCGGGTGTGGGGGCGCACGCCCTTAATCCCAGCACTCAGGGAGGCAGAGGTAGGAGGATCGCCACGAGTTTGAAGCCACCCTGAGACTACATAGTGAATTCCAGCTCAGCTTGGGCTAGAGTGAGACCCTACCTTGAAAAAGAGAGAGAGAGAGAGAGAGAGAGAGAGAGAGAGAGAGAGAGGCCAGAAGTGGAAGTGTCCATTACCAGTGAGGAAGCCAGTCTGAAAGGAGTGGAGGCTGGGTGATTACAACTAGGTGACACTTTGGGGCAGGCAAAGCTGATGAGACAGCAAAGGACTACAGGAGGGGGGGATGGAGGGACTTTAACATTCATCAATAGGTTGTGTGTCATAATTACAGCATGAAATTCCAGATAAGAATAAGTCTGCTTGCAAGTTTGCAAGGCTTTCATATTTTATGTGAAGTGGCATGTTACCAACACTAAATACACTTTGGCCATTATTGGAATATATGGAAACAGAAAATCAATGTTGACAGAGAAGATGCAAACAATACCGTCAGTCCCCTTTACCAAATTTATCCTTATAGGTGTCCATACTCACAGCAAATTCAAAATCCATATTCTACCCAAGTATGGGCATGGAGTAATCACCAAGATGAACCATATGGTAGGCCATAAAACATGTATCAATGAAATAAAGAGACTGTACAAATATAGAATATGTTCGCTGAACAGAATAAAAACAGTGTGATATCCCCAAACCTCACATATTTAGAACTTGAATAGCATGCCCTAAATAACAATGGACCAAAAAAAAAAAAACCACCAGAGAAAATTATATTGCCCATAGAGGCAATAAAAACACACTAAATATTATAGGACAGTCATTAAAATTTCTCAGGAGGTGGTGGAAACAGAGCTTTCAGGGAAACTGAGGCATTAAATGCTCATATCTAAAATAGTATCCTATAAATTTACATTTCTTTAGAGGCTTTAGAGAAATAGAAAGAAAGTTAACCCTCAATACGTAAGAGAAAAATACAAAAGGTAAGAATTGGAATTAACAATAAAGGGAAACAAAAATCAACAGCAAAGTTAATGAACTTTTTTGTGACACATGGAGTTCAACCCAGGGCCCCCTGCATGCTATGCAAGTGGCTCTATTAGTGTTTGAGTAGATATCCCCCAATATATTCAGTGTTTTATTAGTTTGTAGTTTGCATCTGCAGCCACCTGGCTGGAGGCAGTGTCACTGGGTGGATATTAAGGTGTGGTGGTGGGTTTGAGATTTCAATCTAAAGATATGCAAAGTGTGCCTAGCTGGAGTTCCTGAAGTGTTCTGTGCTGTGTGGCTTTTGGCTTTTGGCTTTTTCTGTCTCTGTCTCTCTCTCTCTCTCTTGCCTGGTCCTGTAAGAGCAGACCAACTTCTTCTGCCATTATGGAACTTCTTCTGTATCTGTAAGCTTCAATAAATCCCTTTCTCCATAACTGTGCCTGGTCTGGAAGTTCATCTCAGTGAATCTGAAGCTGTCTGCTACAGAAGTTGGTACCAGAATGTGGGGTGAGATGAACCTGACCATGTGGATGTTGGTCTTTTGGAACTTTTGTTTTGTAGGAATGGGCACAGACTTGGTGCTTGCAACTGAAGATGCCTTCTGGAGTGGTAAGCCAAGTTTTATAGACTATTCTGATGAGAGTTTGAGAATACTATGTGGCTTATGAGCTTTCTAAGGGGAAGGAAAGACTGCAGAGGACTTTGTTGGAACTGGGCTACTGGCATAAGGGATGGCTGTGTTCTGCTATCCAGGCCCAGAGAGTTTGATCAAGGTTAAATTTGTAATGGACTGATGTGCTTGGCTAAAGATATTGGACTGAGAGACTTAAGATTTTAAGTTGGAAAACCTCAAGAAAGTTAAAATTACAGGCACTGAGGCTGGTTTTTGGTTACTGGAACTGCTATTGTCAAACACATTATCAATCTTAAGGAAGGTGGCCTGACTGCTTACATTAAAACAATGGAGAAGATGCCTGAGAAAAGACTATTAGAAATGCAAACTCTTTTGGAAACATTTGAATGAAGAAGGAACCTGCTCTTCAAGGTTATGATTTATTTGGTCCCTGAATTAAGAATATGGCTGTGTCCTGCACACCTACTGTTAGGGTTGGAAGCATAAAAAATGTGTGGAGTGGTCATGAATTGCACACGGTTCCAGAAGCCACTGCTAAGATGCAGCATGAGGCAGGGTATGATACCCTGATAGGCTGAAAGAGCTTTTGGAAGATGGACCGTGGTTTTCATGGAGACCTGAAGATGTTTTGAATATACCAGAACTGTGCAAGGGCTACCATGGAGTGCAGTGTTGGCCTGGGATAGAAGTTTTTCCCTGGCTACTCTGCCCAGGTGGAGGGGCGGAATTGGAAAACATGGAGACTGTCAGTCTCTGCTTATATTGAACTTGAACTGCAGAAGTTTGATGATTGCTGATGTGGTTGAGTTTGCATTGTTCTAGTCTCTCCTTGCTATGCCTTATACCAGTTGAAAATGTTTACTCAGTGCCTTTATATGTTGAAAGTATATAACTTGTTTTATTTCACAGGACTCACAGCTAAGAGACAATCTTAAATCTCAGATGAGATTTGGGGCTTTGGAACTATCTTAAGTTGGTAAAGACTGTGGGGACCTTTGAAATTGGACTGAGTACAATTTACAATGTGTGGTGGTTTTGAATCTATTGAGGACCAGGGGTGGAATGTGGTAGTTTGAGTAGATGGCTCCCAATATTTACAGTGTTTTATTAGTTTGTAGTTTGCATCTGCAGCCACCTGTCTGGAGGCAGTGTCACTGTGCAGATCTTAAGGTGTGGTGGTGGGTTTGAGATTTCAATCTAAAGATATACAAAGAGTGCCTAGCTGGAGTGCGCTGTATTGTGTGGCTCTTGGCTTGAGGCTTCTCTCTCTCTTTCTGCTTGGATCTGTGAAATCAGGCCAGCTTCTTCTGCCATTATGGAACTTCCCCTGTATCTATAAGCTTCAATAAATCCCTTCCTCCAAAAGTGTGCCTGGTCTGAAAGCTTATCTCAGCGAATCTGAAGCTGTCTGCTACGCCGTTATATCCCCAGCCATTGTTTTTATTAAGTAGAATTTCTGTGCGGGCACATCATGTGTTGGTGCCATCATTTCCCTCCTCCCAGCCTTCAATCCACTGAGGGCCTCCTTAGTGGGATTGCTGGCATTCACCACGGAGTTGTGGGTTATGAGTTGCTGACAGCAGCAGTCTGTCATTGTGGGGAGGGCTGTGTCTCTGGATATTCCCTCCCACTCTGTGGCTCTTACATTCTTCTCAAACCTTTTTAGCTAACTTCCCTAAGCCTTGGTAGGTGTGCTTTAATTCTACTTTAGTGCTGCATTCTCAGCAGCTGCTGGATTTCTGCTTTGGTGCATTTTGAGTATCCTCGGTGTCTGTCTGCATCACCCTGGCCCACATTATCAGGCTCACTGTGGAAGCAGCACTCTTGCTCATCTCACCAGTTCCTCTGTGGTTTCACCTGGTCCCTGGCTACTGTGTGAGGGGTGGTTCATCTCCTGTCAGGGAGTCAGCTGTCTGTTCTTGTCTTATTGATAGATGATGGTTGTTCTCAGCCATTTTAATTGTTTTATTTTGAAACAGAATCTTGTTAATTTACCCGGGCTGGGCTTTAACTCGCTCTGTAGCCCAGGAAGGCTTGGACTTAAAATATCTTGCCTCATCTTGCTAAAATTTAAACTTTGAAAAATCTGTATGTGTGTATGGATGGATGGATGTACGCTATGGTATGTTCTAAAGATCAGATTATACTCTGTCAATCTGCTCCGTCATTTTGTTGGTGAGAGAGGGTCTGTGATTGTTTTACCTCTGTGAAATACAGTCCAGCAGGCTGAGGAACGCCACCTCCCACCGAACTCGGGTTAGCAGACATGCAAGCAAGCACCTTTAACCACTGAGGCATCTCCCCAGTCTCTGAAATTTAGGCTTTTGAAGACCAAAATAAAATCAGTAAATAGGGCCATGACGGGGCTGGGGACATGGCTCATCTGATAAGAGAGCTTGAGGAACTTAGTTCAATCCTCAAAACCCACATAGAAAGCCAGACATGGTAGTTCATGCCTTTAATCTCGGTACTGAGGGACAGAGACAGGAGGATGCTGCAACTTGCTGGTCTGGTCAGCCAGTGGTGGTTTGAATGTACATACATGGCCCTTTTGCCTAGAGTTTTTTTTTATTAAGCTTCCTGCTTAATCTCCAGCAGGTTAAGCTCTGCTGGAGGAGGTCTTTCATTAGGGACAGATCTTGAGTCCAGCCTTAAGCTGGGGTCTGAGCCAGCTCAAGCACTGGCTGTTTGTGCTGACTCTCTGCTGTGGATGTATGGTGAAGTGAGCCAGCTTCCTCCACCATGATGAAGTTTGCCCTGGAATATATAAGCCTGAAATAAACCCTTTTCTCCTATGATTTGCTTTTTGGTCATGTGTTTGTCCCAGCAAAGAGACGGTAACTACTATAGCCAATCTGTATAACTGAAAAACGGTATGCATCAGGTTCCGTGAGAGCTACTGCTTCAGGGAAAGAAGGCAAAGGGATCAACAAGGACACCCAACATCTTCCTCTGGCCTCCAGAAGCATGTACACACAAATATGTGCATAGATCTGTGGTGTCCCCCACAAACTTAGGTGTTCTGAATGCTAGGTTCCCAGCTGATGGAGATTTGGGGTTTAAGGCCTCCTGGAGGCAGTGTATTGTTGGGGTGGGTTTATGAGTGTGATAGCCAGCTCCCCCTTGCTTGTGTTTGGCATACTCTCCTGTTGTTATTGTCCATCTGATGTTGCCCAGGAGGTGATGTGATGTCCACCCTCTGCTCATGCCATCGTTTTCCCCTGTCATCATGGAGCTTCTCCTTGAGTCTGTAAGCCAAAATAAATCCCTTTTTCCCCCCAAAGCTGCTCTTGGCCAGGTGATTTCTGCTAGCAATACAAACCTGACTGCAATCTATCACATGCTTACACATATACTAGTCACACAAAAAGGAAAAAGATGTGCAATGAACAAAATGCATATTCTAGATGAAAAGATTATAAATACATGTAAAAGCGCATTAGTAACAAACATGCTTAAATCTTTGTTCTTTATAGGGGAATGGGATGTGCTGATACCTACATCTTACAATCACAGGAGGCTAAGGCAGTGTTGATGGAGGAAAAACAAGCTGCAGGCATGTGGACAAGCAGGAGTGAAAAGTGCTTATGTTCAAGCAGGATGTCGAGGCTGTGAGCTGTTCTCTGAGGAATTCCTTCAGCTTTTATGTGTTTTGAAATATAGGTTAAGAAAGCAACAGTTTCCTCAAAAATTTCTGCCCACTACTTGACATATTCCAAAATGACTTATGGACTTTCTAAGTGAAATATTATCATCTTTGAGTGTCTTATTGTATAACATGATCAGCTTCTTGATTGCTTTAGAACAGACAAATATTAGAGTAATTGCAGTTTGCCTAAGACTTTAAAACCTCAGTTGTATTTTGGGACTTCATAGGTAAAATTATTTGATTAAAGGGTTTTGGACAAAATGCAGCTGAAATGCCGAGATCTCCTTAATGCAAAGCTTAATAGCAACCGAGGGGCTCTGTACTCAGCCTGCAAACTGTCCTATGGGCGGGCCTGGACGGCAGTGAGAGGTCCGGCATGTTCTACAGCTCCAAAGTCAGTGCTGCTGCAGCGAAATGGTATAGCTGATGTGGTATGTGACTTTGATTGTTAAAAATAAAACTTGTAAGTCTTGGATTTGTATTATATCAAAATTAGAATATGCCTCTAGATATTATAAATACATGACAATTAATCCTAAGCTACACAGTGTCTTAATTTAGTAAAATAAATGATTGTCATAACTTTAGGCACTATGAAATTTTCATTTAAAATTTACCTACAAACACAAATAATTATCTCTCTGATGTTTAAATTCAGCACAATTTACATAATCTATTTCCAGTCATGCCTAAAGAATTGCCAGGTGTGGTGACGCACACCTTTGATCCCAGCACTCGGGAGGCAGAGGTAGGAGGATCACCAGGAGTTCAAGGCCACCCTGAGACTACAGAGTGAATTCCAAGTCAGCCTGAGCCAGAGTGAGATCCTACCTTGAAAAAACAAAAACAAAACAAACAAAAAAAGAATCACTGACAAAATAAATTTCCCAAAACTTTAATTTTATTAATTAAATAAGACTTTGCTTCAAAGAATAAATTGACTCACTATTCTTAGGACCTGATGATGTTGATATAAAACTTGCATTATTTATTTGAATTTCTTTACAATATAAAAAATTTACACATGGTAAAAATTTGTAACCAGTTATTCATGAGATTATCTAAAACTGAAGTATTTTTAATACTACATAATTTAATTGCTCTTAACTGGTAAAAACTAGTTAAAATAAAAAACAAAAAAGAATTCAAGATTTTTGCTTAAAAGGCAAAGCTCAAATTTCCTTTGTGATCATTTACCTGCGAATAGCTGTTGATGCTCATCTGTTAAGTGCACAAGAATTTCTGCAATTAAAAATGCACAAAAATTAAAAAAAAAAAAAAAAAAGCCAGCCATTCCCAGTAACTCTCTGGGCCCTGAGAGTGGAGCACAAGGTGGCTTCTCCCATTTTATTAACAGTAATACACATTAACTGAGGATACAAATGGGCTCTGTGTGGCATTAGCACTGTGCCGCATGCACGGTGTGCCCAGCCTGTGAGGACGCATTTCTCAGGGTCGGCAGCTTTGGAGGGGGTGCACACTGCTTGGGAACACTGTGTCTTCAGGTTCCCTGGTAACAAACCCTACACTGGCCATGCCAGTTCACTAGGAAATGGCTTGAGAAGTAGAAGTAAAAAACTTCATTTTCAAGTAGCATATCTTATTTTTTTAATGTCTCGACACTAAAAGATTTTACGAGGTAAATATCTTCAAACTGCACGCCCCAAGATGGATTTATCACCTGCTCCCAAAGGTGACCTATGCCAGGTGTTCGCTCTGCTCTTTGTACCTGTGGCTGACAGCCTCCATCCCTGCACACCTACATGCACGACACATTCCACTTTTCTAAAGTCCCCAGAGCACTGTTTCTTCATAGTTGATCATGGCCTGAGTTCCTGTTTGAGGCAGGAGCACAGCAGGAGCTGTGGATGCACAGTGGAGGGCTACCACCCCTGCCCGAGTCCTTTTAAGTACCTCTTAATAGTAATACTTCCAGCACAAGAGTCAGCCAGGTCAGGTATCTGAGATGTCTACATGATCAAGACTCCACAAACTGGAACGGGGTGTTCCAGATGTTCTCACTGAAAGCAGACAGGCTTGGGGTCTGCAGACCTGCTGCAGTTGAGCCCTCTACAGCTTAGGTGAGCAAAGTGTGTCCAGACAAGCTGCTCCCATCTAAACAGCAAGGGGAGGGGCAGATGTATGGCTGCAGCTGAGCAATGTACGTGCCAGGTGTATGTCGTTAACTATCCCTCCTGTATCATGAAGACATTATGTCCCCTTTCCATCCAAGTAACCTTCATGGACTCCGCAGAGGAAGAAAGTGCACTTTAGAATGTGTGGTTACTGGAAGCTTAGGTTCCGCTCACCTGCAGATAAGCCCCTGGGACCCTCAGGACAGAATGACGGTACCTGGAGAAGTGTGGATGGCAGGAGGGCACAGTCACCTCTACTTCCCCAAAGGTCTTTGGGGAAAGGTCTGGATAGATTTGGGCCAATAACACAAATAGGAACAAATCATCTCTCCTTTTTCTTCTCAGGATTCATTTTCATACCATAATATGGAGCCTGAAATTGAATTTACAACATCATGGGCTGTAAGAAGTCCCATCAAATTAAAAGCAGATTTTCTGGTTAAAATGGGAATGTGGCATTTCCTGTAGACGCTGTTTGTGAAACATCATAATTGTCAGAAGATTAAAATGTGAGTAGACGTTGCATCTTAGAATGCAGAGCATGCACTTGTGTGTGTCCTTGAGCGTGTCTTCTCCCATCGCAGCAGCCTGGAAACACCTGCACAGGTGCTGCTGTGTGGACACGAAGCTCTGCTCTTGCATGCCAGCCAGCCAGACCAGCACTGCAGCAAGGCTCACCAATCACAGACCAAAGGCTAGCAATGCCTTCTCGCTGGGGTCAGTACACCTCACATCAACACCACCAGGTCTTTTTGAACCCAAATAAGTCAGACTCCCTTTTACTTACTAGTGAGGTCCCTCCTGCAGGACCCTTTTTTGGGGTTTGAGAAATATATCCGTGCATCTCTCCTCCAGTCCTGTGTTCCTGGCTCCTCTGTCCCCACACCTAGACAATCTCCAGCCAGGCCCATTGGAAGCAAGCTTCTCTTACAGGAAACCAAAGGCCCTCTGAGTGTGGCAAGAAAAGGAAGCACAGCTGAAAAGTCACGTCCAAGCTGGCTGCCCCAGCTGCACTTCTCAACCAACTCTCACTCTGTGCCCTGTCCTCTTGTCACTGTGACAAATACCTGGGGGCGGGGGACATAAAATCAGGAGTGATATATTGTGGCCCACGGTCTCAGAGGTGTCAGTCCATCAGGGCCAGAGGGTATGATGGAGCAGAAGGGTGCACCTCATGGAAGTCAGAAAGCAGAGATGGCAGACTATAGGAAGGTGCCAGGGCAAGACACAATCCAAGGACATGCCCACAGTAACCAACTTCCTCCTGCCAGGCCTTGCCTCCAACCTGCCTCCAATAGTGTTATCATTGTAGCAACCCGCCAAGGGATTAACTCATTGGTTAGGTCAGAGCCTTCATATGGGATTCTTTCCTCAAATGCCTCATAGACACACTGAGAGATGCTTTACTGCTCTCTCTCTCTCTCTCTTGCATTTATGTGGCATGCATGCATGTGTGCATCCCTTTCCTTTGTGTGTGTGCATGTGTGTACAGGCGCATATGCACGTGTATGCAGGCCATAGAGTTTCTTCGTCAGTCACTCTCTGAGTCAGCCTCTCGCGGAATCCGGAGCTCACTGTTAATAGACTGGACTAGCCAGCCATCCCGCCCCGGTGACTCCTGTCTCTGCCTCCCCAGAGCCGGGATACCTGGAGTGACAGATGTTAGAGTTGTTCACCACCTGCCTGACCTTAAGGGGACCCAAATCCTCATGCTTGTGTGGCAAGCACGTTCTGAACTGAGCCACCTCCTCACCTTTGCCTTCCTGTTTCTTACGCAGTCACGTTGATGAGCCTCATCCGCATGCAGTCACGTGTGGTCGGATTCTGCCACTGCATGCTTTGGTGGGCAGCATGGTGTTTTCAGCATGGTGTTTTCAGCCTGTCATCACTGATGGGCACAGAGCAGGCTTGTTATCTCATTGTTGCACTCATCTCTTCAACTGCGTGTAAATGACTCATCAAACGAGGGGTGGGACGGCTGGGCCACCCGACATGTCATCGTCTCAATCGATACTTCAGCCAGCAATGGGTAATGTCCTCATTGCTCAATGGCCTTGCCAGGTTTGGCATGGTCAGTCTGATGTCCATCACCCTGGATGCTGGGGAAGGCCTTCCAGTGTGATGAGACTGTCCACTTTCCTGGTAACTGATTAACATTTATAACGTGTCATAGTATCCTTGTCCATTTCTTCCAGTTTTCATTGGCTCATCTGTGTTTTTTTTTATTTCGCATGTGTACATGTCTGTGGGGTGCATGCATGTGTGTGGGTGTGTTCATTTGCCTATGGAGGTCAGAGGTCAATATAACAGGTGTTTTTCAACCACTAACCTGTTTTTTTAGATAGAGTCTCTCATTGAACCTGGATCTCATCGATTCAGTTTGCTTTCTAGCAAGCAAGCTCCCGGTTCTCCTGTGTCTGCCTCCCAGGCCTCTGATTACAGGTGTGCACTGCCATGCCAGGCTGGCATGTGAGTGCTGGGGATCAGAACTCACATCCTCATGCTTGTGTGATAAGTGCTTGGGAGCTCACGGAGCCTGTCTGCAGTCTGTTTCTCCTTCTGTTTGAGGTATGTTTCTTTGCCTATTTTCTGACCATTTCTGTTGAGTTTTCTTCTGACAGGTCTGGAGACATTTTTCACATTCTTTGAACAATAACCATCCCATGCTGAAACGTTGTTGTTTTTCGTCATTCAAAAAGCCATCTTTCAGTCTGTAAGTTGAATTTTCACTCTCTTAATGAGGTCTTGGATATAGAAAATGTTCCAAATTTTAGTGCATTTGAAATATTCAACTTTTTATTTTAGGGTTGAGACTGGTTTATTACGTAAGCAGCATCTCAAATCTTATAGTCCTATGCCCATGGACACCATCTCTGAAGTTGTGAAATTCATTTTATCTTTTATAATATTGCACTCCACCGTGTGGGGGACAGATGGCTGTGTGACACAGTGTAAGGATCTATGGATGGCTTTTCAAGTTGGGAGCCAGCTACTCCAGCCCTTGCCGGCCCACTCATTCTCCATCCTGTGCACGTCGAACACCGCCATCAGCCATCATGTTTCCGGCCATTGTGTTCGTCCTGGCACATCCGGACACCATAACCCATCCATTGGGAAACGTGTCTGTTTCAGCACGTTCTAATCACCTATTGATTAACACGTCAAGTCTTAATATTTTAAGACAATAATCCACTCTGAAATTACAATTCTGAAGGCCTTCGGGGACCATTTATCTGCACATGGCATCGGTTGTCAGCAGCGAGGGCAGGGGACAGGTGGCCTAGTACCATGACAGCACACTCATGTGGGGGACACTGGGCACAGACTGCAGGCTGGGAGCAGTCTGAGCTGCTGTCCCAGGTGGGGCTGTGTGCAGCTGCCTCAGCTCCTTGCACACAAATGTACAAGTGTCATCTCTGTGGCTTTTGGTAATACTGGGTGAAATTCCAGCTGCATTTTTCTAAGTGATAAGCCTATTCTATGGTTTCTTTGTTTTATTTTAAGAATTTTCAATATATTAATTAATTAATTTTAATTAATTTGTTTGGTAGAGAGAGAGAGAGAGACTCAGTAGATAGAGAATGGGGAATGCCAGGGCCTTCAGCAGCTGCAAATGAACTCCAAATGCATGTGCCACCTTGTGCATCTGGCTTACATGGGTCTGGGGAATTGAACCTGGGTCTTTTGGCTTTGCAGGCAAGTGCCTTAACCGCTAAGCCATCCCTCTAGCCCAGTTTCCTTATTTTTAAAGGTAACTAGATCCTAGGTACTTTTTTTTTTTTTGGCAACTTCCAAGTTCTTTTACACATTAATTAATTAACTACCTTATTTATTTAATGGAGGGCACAAGTGGAGGTCAGAGGTCAAGTTCAAGATACCTGTGTGCCACCTACTGTGAGACAGGAGACAGGGTCTCTTACTGCGGCAAAGGGCTAGCAGGCCTGACTAGCTGAACTGTGAGTCCAGGATGCTCCTGGCCCCGCCTCTCATTCTCATAGGTGTTCTGGGATCACAGATGCATGCACCATTTTGCATGGGTTTTATGTGGGTGCTGGGAAGTTGAAATCGGGCTAGTGGGCTTTGCAAGCACTCACCTGTCACCACTGAGCCACCTCCCCAGCACTGTTTTAGAGTGTCTAGACTGTCTATGTAAAGAATTTGCTACTTGTGAGCAATTAACTGGCCCTCTGTGGTTCCCATGTTTGTGTTTTTATCGTTTCCTGCTGGCTTCCTGGGCTAGTTGAGAGGGCTTCCTGGCTTCCTGGGCTAGTTGAGAGGGCTTCCACCCATTGAGGAACTGAGCGATGACAGAGAGCCCATGTTTCTTGTCTGGCTTCCGAGACAGAGCTTCCAGAAACTGGCCATTTTGGAAATGGCTTCTCTCCCAGTAGGTGACATTTATCTGGTTAGAGCCACTTTCTCATTCTCAGTTTGCAGCAATTCCCAGTGATCGAGAAAGGGTGCAACTTCACTAAGTCATTTGATTTCACTGCTTTTATTTTCGTGACCTTTTCCTTCCCAGCTTCCATCTGTGGGTCTGGTGAGTTGATTTAGCATTGGAGCGCAGTCAGACGGCTGTGTGGTAGGACCGTTCCCGGTTTGTGGTGAAAGGACATGTTTTCTGTGTTCCTGGATTGGTGGATCTGTTCCTTGTCTGTTTGCATTTGGTTCATTGTGAACTTAGCCAGTGATTCAATTTATTGTCTCTCTGTTTTGGAACTTGGAACCATCTTATAATAATCTCATGAAGATTCTTTTCACACAATCTGGAAGAGGCTGAAGAAAAATGAATTTTTCTCTCCAAATGGTTAAACGGTTCTAAAAATGAGTGGACCTTGAGGTATCATTGTAGAGAGATTTTAAATGACTCTTCCAAATTCTGTAGTGATTTCTTCTTGAGGTAAATGGTAATTCATACTTTTCTAAAAGGTGTCCACACTACCTAATTTGTCATTTGTAATATAAAACCATCCATTAACTCCCTCCCTGGCCTTCTCTCTGGCAGACAGGCCTTCCTGCATCTTTCACCTTCTCAGTGTCTGAGTCTTGCCCGGAGAGTCTACTGAGACGTAATCCAGTTCACTGATCTTTTACTTGAGAAGAATTAGCATTAAATTCACATATCAAGTTCTTAATTTCAGTTGTTAATTTCTTCATCCAATAATTTCCATTCGCGTTAGTTTCCTGTTGCTTCTATGATAAATTTCAGTGGACCTAGTGTCTTATAAACTACACAGTTTCTAAACGACACAGTTTATCTATATCATTGCACCCTTGTCCTGTGCCACCACATAGCCAAGGGTTTCAAGGACTGCAACATGGACATTTTGGGGAGGAGAGTTCTGCTCCGGGCAGTCTTCTTTCCTCTAAAAGTTCACATCTGTGTCACATGCAAAATATTCTTAGCATGTTCCAAGGTCTCAAAAGTCTCATCCAATTATAGGCTCAATTCAGCACCCTAGATCTCCCAAGAAAAGGGGTCCTAAGCTTCCTCATGGAAAGAATCCTAAGTTTAGAGTAAGGATCTGGATATTATTCATCCTCAGGCAAAATTAATTTTAATTTGTGTAAGTCACAAAGCACCTATGTCCAAATATGGCAGAAGGACAAGCATGGGAGAAACAGGCCACCCCACTCAGAGGGGGAGCGGAGGGAAAATGACGCCCTAAGCACGGGAGACACAGGCCACCCCACTCAGAGGGGGAGTGGAGGGAAAATGACGCCCTGGCACCAAGCAGTTTTGAAACACTAGCGTCTCAGTGGGTCTAGGTGTGATATTCCAGGGACACAGGCCACCCCACTCAGAGGGGGAGCCATGTGTGTCCTGGGTCTAGGTGTGATATTCCAGCGGCTCCACACCAGCGGCGAGCCACCCTTATTTTTCACTGGAAAGAAGCTCTCGTTCCTGGCTCAGTGTGTGTAGGGGTGTGGGTTTTGCCTCTAGAATCTTGAGAGTTCTCCTTATTCCTAGCTTCTGTCCCCTGTAACAGGTTGGCAGGCAGGTTTTCTGCGAGTGTAACATTCTCAAGACCCTTGTGAGTTTCTCATGGGTGTCGTGTAGATTAACAGCACTGGGGAGCGGGCTCCGTATTCTTCCATGGGATGCCCACCTCTGTTTTTGACTTGGGCAATGATGGCTGCAGGGAATCTTGAGTCACCCTCTGGGTGAACAGACACTGGAACCTTCTGACCCTCAGGAGACACTAAGAAAGGGGCTGTTTGGTCCTAGCCTGCCTTTCTCTCCGGAAGTTCTTTCCAAACCGCGTGTCTCCTGATAGAAGCACCCTCTGCATCTCAGCACCCTGACAGCTCCCAGTTCTTGGGAGGAGCCAGTGTGCAGAGGGAGATGGCAATCCCTGACACAGCTCTTCTGAGGAGGTCACATGACCAAGTGGCACTTTTCAGTGATGTGGCCATTTGGGAGTCACCCACACTGCTGTAGGAAACCCCTCATCCATGCCCAGTTTACTCATTGGCTCCCCAAACTGGACATGGGTGGAATGTTTCTTTGGTGTAGACTTGTTCCCCTGTCTAGGGTGAAGAGACATTTTGTTCTTGTCTCTTCAGGGAGTCATGCAACACTGGGTTTAGTATTTAGCGTGAACGGTTATGATCCTTCAAAAGTGTAGAAGTCTATCTTTGGATAACCCTGTCACCTGCAGATCCTGACTCCAAACTACAATTTGTGTCTCCCCAATTCTGCAAGGTGGCTACTGCCTAGGAATTTCTCTGAGCATGGCCTGGAAAGTATTTCTAGATACAAAGTCAAAACAACATGAGATGGACCACTTTTTCCCTCTCCCAGGGTCACAGTGTCACAAAGCCTGCTCCCCACACCCCCAACATGTCACGTGTCTGATGTGTGCTCCATTTCTTCAGATGTTCCTCACGGGCACGATAGGCCAGAACCAGTTACCACATCAGGCCTGAACCACCTTCCATCCTTTTCTTTTTCTCTTTTGAAACTTCATATTCTATTTATATCTTGTGGCTATCCCACAGGCTTTGAACTGAATCTGAACCTCACAGAATTTAAAGAAGTTCATCGATATCTTTCACTACTTTTTTTAAAAGTATGGAGACTTTTATTTATCCTGATGGGTTCTCACTTGAACATACACAGCTTGCTCTACTTTAAGTTTTAATCATTCTCCAAATATGCTGAACTTCTTATACACTGCACACAAGCATTGCATTCAATTATCTTTCTTCCTATACTGCACACAAAAGTGGTTTTGAGATTCTAAAACTTTTAGCTGTTTTACCTTTTGTGTTTGGACTCCCGAGGTTACAGTTACTGGCTGTTGAGGAGTGCACAAGTATGTCCAATTTACTCAGTTCTCAGGCCTCTGTCCCTTCCTCCCTCCCCTCCTCCCCCTCTGACTCACCCTGAATAGAGGCATCCCATGAGCTGGGGTCCCAGACTGCATATACAGGAGCAGGCAGACTGAGCGCAGTATTCATCTCCCTCTGCTTCCTGACTGCTGATGGAATGTGACCAGCCACCTCGTGCTCCTGCCACCATGCCTTCCCAGTACAGTAAACCCTTCCTTCCTGAAGTTGTTTTCGTCAAGTATCTCATCACAGCAACAAGGGAAGTCAGTAATACACTAGCTATAGTCTCGGGATCTTCCTAATCTGCTGGCTGAGTGTACCCTGAATGCACTACTCCCCAAACGTCACAGACGATGCATCCCTCGGGACAGGCTCAGAATCAGCTGGTTCTCTGGGAAACACCTCTTGCCTAACCCTGCAGGTCCAGATATGCATCTCACGCTTCCTGACTTGGAATTTCATTAACACGCTATCAGACTTGTGCTGAATGGTTTTGCTAATTAAAAATACACATTGTCATTTTCTTAAGATAAAGATGATGGATATTGCTGCTAATTTCATTCTGACTCACTGTTTCTGCTGACCCGGTCCCGGCCTCTGCGCTGAAAAGGTGCTATTCCGAGTAGCTCATTTCCTGTGCTTTGTTCTTCCTACTTTTTTACCCCAATTTCAGGAGTCAGAAACAACTAGTGGAATGATGAATTGATACTCTGGATAGATTATGTCAGCCCCAGCCCTCCTCCTTGGAGAGGAACCTTAGTAATCATGGGAAGCAGCCAGAAGGTTGTCTTAAAGCACAATGGCAAGACAGCAGATTTCCCCAGGGAGAGACACATTGAAACCGAGGGCGCTGTTCACATTGTCCTTCCCTACCTTTCTTCTTCAACTTGATCACAGGCGGGGGACATTCTCCCAGGGGCTGAGCAGCTGAGAAGAAGGCTTCTTTAGAGTGGGCAGAGGAAATGAGCAGGAGAGTAGCTTCTGCTAGACAGGAAGACGAATAATCAGTGGGTACCACCACTGAGCATCTCTGTGAAGAGGTGCCAGGCCCGGGTGTGGGAGGCCGAGGCCCAGAGCAAACACTGCTGCCTCCCGCGTCTCAGCCTCCCCAAGCACACAGCCATGCCGCAAAGTGCGCAGTGTTCTGAGAGAGGCATGTCCGTACTTAGCGTTTCCACACCCCACTCTCTGATCACCTGCCACTGAAAGTAACAACAAAAGAAGGTCTCGTAATACAAAGGCTTTGAAAATATTGGCAGGCTTTCTGGGTATGGTGGCATACACTTTCAATTCCAGCACCCAGGAGGCTGAGACAGGAGGACTGGGAATTCTAAGGCAGCCTGGCATACATGGCGCTAGCCCATCTCAAAATGAAAAAGAACAAAAAAGAAAGCACTTTCCCTGGTAGGTCAAAATACTTGGGCTAGAGAAATGGATTAGTGGTTAAGGCACTTGCCTGCAAAGTCTAAGGACCTAGTTCGACTCCCCAGTACCCACGTAAGCCAGATGCACAAGGTTTCACATGTACTTGGAGTTCGTTCACAGTGGCTGGAGGCCCTGGCTCGTCCATTCTCTCTCTCTCTTGCTCTGCCTCTCTGTCTCTCTCTAATAAATAAACAAAAATTAAATTAAATTTAAAAATACTTGGGAAGATATGCTGGTCAGTTATAAGCTGAGTCCAGGAAACAAAGCCAACCAGAGTGGACAGGGGGGCTGTGGGAAAGGTGTGTCATGACCTGAAACAATTTACAACACAGTTCATGTTTGTGGTGGTCATATGCTTCTGGGGAATGAATAATTCTTGCAACAGAATGACAACAAAATCTACATAGAAAAATGGTTTTTTAAGAAACAAGAAAAATGGTTTGGAGGTGATGGGCTTTGCTAAGGTCTAGAATTTGGCAATAAAGTCTGTACATTTCAAACTGAATTCCAGAGAGAGGAAGGGTGTGTGATTTCAGGACTGGGAGGCTTGGCTGTGCCTTGCCAGTGTGAGTGTGTGTGTGTGTGTGTGAGTGTGCACACGTGTGTACACATGTGTGTGTATACACATGCGCGTGCACGGCAGGCTAAAGGTAAGCAACCGAACAGCATTGCAGAGATTCCCTCAGGACCATCCTTCCCGAGAGAAAGAGCTGCGGAGATAAGATGGAGGCAAGTGAGAAGCAAAGGGAGGGGGCGGGGGGGCAGCCGAGCCGCACACTGCTTTGACAGGGTTAATGGGATTAAGTTCCTCACTGGAGACCTTCGAATGGGACTAAACCCGCAGTCAATGCACCCTCTCTGTGCAGGAGAGGCGCTAACATGGAGAGACGTGGAGGGATGGACAGTTCCTGCCAGACAGAATGCAGCGAGAGCACGAGGGGCCGTTCAAGCTTGGGATAAAGCATACATCAAAGTGGAAGAAATGAGACAGGACAAAGCGAGCAATGACGTATTGATGAAATGTTCATGTGGATCCAAGGAGGTGGCAGCTGAGAAACTCAGTGAGCCAAACCACACTCCAACAGATGGAAGTCTGGGTCAGACACAGAGGGAATGTGTCAGGCACCCAAAAGACCAGAACACTTAGTCTTCATTCTAACACTAATCGAGCAGGCAAAAAAATAAACTTACTGATGTCACTGTTATAACTAATGAGGTGCAGCTAATAATTACTACCCAGTGCTCCTGTAGGGGAGCATCTATCACGGGAGCCGGGGGGAGGGAAGGCGGATCATAGTTAAAATCACAACAGATCCTGACTCAGAGAAAGCAGAACTTGTATATGGTGAGTGTTTTACGGTCATGAATATTATGGTAAACAGCAACATCCATACACTTGACATTTATTAAAACTAATTTCATAGACTGCCTTCTGTATTTGCAATGCTAGGAATAAAACAATAACCAACACAGGTAAAAACCCGTGTCCAAATGTTTGCATGTTAGTAGATGCAAAATAACAAACAAACAAACACATATGTATATATGAATTATATCAGTCAGTAAGAGCCATGGGCAAGAGCAGGCAGGGAAGTGGAGTGGGGAGAACAGCAGTGGACAGGAGCTTGTCCATTCAACAAACACACTCTACTTCAAAGGAATAAGAGATAGTTTATGCTGGAGTCAAATAAGAGGGACCATGGCCTGGGAACACACAGATGTAAGTTATTTCAAATTCTTTGTTCCAACGTGACCATTTCATGAAGACTTCAGAGTAACTAAATAAAGAAAAGTCATAAATCAAAGCACTTTTCAAATATATCAGGGGAACCATCACGTAGGCAGGTTACAGCAAAGGGGCAAATGTCTGCTTCTGGCCTCAGGTGCTGTTGGATGGCATTCTTAGCTTTGGGGCTGGCAGAAGCTGAGGTCTCTTAGCACATTCCAAAAAGGAGTTTTCTTTTTTTTTTTTTATTATTTTTATTGACTTTTAATCTTACATACCAAAAAAACCCCACCTGATATTTCCCTCCCCTCCCCCATTCCACTTTAGAACTCCAGTCTCCATCATATCCCCTCCCTTTCTCCATTAGTCTCTCTCCTAATTTGATGGCATCATCTTTCTCTTCTATTTTGAGGGTCTTGCAAAGGTATTGCTAGGCACTGCAAGCACAAGGGTGTTAGCTTACAGAGAGGTGGGCAATAAACGTTTATTTAAGGAAGTAAAGATGGCCCAAGAGAACCTGGTTGTGGACCTGCAACATTCTAACTCTCCCAAGCCTGGAATGCTTGACCCAGTGTGGCTTCTTTCTGGGAACTTGAATTCAGAGGTTATGCAAATGCGTGAGGAAATTGACACGTGAACAAACACATTGGGGAGGTGAAGGGGCCCACGGCTCTGTCTGTGATAGCTTCCATGGCAGAAACGGCAGTCCAATGGAATGCCTTCCCTGGGTGGCACAGGCCTGGGGCAGGGGACCGGGCAGAGCAGTGGAGCTGCAAGGTGAGTAGAGTTGGCATGCTGTCAGTATGTGGAGAGTCAGCAGCAGAGACAAACCAAAATTAACCCTTTCCTCCCATCAGTTGCTTCTCCTTCCATGCTCCAGATCTCCCAGTCACTGCTTGTGTTGGCTCCCTCCCTTTCCAACGTCACAGCCTCTCTGTTTCAGAGACAGAATAGTGTGCATGCACACGTGTGCGCGCGCACACACACACACACACGCACAATGTCCTCTGCCTTGCAAAGCAGCCCTGGCACATGTACCATCTATAAAAGCACAGAATAAATTAACCCCCCACCCTGTGCCATCATCCTTCCCCCTAATTACTGCCTTGTCTTCCAAGCAGAGCACTCCCCTGTGTCACAGGTGTCACCATTGTCACCTCTCCTCTTGAACTCTCCCAAACCCACTGCTTTCTGCCTTCTGCTGTTCTTCCAACCCTTTTACTTCCTAAGATCACCAACTCCCCCCTGCTGACGGTGTGTGCGTGTGTGTCTTTGTAAGTAGATCTCAGTGGCTTTAGCGGCCCTCATTCTGAGCCGGCTCCCTGGCTTCCGGGACACGCCATGCTCTTCTGTTCATCTCGTTTTCCACAGCTCCTGCTTGGCTGGTGAGCTGCTCAGTCCTGCTGGGCCTCAGGACTCAGGCCTGGGCAGTCCCTGGTGCAGAGGACCTTCCAGTGCTGCCCACTGACCCTCGTAGCTCTCCCTCCGCCCTGGACTCCAGAACAAGCAGATTGAGCTGCTGCTGACAGTGAGTGACAAATGCTACCCTGGACTTGGTATGTCCACAACAGAACTCTCGGCTTCCCTCCTGCAGAGCCCTGGCACCTCTGAGAACCTTCCTCACTTCAGAAATGGAAGATGTCAGATCACCCATGGTCTTTCTTCCCACACCTTCTTCTCCCTTCTCCACCCCTCACCACTTGCCCATGTCAGCAGCTCATGAGTCCTTTTCCTGCTCCATCTGGGTGGACACCTGTCCTTTCTACCTGGACAGGTCTGACGCCTCCCCAGCAAGGCCTCAGCTCCCACCCTTGGTGAACCCCCAAGTGAAGATGCAGGGTCTGCTGCAACTGGCCAATGGTACCACACAGAAGCTATGAGGTCACCCGAGTGTCCTAACCGTGGCCAGTGAGGGAAAGAAAAAGGCCACTGCCCAGCCATGCTGTATGGAGACTAGGCAGACTCGCAGCCCATCCGGCCTATCGGGATTGGCCTGAAGTCAAATTGGATCATGAGCAGAAAGTATGAAAAGCTTCTTTGGAATTAAATGCTATTTGGATTGTGTTTCTGGTGCCAGGAGAGAGCTGGCTTCAAGATGGAGCAGAAAGCAGTTTTTACCAAGTAAACGATGGGAATGTCATCCTCAGAGATATTTAAGAATTTCTTTGGCATCTGGTTTTAATGATGCTGTCTGTTCATTACCCCCAAGACAGCACTTCCCAGCATTCCCGGATATCATATCTTTTCTTCCATTCAACAGGAATTTGCTCAACGCTGACACTGTAAGGGGAGCAGCAGCAGAGACTTGGGAGGATAACAAGGTGTTGGCTGTGTGCTGGAAACAGTATGTTCAGGAAAGGACCTTGTTCATGAGAGCTTCAGTCTGAAGGTGTCCAGAGTGTCCTGCCTGGCCCACGACCCCCCGCCCAGCACCCAAGCCCAGCTTGAGCCTTCTATGCAGCGGTCACAGTCCCTTCCTCCCTGACCAGCCACTGATCTCTGCCACATACACATTAGGCTGGGGTCTGACAGGATGACATGTCTGAAAATCAGAGGAAAACTGGGTGGCAGTGACTGGGTTACAGAGCCTCAGGCTTTCTAGTGGGGAAACCTTAGAAGCAAATAGACCCTCTGCCTCAGTCTCCTTGGAATCAAGCCAGGTATTTTCCAGAGGATTCCACATGGGGCAACGTTTCCATAATAGGACCTGGCAGGGGGAGGGAGAAGGTGTGTTGGAGGGAGGGAGGGAGGGAGGGAGGGAGGAGAAGGTTCTGCATTTGGGTAATTTGATCACAGTGTTTGCACCAAAGAGTCCCTGGACACAGCCATCAGAATGAAGCTGCCAAGAAGCTCAGCCAGTAGGGAAATTCTACATCATGTGCAGCCTGGCTCCCGAGAACCATGAGCTCAGGAGGAAGTCCTGTTTGGCTCCTGTCACCCAAGATAGCACATCCAGCATCCAGCCAAAATGACACAGTTCTCTTGCCTCTTGTCAAAACAGTCAGGAGATAAGTCTGCATGGGGACCAGAGTCGGACGTGGCTGATTCTAGAATTCCAAGACAAGGCCTTTGAAGTGAATTTGATTAGGCACAAACATGTCTAAAACGATGGACAAACAGGACCAGAAGCACACAGGGCCCTGAGAGGGAGGACCCAAGAATCAAAAGAAAATTCCAGAAATAAAAGAAAACTAGCACCAGTCACATGAAGGCAGGAGAAAAAGTGAGCTAGTGTCAAGAGTCGACATCTAAGACCTGCACAGTAGCTTCTAAGGCTGGGCAGGGGTCTTAGATTCCAGTTGAGTGACAGTAACAAGAAGGGACATCTAAGAGCTTGACAGCGTCTAAGCCCCCCCACCTGGGGCAGTGGGTCTGAGAACCCACTTTAGCTGCTACATCCCAGTGCCACTGTTCAGGCGGTGGAGGCAGCAAGTCCACCACCACGGGGCTGGCGCTCTGTCGGGTGAAGGCCTGATGTCTGTCCGCAGACCAAGCATTCTTTCTTAAGGGCAGGCAGACATCACCCGACCAAGAGCAGCTTTTGGGAAAAAAGGGATTTATTTTGGCTAACAGACTTAAGGGGGAAGCTCCATGATGGCAGGGAAACATGATGGCATGAACAGAGGGTGGACATCACCCCCTGACCAACATAACATGAATAGCAACAGAGAAGTGTGCAAAACACTGGCACGGGGAAACTGGCTATAATATCCATAAGCCTGCCCACAACAATACACCACCTCCACCTCCAGGAGGATTGAATTTCCAATTGCCATCAGCTGGGGAGACTAACATTCAGACTACTTAGTTTATGGGGGACACCTGAATCAAACTGCCATAGGCCCCTTTAATAAAAGGATTAATGCCGTTAATGAGCACCCCACCCTCGCGACCTCATCATCTCCTAATGAATGAATAAATGAATGAATGAATGAATGAATGAATAATTAACCACCTTGATGACCAGCTTTCCACATATGAGTTTTTTTTTTTTGAGGTAAGCCCAACAGACTGGCCTTTTTTAATTTTTAACGTGAGAGGGGGAGGGAGAGAGAATTGGCATGCCAGGGCCTCCAGCCCCTGTAATCGAACTCCAGACACATGCACCACCTTGTGCACATGTACGACCTTCTATGTTTGCATCACCTTGTGTGTCTGTATTACGTGGGATCTGGACAGTTGAACATAGGTCCTTAGTCTTTGCAGGCAAGCATCTTAACCACTAAGCCATCTCTGCAGCCCACCACATATGAGTTTTGAGGAAACACAAATGTTCAGATGATACATTGCAAGGGGTAACCTGTGTGTGCAACTGAATGCCAGAAAGCAAGAGCAGAATGGGAAAAATACTTGATTTAGAGGGTTGAGAACTTTGCAGAGTTAATGGAGACTCTGAACCACAGGTCTGGGAGCAGGCACCATGTTCCAGGTCAGCACAGTCGAAGGTCTACTCAAACCCACAGGCCATGCTATACCTAGAGCATCTGGCCTTAAAGACACCACATATATATATAGTTCCTAATCTAATCCTAAGTACCCCTTCCCTACATGTGGCTGGGAGCAGAGCCCCAGGTTCCACATCAAGGAATGATGTGACCAGGGGTGATTCAGGACAAAGGTTCCCATTTCTCTGGGTCTTTTTGTTTGATTGTCTTGTTATTGTTTTGTTTTTCTAAACTTTTTATTGACAAGCTCCATACATATACATACACATACACATACACATACACATATACATATATACACAATGTACCCTGATCATAATTCCCTCCTAGCACCCTCCCATGCCCGTTCCCAACCTCACCTCCACTGAACCTTTTCATCTTTCATCTAGCCCCTCTTCTATTTTGATGTCATCATTTACTTTTTGCTCTCATATTATGCAGGTCTTGTGTAGATAACATCAGCCACTGTGAGGTCATGAATGCCTCGGCCACTTTAGTTTCTTACTCTGAACTAGAGTCCATGGTGCTCTGCTTATAAACACACCAGGAAAGACGGACACACTCTCCTCTATCCTAGAGCCCTGGAGAAGAGAAGGAGCATAAGGGATCTGCTAGGAAGGAAGAAAATGTAATCTTAGAGGATGTTCAGGTGAAGGAACGGAAGGGAAGGAAAACTTAAACAAATAAGTGTAAGAGCAAAGAGGAAACAGGAGCTCGGAGCACTCTCCTATGCATACCCCATCTCTCTTCTCTTTTCCTCTCTCCTCCTCTCTCATGCATCGTCTTTCTTTCTTTCCAACTCTCTCTCTTCCTCTTCCTCTCATCAACCCCTGACATCATAACAGAGTCTTGGAACAAAGAAAAACAAAACAAGTATAATTAAAACAAAAATACAGTAGCTATTAATATAATTATGTAAAATATCACTTTAAATGAAAGATAGAGATTACCAAAGTGGATAAAACAGGGCCCACGTGCATGTTTTCTGCAAAGACCTAATTTATGCATCGAGACTCCGATGGGTTAGAGTAAAGGGGAGGACTGCTAATTAGGGTCAGGCCGGGGCAGCCACACGGTTCAGACGAAGGCGACTCCTGGCCAGGGCCGATTGCAGGCCTGGGAAGCCCATGCTCCAGGAAGACGTAGCAGTTTTAAAAGTATACGTCCCCAGAGCGCCAACAGCTGGCAAATCCTCTATTAAACTGTTTAGCAAGTCAGCCCAGGATAGGTGAAGCAGGCAGACTCCTCACTCACGGGACAGCTGGGCCATCACCAGTCACCTGCGCCTCGCTGGCTCATACAGAAGACTTGACCCAGCAACAGCAGAGCTCAAGTGGACCTTCACCTCAGCAGCTGCATCCCATGGCCACCTGCCCACACATCAAAGACCAGACACCAAAGTCTTCTCAGAGAACAATCGAGCTGACCTAGAACTGAACCCTTAGAAAGACGCCCAGAGCACCTTGAAATAGTTGGATATTACACACGACCTTCTAAGGGACACTGGGATGGGGGAAGAAACTGTGGGAGAAATTAAAGCAATTTTGAACTAAATAAAAACAGTCAGACATCAAAAGGTGTGGAATGTAGCCAGGCGTGGTGGCGCACGCCTTTAATCCCAGCAGAGGGAGGCAGAGGGAGGAGGATTGCCGTGAGTTCGAGGCCACCCTGAGACTACATAGTTAATTCCAGGTCAGCCTGAGCTAGAGTGAGACCCTACCTCAAACAACAACAACAACAACAACAACAACAACAACAAAACAAGGTGTGGAATGTAGTAAAATTAGTGATTGAAAAGGAATCTGTAGGACTACATTCAAATCACAGAAATTAAAATAAATCTGAAATACTAAAGCTAAGCTCTAAAATTAAGAGGGCAGTGATAGCAGTGGAACAAGGGAAGAAAGCAGAGCACACAGGTGGAAATCAAGAAAACAATGAGAAAACCAGCAAAATCAAAGTTCAGTTTTTTGAACAGTTTAATAATACTGGTAAACTACTTTAAAAGTCAGGAAAGGAGACAAATTACCAATGTCATAAATTTAATAGGGGTGATTACTAGTGAATTCAGGTATGTTAAGATAAAATTAAAAATAACTTAAAGACAGCTGTGTACATTTACATCTACTATTTTATTTTCTTGTTGCTTGCTTGTGTGCATGAGCATGTAGTGTGTATGTGATATATATGTCTGTGTGCACTTGTGGTGTGCCATATCGTGGTCCCCAGCCTGTGTCCTGTATCCTAGTCTAATAAACCCAGTTTAATATACTCGCCACTTCAGGGTGGTCCCCGGTGGCAGCCTGCGCCTCGCTCTTCCTTCTCATTTCAGCCAGTCTCTTACTGACACTGGAGTTTGTGTGTTTTACAAGGCAGGTGATTCCCTGGTCTCTTTGCTCCCCTTGCAGGCCTGGGTTTACTGGTGCATGTGGTCATGTGGGATCTGGGGATTTGAACTCTGGCAGCTGCAGCCCCCTCAGGTGCTTGTGCAGGAGGCACACTTAACCGCAGAGTCTTCTCTCAAGCCCACGTTGAAATGAGCTTACTTTTCGATGACACAAACCACGAGAAACAGATCATTTGAATCTGAATGGGCACGTTAAGTGAATGACATGAAATTTGCATGATGAATTAAACCAGTAAACTACCAATAAGCAAAACAAAACCAACAAATCCAAGATGGTTGCTGTGACACTGACATCCTGTGTGACCTCCGTAAGATCAGGAATCAAGCAAGAGTCTCACGCCTCCGGGTGGGTCCCCTTGACGTTTCCTGGAAGAAGTGCCGGAGTGAGGAAGTCCCTCGTGCAGCATGTGCAGCCTTCTGCTAATGGACGGTACAGAGAGAAGCTCTAGAACACAGGGCCCTTTGCCTGGCTGCTGGTGCTGCTGGCTGGTGAGCTCATCTTCCTTGCTGCTGCCAACCTCCACAGACCTTGGAACCCTGCTTCACTAGCCTTCCAACATGGACTGAAGACCAGCGCTCTCCAGGAATCCTCTAGATTTCAAGATTGAAACAGCTGAGGCCTCCAGCCTCATGCACTGAGCAGCTGTCAGGCTCTGAGGCTCTGAAGCCTTCAGACAGCCATCACTGGACTGCCCAGCCTGTATAATGTATTCCAATCTAACAACCCCCTTTAATACATAGTCATGCTATTGGCTCTGTTCCCCTACAGCATATGACTAATACCATTGTACAGGTCACTTCTACCAAACACTTAAGAGAAAACCAAAACTGCTACCAGATACCTAGAGCAGAAGGAGAAAACAGCTTCTGTCTCACTTTCTGAAGCCAGTGTTACTGTCTTACTCAAGCAAAGATGAAATCATGTCAAAAAGGAAAATCACACAGCAAAATACCTCACAGAAATCCTCAACAAGGGCTAGAGATGGCTCAGCAGTTAAAGCTTGCAAAGCCTGAAAGCCCAGGTTCAATTCCCCAGTACTCACGTAAAGTCAGATATACAATGTGGCACATGCATCTGGAGTTTGCAGTGGCAAGAGACCCTGATATAGCCATTGTTTCTCTCTCTCTGTCCTCTTTCTCTCTCCTTGCAAATAAATAATAAACAATATATATGCTTAAAAATCTGCAACAAAATCATAGCACGTCAAACCCAGCCATGTATGTAATAACTATACAAGATACAAGATAAGCTGAGTGGAATTTGTTCCAATATGTAAGATTGATCCAACATCCAAAAATCAATGGTGCATTCCCAGCACACCAGCTGTCAGAAGGAGAAATCTCACATGAGGTTCACCAATGCTAAGAACAGTTTCCAAAAGTATACACCCTTTCATGACGAAGACTCAGAAGCCAGGGCCAGAGGGAGCTGCCCAGATCAGAACATCTCTGAAAGCTGTATCTTGTGCCTCACGTAACTTGTGGGAAAAGGAACAGCTTCCCTCCTATGGTATTGGGAAAAACACAGGAATGCCTTCTCTTTCTCTTACATCCTTTCAACATGCAAACCCCTCATAACTGCAATACAAGGAGGAAAGGAAATAAATAAAGTATAGATGATGAAAATGAAAAATCAAGACTATATTTATTCATGGATGACATGACATCATCCATATAGAGAAGCCCCAGAGAATCACAAAAGAACACTTCAAATTGTGATTTGAGGGCTGGAGAGATGGCTTAGCGGTAAAGGCACCTGCCTGCTAAGCCTAAGAACCTGGTTCCAATCTCCAGGTCCCACATTTAGCCAGGTGCAAAGTGACTCAAGGGCACAATGCTGCACTTGCCCACAAGGGGGCACACGCATCTGGAGTTCATTCATAGCAGTTGAGAGGCCGCTGGCGTGCCCATCTCTATCTGTCTTCCTCTCCCTCTCTATCTCTGTGTGTGTGTCTCTCCAAAAAAAAATGTGATTTGAAATCTTAAATCATTGCTATTTACAACAGCACAGACACATGAAGTACTTAAGCGTGACTCTAAGCCAGCATGAAGAAGGCCTCCATGAAGAAAGCTGGAAGCCATCAGGACCAGTGCAGAGCTGAACTGTGCTCAAGGACTGGAAGACTCCATGACGTTGAGTGGCTGAGTTTCCTCAGGTTTGACCTACAGCTCTGGTTCAATCAAACCCAGGTCCCGCAGTGCTACTCAGTAGATATTGACTAAGCGACTCGGAGGTTTGTGTGGAAAGGTGAGAAGTAGCCAGCCCACACAGAGCTGAAGAGGAAGACAGAGCCGACACCTGCATTGGTGGATTTCAAGACTTAATTTTAAAGTCACAAAAACCATGACAGTGTTTTGTGGACAAAAGAATTGACACAGAGATGAGTGGACCAGGATACAAAGCCCACAGAAGCACAATACACCTGTGGCTAAAGGACAGAGGCAATTTGGTACCAATAACTCTTCCTAACAGAGGTGCTGTAACAACTGGATCTCCAGAACTTTAAATCACAGACCTAGACATGAGCCTTAATCTTTTCACAAAAATAATAGGAATGGTCATCTACAAGAAAAATGCAGACCTAAGCCAGGAATGGCGGTTCACGCCTTTAATCCCAACACTTGAAATGTTGAAGTTTCAGCCCAGCCTGGATGACAGTAGATTCCAGGTCAGCCTGACCTACAGTGAGAACTGGCCTCAAAACAAACAAACAAACAAACAAAAAAACAACAAACAACTAAAAAAATAAAGGAAAATACAAGAAAATAAAAGAAAATAAAGAAAGAGAAGAAAGACCTTTCAACCATTATACTGTTGTGCTATTAGGTTTGGTCATTGTGAAAGTTAATCTCTGTTGTCAACTTGAGAGGACATGAATCACCATGGAAACAAATCTCTGGTCAAATCTCCCTAACTATGGGCAGCATCATCCCATGGGCTGGGCTCCTGTGCTGTGCGACAAGGAGAGAGTGGGCTGTGTATAATCACTGGTGGCTCTGACTTCCTCCCTGCGGATACGGACAAGGTATGACCAGATTCCTGCTCTGCCTTGTTTTCCCCACCATGATGAAATAAACCCTTTCCTTCCATGAACGTTTTAAGGCAGCAATGAGAAACCGTTACATTCACACAGTTTTAGATATAGATAACAACAAGATTGGTATCTAGGAAAGAATGTGCTACTCATTTCTCATCACTGTGATAAAATAACTGAGAAAGTTAAGGGAGGAAATATTTATTTTGGCTCACAGATTTAGAGAGTTCATTCCGTCATGATGGGATGGGAAAGGTGGAGAGAACAGCTCATCCTATGGTTCCCAGAAGGAGAAAGTCAGAGGAGGGAGAGAATGAATGAATGAATGAATGAATGAATGAATGAATGTGATTGTACTAGCTGAAAGGCCCCTATGGGGATGCTGTCTGTCATCCACGGTCTGAACAAGTGTTCTTTCTTCAAATAATCCTACTTGGAAATGCCTGGAGGTGTGCTTAACTAATCTCCTAGGTGCTTCTCACTCCAGTCCATTCACAATCAAGGCTAACCATCACAAAGAAGAAAGTGGTAGCTTTATTTTAAAATTAAAACACATCTAGTCCATGAAAGGCAGTATTAAGTCAAACAATAGGCTAAAAAAAATACGTGCAAAACACAAACCTGACAGGACACTTACCCAATATTCAAAAAGACTAACTCTTAAGACTCAACAATAAAAATGAGAAGGGCTGAGAGATGGCTTAGAGGTTAAGGCTCTTGCCTGTAAAGCCAATGGACCCAGGTTCAATTCCCCAGGACCCATATAAGCCAGGTGTACAAGGTTGTGCATGTGTCTGGAGTTTGTTTACAGTGGCTGGAGGCCCTGGCCTGCCCATTCTCTCTCTGTGTGTGTCTCTCTCATGCTCTTTCTCTGTCTTCTACCTCTCTATCTTATAAATGAATAATAAATAAATTTTCAAAAAGTGTATGAACATCTGACGAGGTATGACATGAAAGAAAGAATGCACAAGACAAAGAAGCACAGGAAGACGCTCTGGGTACTGCACAGTGCCCCCGGGCAATGCTCTGTATGCTATACAATGTATGCTGGGCAATACACTGTGCTGTACAGGGTACCCTGGGAAATATGCTCTACACTGTATGAGCTGAACAGTCTTATTATAACATCATCCAGGAAACACACTCCTTCCTGGCATTACCCAACTGATTTGAAAATTCATGTCTACAAATGAACAGAAAAGTAAACAAAAAACTTACATGCAAAACTTGACAGTAGCTTATCCATATACATCAAGAAATGGAAAACAGCAAGAAGCCCTCCAGCAGGTGGACTGAACAAAATGAGGTTCATCGATTTAACATATTGTTCAGCAAGGCAAACGGATCATCATCACAGAGGCCTGGGAATCCCAGGTGCTCATGGCTAAGTGAAAGAAGTGAGTTTGAGATTCCATCACTGTCAGGTTCCTCCTGTAAGTTGGACTGGAGGAGCGACACATGGACAGGATGCAGTATGTACATCCATGGTCTGTGCACAGCTCAGCAGGACAGCGAAAGCGCTGAGTGGAGCAAGTGTAGGTCGTTCTCCGAGAATCCCCGACCATGTGTGATATAAGAATGCTTGACCCATTTCTCAAAACCTATAGGACTTTGTAGCATAGAGATGACCCTAAGTGAGTACAGCTGTGTTGACAGTACAGTGCTGGGGCAGCCTCATTGCCAGGGATGGGGAAGAAGCTGACGTAGGCAGCCGCGGAACAGAGGGCAGCTGGAGACCACAGTCAAGTAATGCTACAGTTATTTCCCATGGGAATGCGAGTTCGCAGTTCTGAACCCGCTCTGCATGGACGTTAGAAATGGAACAATTAAGTCAAGGGGTCCCACTCTCTGGAAGGTTAAGATCAGCGGAGGATGCAGGCTAGAACGATCCACAGGGAGACGGTTAGCTTTGGAACAGTCACTTAGAAATGTGCTGGCTAGTTTGAAGGTGTGCATGCACAGATGCTCACAGACAGGGGTACTTCTACACATGTGCACATACATGGCGAATGAACATACAGGCGTCTCCGCTTGTCAGGGGCCGCGACCCCTAGGGCAGCAGGACACCTGGCATCTAGGCCTTGGTTTCTGATTCCACTTTTCATTGAAGGATAAAGGACTTCTTGGGGAAAAATGTCTGATTCTGGGACAAGAGCAGGACACATACAAGATGTGCCTGGAGATCGTGGAGTGCCAGAAAGTAAGGAAGTGTTACACACACACTCACACACAGCGTCACATGCTAACACAGTCACTCACACACAGCCACACACACATGCTCTCACACTCACTCATATAGCCATGCTCACACTCACACACACAATAGGACATGCCACATCACAGGAACAATTGAAAGATTGAAAAATTGAAAGCAGTGGCCAAAGCAGGATCATTTTATCATTAGAGTCTAATGAAGCATATTGAACCAATATGCATGTGTTCATAGTGACACAAGAAAACATGAGGGGGACAAACCTCCTATGCACAGGAATCTCAAGTGGTGCATGTAGATACGCCATGATTCTGTGAACACCAGCAACTCCATTCTCCACACGTCCAGGCTGCACATGGTGACTTCCGACAAGACTACAGTATGGAGATTAGGGTGGGAAGAAAACTTCACTTGGAAAAGCCTGGCACCTCCTCACCCAGCAAAGCTCTGACCACATCACTGGTGACAATCACACTGGTCAGATCCAGGCTTGACTCAATGTGGAGAAAATGGACTTCGTAGTTTTGGTCTTTATCTAACAACCCATCAACCCAGTCTGCTGATGAATGAACCCCAGACTCGTTCTGGGGAGGGCTGTTCTATGCACAGCCAGCCCCCCTCCCCATAACCGCTGCTCTGAGAATCCAGCCCAGCCCAGAGGAGTCTCGAGAGGCATGATGCCTGGAGGTGAAATGCAAACCAGAGTACAAAGAAAGGGACACGAGGGAAGGCTAGGATCTGGACAGCATGGACTTTAGCCAGCCCATCAATATGGAGGAGTTTCAATGGACTGGCCATGCCAAAGTGTGATACGGTGTGGGCTTTGTGAGGACTCTGGGAACTAGCTGCCCATTATTCTTGTAGATCTAAAACTATCCTAAACAGAGAGTCTATCTTTAAATTGGGATGATGATCAATCCAGGAAAATAAAACAAAACACGAAAAAGAAAGAAAATCATTGAGACTTAACAAAGTTGGTAATGCGGGCACACTTAGATATACATTTTCATTCTTTAGAAAATGCGAAGTTGAAGACGTTTGACATCATTTTGGAAGTCGGGGCTCAGTGTGGCTGACTTAGACTTTAACAATGCTCTGGTCGGATTAGTCTCACCTTAAATTTGTTGTCAAATGATACTTTTATCAGTCTGCTGTAAATACCATGTTGATCTGAGGGTGAGAAGGATTAGAGAGCAGCCAGGACTTGTTAAAGCATTTGTAGCAAACGAAAAGAAATCTATGTTCCTATATGGATTAAAACATCGCTTCCCTACTCAGATAATTACACAGATATTCTGCAACCCTGTTCTGAATCACTTAGCCCCAATATAAACAAATTATATTGGTCTACTTCATTCTTATACTACAAAATCTATTATATTGTAGTATGTTATTATGCTAGAATGACTAGGGATATTTGTAAAATTGTAATCTTTAGCACTGGCTGTGTAATTGGTAAAATATTCCTCCCCAAAATTGTAAGAGCTCTTTGTAACTTGCACAAACCAAAATTATAAGACTGGGTAATTGGAGATTTGAAGCCTGACCTGGGGGCTGTGAGGTCAACAGCAAGCACACATCATTAAAGCAGAGAAGCAAATTTATGAGAGTCGATACAAAACTTCTGAGAAAAAGGGATTCCCAAGATTATGCAGGTGTGCTAGCTGTGCTTGAGTCAGCAGTCGGCAAGCAGCAGAGTGGCTCAGGGGACAGGGCTTCTGCCCGTGAGTGTGCATGGATGGTGGTGAGTCAGAAGTCTGGCATGCTAAGGAGCAAGGAACAGGAAGTGAGAGGAAGTGAGCAAAGAGCCGGGACCAGTTGGTCAGGGTCTTTGCTATTTGGAGACTGGCTTCAATGTTCCATCATGCTTGCACAGATGAGAACTTAAGTCATTGCCCATAGCAGGGGGTGGGGAGGGAGTGCCCCATGCTTTTTCTCTAGCTGCAGCCCTGCACCCCACTGGGCTATCCCCCCCCCCCATTGCCACCAGCTCCTGGGAGCACAGAGGGAAGTGAGCTCTGGGGGGCTGGGACCCCGGGGCCAGATGGGAATTGCACCAAAAGGGACTGAGGTCAAGACTCCGAGTGGGCTCTTGCTTTCCTTTCCACCTGCAGACCTTGCCCTGGCCGGCCGCTTCAGCAGGCCAGCGTGGAAGCCACAGAGGGCGTCATTACCACACGCCTGCACCTCACTAGGAATGAGGAGTGGTTCCCCTTAGATCAGCTGTCGAGGAAGCTGAGTGACCAGGTCAGTGTCATGAAGACACGTGCACCTGTGAGAGGCCAGGGGTCCCACCTCCTCAGGGCTGGTTCATGTTCTCAATGGCATCTTGAATTTTTCATTTCCTGCCTTATGCTTATGGAAAAGAGACAGGTATGTTCCTCTCAGGTCAAACCCTGGGGCTAAAAGACCCCATCTCTCACCCTGCCTTGGCATGATTTCCAGTCAGATAATGATAAAATCTTAAATGGGCACCTGATTCCAACCAGGTCACATGACCCCTATGAGGGTGAATTGGGAAGAAGAGCCAGTTTTTGGCAGCCTGAGGACTGACATTCTTCTCGTCCACCTTTGCTAGGTCATGATAAACAAAGAAAAACTACAGAAGGCCTGCTGTCCACAACGCAACTCGGGAAATGCAACATGCTGGAGCACTCAACTTGGGAATTTCCAAGAACACAGCAGGAATGCAGCGTGCTCAAGGGCCTGTGCTTTTTCAGGTGGCAACATGGGTTCCAGTTGTAGCCCCACCATGACCAGATCCTGCCCTTCTAAGCTGGTCTCTCAATCTGGTATCTGCTCTCCAGCCTGATGACCTGCGCTGCTAGTAAGTCCTTAATGACGCAGTGCCCATCGGAAGGAGAGTGGAACTTAGACCCTCCAGGCCCCCATACTCAACGTGTGTGACGGTTCCCCCTACTGCGGTGACAATAAA
Source organism: Orientallactaga sibirica (assembly GCA_036365145.1). NCBI lineage: Eukaryota > Metazoa > Chordata > Mammalia > Rodentia > Dipodidae > Orientallactaga > Orientallactaga sibirica. The sequence continues at coordinate 12,454,988 of JAEOAD010000329.1, read as the reverse complement.
GTTCACAAGAGTACTCACGGTAGGTGGGGAAGAAAGTGGGTCCCCAATCAGCTGTAAGTACAGGGGGCAGTGCCAAAGGCCTGCAGGACAGAAGAGGGGATACAGTCTTCCTGGACACTTGGGACTTCCCTGCACAGGGACCTTCCTGGCCAGGACTTCTCTGGGGACATGATTATGATGGTTGATCTCTGGTTGTCAGTTTGACAGGATTTAGAATCACCGTGGAAAGAAATCTCTTGGCATGCCTCCTAGGGATTTTTAGATAAAATTGATTGAAGTAGAGAACCCCCTTTGTGGTGGTTTGAATGGAATGTTTCCTATAGACCCATGTGTTTTGAATATTTGGCCCTCAACTGGTGGCTATTTGAGAAAATTGTGGGGCCTTCAGGACTTTCTGGAGGAGGTGTGGCACTGAGGGTGGCCCTTGCTATTTGATAGTCCAGCCCCCTTGCCAGTGCCAGCTAGCTTCCTCCCAAGTGGTGACAGCATGTGATGTCCAGCTGTAATTTGTGCCATTTTGAAACGTCTCCTCTAAACTGTAAGCCAAAGTAAACATTTTCCTCCCATAAGCAACTCTGGTCAGGTATTTTGTCCCAGCAACGAGAAGGTGACTGTCTCACCCCTAACTGGGTGGCTGCATCCCATGGGCTGGGGGGTCCTACACTGTATAAAAAAGCAGAGTTGGCTGGGCCTTAGCATTCATTCCTCACCAGCTTCCTCCTTGAAGGCAACCAGCTCCTGACGTCATGCCTTCCCCACTGTGGTATATTGTAACCTGGAACTGTACGCTGAAACAAACCCCTCCCCCTTAAACTGATATTGTCAGGTATTTTGTCCCAGCATTGAGAAACTAGCTGATATCAGGGCGGGGGGCAGTGGCTGGCTTCTGTCTTCCTCTCAGTGGTTCTTCCTTCGTTCTTGCTGCCGGCCCATCTCTGCTCTAAGTAAGTCCCTGTGTCCCACTCCTCCAAGGGCTGTCCTCGCTGAACTATCCCCCACTGTAGCTATACAAGGCCCCCATCACAACTTCCTGCAAATTATAGCCCAGCTCCTGCTCTGGATCTGGGACTGAGGGCAGGTGAGGCTTCAGAGATCCCTGAGTTGGCATTTCCATGCCCTTACCAAAGATGGCGACTCAGGACTAGAGCAGGGCAGGGGTGGATGGGCCCCAGGCACGCCCTACACAGCCTGGTCACCTCCTTCCATCTCAGCATGACTCAAGTCTTCCTTGGGACAGACCTTTAGGCTGCAGGGTGGGAGGGGGGATGCTTGGATACCAGTCTGTCCTTTTCATGTGGCATGGACTGGGTTTGGAAAAGACATGGTCTTGGCCAGTGGGGGTGGGTGGCCATAGTCAGTGCTGTATACATAGCCCATCAGACTTACAAATGCTTGCCTAAGTGTTAGATGGGCATCCAAGGAGGAGGGGACAGCTCAAGGCCACCTGCCCAAGAAGTGCTGTCACATGGTGTCATGCTCAAGCCACTACAGAAAAACAGAGGTTGGAAAGGAGAGGGGTGTGGTCAGTTCCCATGTGCCCAGCTGACTGCACCCCAAGGATTGGAGGGCATGAGTTGTTACCACTGGAGTCAGCGAGAGAGGCAATGGGGGTGGCCCCGAGGTACCTGGAGGAAAAACACCCCACCCAGAACTGTGACAGGAGGTGGTCTGAGGACAGTCAGGGCAAGGTGGTCCTGCTCATGCAGGTCCTGGTCTCTCACTTACGCCTTGAACCTGTTCCAGAGCGCATATGGAAGCCATAACTGGAAGTCGGAAAATCAGCCCTTCCTCCTGGCCCACTAAGTCCCTGCTGCCAGCTGTCTCCATGTGAGGGACAGGCCAGCAATTCCTGCTCTCACCATACAGGGTTGTTCTGAAAACCATACAAGATGAAAAGTTATTTAAAAGTGTGTTTAAAGCCGTAAAATATTAAAGTAATGTGAGGTATTATTAGGTCTGGCATTTAATACGCCATCATTAAAGCTGCTACAGTTTATTTTTAATTTTATAAGCTAAGCTAATGCCTGTCTAATTTTGAAATGTTTCCCAAACCACTGTAATGAGTACATAAAAACTGAAATGATGGGATGTGTGAGGCCGGGACTCCTAGGGGGAAAGGCTGCGTAAATCCCGGGACACACTTCCCTTCCCCCAACCACCATCAGACCCCTGCTTCCTCTGTGAGCAGACACACAGGACGCCTCTGGCGAGAGTTTCCTAAGGGAACTGGACACCTGGGATCTGATCCCACAGGCACCTAGTGGGAGCAACATCATGGCACTTAATGTACTGCCCAAGATGGCAGGGCCCCCTCTCTGGGCATGACCAAGCCTGCTTACTCCCCATGAGGCAGAAAATGCTCTGTTCTTGTAGGCTTTGCAAAGGCCCTGATGTGTGCTGTGTTGAAAGCACCCTTGCATAGCAAGAGGGTCCACCGAGAGCCGGGAGACAGGGCCCTAAACAGCCTTGTGCACTGCAGGGGGAGGGCCAGGTCCCCTGTATATGGGTGCTCGGCTGGGAACTTGCCCTAAGCACCAGTCAGTCCATGTGCAGGGTAAACACCGATCTAGCATCATGCACTGGGCCAGAGACATTCCTCAGACCTTTGACAGGCCCTTCTTCCAGGCCCGAGACCTTCTTTCCAGCTTCTTTGCCCTTCCACAGGCCCCAGGGACATTATGAGTTTGGCACACTATGTTTGACTCATTTTCCTCCATAAGTGACATTACATTCTTCATAGACTAGGGCAGTGACATGTAGACCAAGAATTCATGAACCCTGGCACTGTGGAAGATGAGCACAAGGTCCCCATGGGCCTTCCGAGCTGTGACATGGGTGCTGGCACCTTGAGGCTTCCCCAAGACAGAGAGGCCTGATCTCATGCCCAGGGCTCAAGGATGCCCCTGCTTCTCCTTGGGCAGAATATTGCTGTGGCATGAGATGGGGCTGAGCACTGTGCTGGGTGGGGTGCTCTCATTACAGCAGCAATCCATCCTTATTACACAGGGGACGTGTGCCATCTCCATCCTCCGTTTGTCCCTCCCTCTTCCCTCTTTCCCTTTCCTCCTTCTTCCTTCACTGAACAGTGGGCAGGTGCTCTGCTGTCAGCCAGGGACACCTGAGGGAGGGTGAGCGAACCAGTGTTCCTTCCTTGTAGCAGGTGCCTCAGAAAGGGCCAGAGGCCTGGGGCCTACCACAACACTCCCACCTGCTCGTCATGGCCAGACTCCAGCTTCTCGGAGTTTCTTGTATCTTTACTATAGAGAAAAAGAGAAAGAAAAGGAAACAGGACTTGCTCAAGATTCGCTGAAAATGAAATAAGCCTCGTTCATGTCAACCTCTGAGCCCAGGGCCCTTCCAGAACACTAAATAAATATTAACTATTATTAATGTGGCTTTTGTGGGTTTTTGGAGGAGACAAGTGTTAAACAAATGAATATTAAATAAAAGAAACTCTGACCCTTCCCCGGGCAGGGAGCGATGTGTATGGAGCCCAAAGCCGCCCTGCTCAACAGCTACCACACTTCTCCCACTGGGGCCTCCTCTGAGCCCCAATCTCATCATACATATGTATATTTCATATGTCTTCCTTTGCCAGTCTTCCCATCAGGCATGTCCACCAGTGCACCCCAAGGCCTTTCTGGGACCAGTGCATAGCCAGGCCTCTGGGAGGTCTTACGCATGGACCATGAAGACCAAGTGGCTTCTCCCAGGACAGTGGGGCTCTGGCTGGACAGCCTTCAGGGCACTAGAGATGGACCTGTGAGAGACAACACACCACAAGTGGACTGTGCTTGGGCCTGGGGAAGCTGACCACACACACAGGGACAAAGGTCAGCAGACTGCACAGTTTCTGGGTGATTCGGGAGCAGCAGTCTTTTTTATTTATTTACTTACTTATTTATTTTGTAAAGAGGCAGCAAATGGTGACACTGTAGGATCCCAGATGACAGTGCACCCTTGGGTCTGCAGGGGTGGCCTCTGCTCAGGGTCACTGCAGGACTCAACCTGACTCAGCTGGCAGCAGCTTGTAGGCTGGGCACTGGGCAGAACCCTGAGGTATGACAGTGGCTGGCCAGTTTCCCCCTGGGACAGTGAGCAGGGAGCAACCAACCAGGAGCATTGACAATAGCAAGAGACGCAAGGCCACCCATAAGGTGATGTGTGTGGTATCTTGAAACCGCTAGGGTGGAACTCTGGCAGGCTGGCCTTCAGCCAAGGCACTTGTCCTGGCTTTTTATAACTTTTTGCCTTCTTTGATGCATAATTGACATTCAAAGCATTGTGCATGTTTATTGCACACATTTGGATGAGTTTGGGCATAGATAGACATTCACCATGATGTCCCTGTGGACTCAGCATGGCCATCACCTCCCAGCTTCCTCCCGTCGCTGTGTGTGCATGTGCTGTCTGTGGGCTTGCAGTGACAGTAACCCCACCCTCTGCCGTGCTCCCCGGCATGCTCTGGCATTGCTAACTGCAACCCTGACTTCCTATGGAGGGGGTGTCCATGCCAAGTTCTGCAGGAGAATCCAGAGGACACTGGTGTGTGGCGTGTGCAGCATCTGGAGGAAGGTGCACACCCAGGAGCAACTCACAAGTGATCCTGAGGCATCAACAAGCCTATGTTCAAGGGGGGATGTCCACTTCTGCCAAGGAGCTGGGGGTGGATCCTGGACCCCGTCAAAGGGAGCCTGATGAGATGCCACCATGGGGAGACGGAGGGGAGGGTTCAGAAATGAAACTGAAGGTCCCCAGGCCTGCCTGTTCCTGGGGCAGCACTTTTTACCCCCAGTGAGGCTAACCACTGACTGCACCAGCTTCTGCCCCCGCCTCTGTTAGCACGTGACTTACGCAGAGCGAGGCTCTTTCACTGGACGTGGGCCTCCTCAGTATAGCTTGCCTTGTACTTCACTCCGGCTTTCCCAGTGTCTGTTTCAGGCTCCCCAAGGCTTTTGCTCTTTCACGTCACGGAGTGTTTCCTCTGTCTCTTAGAGAGATGGCACGGAGACGTCATCTCTGTTCCACCCAGTGATGCCTAAGGCATCCACCTATGAGCAAGTGTCTGGAGCTCCATGTGTCCTGACAGGCTTTTAATCAGCCCCGACTGTGTGTCAGGCCAGGAATACAGAGGTGACCAAGTAGCAGATCCTTGCCCAAGGATGCCATCCTGTAGGATGAGCACGAGGGTCACAGTGGGCTGGTGTGCGAGTAGACAGAGCTCACCTGAGAAGACCAGTTCCTCGAAGGCTTCAAACCACAGCACTGCATTTGCTCACAGCTCTGGTGCAGTAGGGTTGGTCTTTGGCGAGCTTTGGCCTGTGTAAACCTCACCCCAGTCTCTGCCTCCACGTTCACAAACAGACTTCTATTCCTGTGGCCCTCCCCCCTGTCTCCTCCTCTCCATCTCTTCGGAGGACCTACTTGCTGGACACATGGCTCATCTCGTTCAGATGTTCATATCCCAAGACTCTTCCTGGATCATGTCTGCAAAGACCTGTTGAAAGCAATTAGGAGCAAGGTAGCTCTTTTCTGATAGGTAGTGAGTGAGGGACGAGCCCGCAGAAACACACATGCCACCTTGCCTCTCTTGGCAGCGCTAAACTCAAGTCTGATCCAGTCTCATCCAAGATGCTGAAAATAACAACTTCCTAATCTTCCTTAGCAACGGCAACACTTTCCCTGTTCTTCCTCAGCTTTGGCCCTGTGGGCAGGCCCTTCCTGAATCAGTGTCCCTGTTGGATCCATCAACCAATCAGGTCTCTCCCTACACACCACCTGAGCCTGAAGATGAGGCTTATTCTAATTAAATGTCTGGGAAATATAAATGGGCCAGAGACGCATGTAAGCGCCTTCACCTTCTCCCCTTCTTCTCTTGACTCGCTTCTTCGCCCCTTCTCCTATTTTCCCTCTTAACTTTCTCCAAAATAAATCTCGTCACTTACCCTCCTATGAGTCCATGATTTCAATTCTTTGATAATTTGGACAAGGACCCAAAGTTGGGGTTTCATGGACCTGCGGGGGCGGGGGTGTCCTACATCTTTGTGAAGATCTGATCACTCCTGGGGCTCAAGTCCACATCAGTGTTTCAAGTAAGCCTGGGTTCTGAATTCCCGGTAGCCAAATCTTTTGGGTCCATGATTCAAGCCTGCACAGCAGTGACCACACAGGGAATTTTCTGGGTACAGAGAAAGGAAGACAAACATTGTGCCTGTGCATGGAGATAAAGAAGATGCGCAGGGAGAGCACCGTGCCAGGCTGACACGGACACTGCTTCAGTCAGTGTCCAGTCAGCACCAGGCTTGGCTGTGGCTTGGACCTGGGCTGAGGAAGGTCTTGTTCTGTCTCTTGCTCTGTAAGGGACATTAGACCTAGGCCCCCATAGCTGCTTCTTTGTCCCTCTAAGTCCAGGTCCTAGTTTATTTCTTTCCTTCCCTCCTTCCTTCCTCCCTCCCTTCCTTCCTTCTTTCTTTCTTTCTTTCTTTCTTTCTTTCTTTCTTTCTTTCTTTCTTTTTTTTTCCTTTCTTTTGCAAGCCCAACACACTGGCCTTTTTTTAAGCAAGAGAGAGAAAGAATTGGCATACCAGGGCCTCCAGCCACTGTAATCGAACTCCAAATGGGTGCACCACCTTCTGTGCATGTGCAACCTTGTGCACTTGTGTCACCTCGTGCTTCTGGCTTATGTGGGACCTGGAGAGTCGAACATGGGGCCTCAGGCTTTGCAGGCAAGTTCCTTAACAGCTAAGCCATCTCTCCAGCCCTAGGTCCACCAGCCTTAATGAGCTCATTCACCAACTTTGTGGCTGTATCCTCATCCTGAGACTGTTTGGGAAGGCAGATAAATCAGGCTGAGAGGAGAACTGGGCCACAGTTCCTGATGCCCAGCCACAGGAGAACATAAAGAAGGGATGTGATGGTTCATCTCTGGTTGTTAATCTGACAGGATTTAGATGTCACCATGGAAACAGACCTCTTGATATGTCTGTTAAGGGACTTTCTAGAGTAAGAGCCAGTTTAGCCATGGGTGCTGCCATTCCATGGGCTGGACTCTTGGATGGAATCAAAAGGAGAGAGATGCTGAGTGGCAGTGCCCATCACTCTGCTTCCTGATCGTGGACCTGCTTCAAGCTCCGGCCACCACATCTTCCCTGCCACCATGACCTGCAACGTGGAACTATAGGCTGAAAGGAATCCTTCCATATCTCTCTCTCTCTCATTTTGTCAGGAATTTTGTCCCATCAATGTGAAGGTAACTGATTCAGGGCATTTGAACAAGTAGCTTCCTATTAAACACCACACAACTGTCCCTAAGCCAGATAGATTTGTCTAGAAAGCCAGGATTTTAACTCTTTTTTTTAGACCTTTCAAATGAGCTGTAATGAGTGACTGAGGGCTGGCATACCACAGCTCTGCATTGGCCAGGACTCACCTCCTAGCCCAGAGTCACATATGGAGAAATGCTTCTACAGAAAGCAGTCATGTAAGTGCTGAGGAAGGGACATCAATGCAAGCTCCTTGGAACAGCCACACTCGGAAGCCAAGTCCCACTACTGATGGTGTGGGTCCTGCCGCCTCCTCTGGCCATCATGGACGCCCTGGCTGTGGCCACTGTCCTGGGACCAAAGGCTGCTGCTCTAGGGAGAGTGGTGCATGGCAAGAACCGCGGGTCAGGCTCAGGGTCACTCAGGATGCGAGCCCTGCCCATTGCTTCCACGGCTGCAGCAGCGAAGAACCACATGGACATGTGGTCTGACTGTCCAGTGTGCCCATGACATTGGCCTTTTTGTTTCTCTTCCTTTCTATCCTTCCCTGTCTGCTGGCTCCTCTTCCCTGCTGGGTCTCCAAGCAGCCGTTCCATGCCTGCCCTGCACTCCAGGCTGTCCTCTCTGGTTTTGTTTCATTTCCTTTCCAATCTTTTTCAAACCTTCGGTGTCTCTAACAGGACCTGGAGCAGAGCAGATCTTAGCCAGTGTTGCTGCGTGAATGAATGGGCTGTGCAGGATGACTGAATGAGAAAATGAACGGGTTCTGTAGATGAGTGAAGAAGTGAATGAATGGGCTGTGCAGGTGGAGGAGAGAATGGAGGAACGAATGGGTCCAGAGGTGAATGAGAGAATGAAGCTTGTGCTAGCATCTGAGGCAGGCCTTCTTGCTGTGTCATCCCATGTGAGTCAGCGATATAGTGAGAGTGGGCAGGTCAGTGAGAGGAGGAGCAAGGAAAACAGGGAGAGAGAGGGGCTAGAGCCATTCCTTCATAAGGAACTCATGCCTAAGACAAGGGCCTTAATCCATTCACCAGGAAGGACCCCCGTGATCTACTCACTTCCCAAAGATTCCTCCCCTCAGCTTGGCTTGGTGGCTCACACCGTTAATCCTAGCACTGGAGAGGCTGAAATAGGAAGATGGATGGCTTTAATCCCAGCACTTGGGAGGCAGAGGTAGGTGAATCGCCATGAGTTCGAGGCCAGCCTGAGACTACATAGTGAATTCCAGGTCAGCCTGAGCTAGAGTGAGACCCTACCTTGAAAAAACAAACAAAACATTCTACCACCAATACCTCTGTCTTGAGACTCAAATTTGCACCTCAAGAACTGTGGGGGTCGCTTACAAACCACAGTACTTTCTCCCACAGTTCTTCTCACAGGTCTCGTGTTTACCTGGTTTGTTCCTCACAGGCAGCTCTCACACTCCTTTTGCAGTAGGGACCAGCATGTGGAACGTGAGGGAGGTTGCTGAGGGACGCACTGCCTGCTGGGAAATACCCCATTCAACCCAACTCTGCCCAGGTCCAGGCTTGGCTCTGGCCCTTTGGCTCCGTCTTCCAGCTCTGCTCTTCTTGTCTGTCATCCTGTGGGCAGGTGGCTGTGTTGCTCATCCTGGCAAGGGGGACTGGCTGGGGACCAGACTGTGTGAGGTTGCACGGGCTTCGAGCATGCTCACAGGCAGCACCGGGCCCCAGCTGCCATAGCGCACACAGGCCCAGCCACAGCAGCTGGACGGCCTTGGCTATAAGGTTTGAATTTGTCTAGGCTCCTTTTGTACATTGCAGAAAACTTGTCACCTCTCTTACACGTTGTCACTGAAGCCTCATTACTCTGAAATGTCACTCCACTTAGGAGAATCGTTATGCGCGAACATATGCTGCACATGACAGCAACTGTACAAAATGTGAAAAGATGTGATTTCTTTTTTTTTTCTTTTTCTTTCTTTCTTTTTTTTTTTGGATCTACATTTTAACAGGGACGAAGTCAACATTTTGACATCCAGGAGAGACTTGGAAGTAGACGGAATGTTGGTGATCTCATTGCAGGCTTCAAGCAAGACTGAATCGCAGGCCCAGCAAGCTGCTCCTCTCCAGAGCAAGGAGTGACGGATGGGATCTTTGAGAGGGAGAAGAGAGGGAGGCGCGAGGTGAAGCCCAGGCCCTCTGGAGAGCAGCATCCCTGGGAAGGGCTGTCCTGAGGAGGAGAAGCCAGGCTGGGTTTCTCTCCATCATGTGGTCTCATTGAAATAATCAAGTGTTTGTTTGCTTTTTAATTTTCTAAGCCATTATTAAACCATAGCTAAATTACAAACTTGCACTCATTAACAAAATGTCTCTTTTCATATGTAAAATTTATATAATCAATTCACGGTTACTTCATTTGTGATCTCAGTCATGCAAAAGATGATAAAATGTGGGTTGGAGAATGCTCAGCTGCAGCCACCAAGTGTCCCCTCTTCGTTGTCACAAACTCTGCTTTGGAGCGGGACTCCAGCCTGTCGGAATGACAACCTGCTCTATGGAGGGGAAGATAAATCAGGATTCTCATTTGAATGTTTATAGTTGCCATAATGTACTTTCTGGAGGGAGTTCTGCATTTCTGGTTTGGCTACTTGACACTCTCTAATTTTTTTGAATTAAGGTTGTTTACTGAACTCTCTAGATTTTTTTAAGTGTTTTTTTTTCTCCTTTCCTGGAGTTGATTTGGCTTAGTAGAGAGAGATGGGAGCAAGATGACAGGTAATTCACCTATCTAGTGTCCCAGGACAACTTTTGTTTGGACTTGAGAAGTGGTGACGCCTCACTTCTATTCACAAGCCAGAGGCCCAGGGCACTGTGCTCAGGGCAGCCCGAGCTCTCAACCACTGCACTGAGGGAACAAGAGCTGGTGGCGTTCTGCGTAGGCATTTGCAACATGTGAGATATGTGCTAATCCCCTAGAAAGCTTCCTGTCTTGCCTCACACTGTAAGGCAATCATCGCTGCATCCTCACCTGGAAAACAAGAACACAGAAGCACAGGATGCTGGAAACCCCCCCCACACACTGCTCAGAGTGGGAAGTGGAACACAGACGTGCAGGATGCTGGACACCCCCAAACGGCACAGAGTGGGAAGTGGATCACAAATGTGCAGGATGCTGGACCTCCCCATGGCTCAGAGTGGGAAGTGGATCACAGACGTGCAGGATACTGGATCTCCCCCCACGGCTCAGAGTGGGAAGTGGATCACAGATGTGCAGGATGCTGGATCTCCCCCCACTGCTCAGAGTGGGAAGTGGATCACAGATGTGCAGGATGCTGGATCTCCCCACTGCTCAGAGTGGGAAGTGGATCACAGACAAGATCCTGGATCTCCCCACGCAGGATCCTGGGATCTGGATCCCCCCTCCGGCTCAGAGTGGGAACTGGATCACAGACGTGCAGGATGCTGGACACCCCCAAACAGCTCAGAGTGGGAAGTGGATCACAGACGTGCAGGATACTGGATCTCCCCCCACGGCTCAGAGTGGGAAGTGGATCACAGATGTGCAGGATGCTGGATCTCCCCCCACTGCTCAGAGTGGGAAGTGGATCACAGACGTTCAAGATCCTGGATCTCCCCCCACGGCTCAGAGTGGAAAGTGGATCACAGACATGCAGGATCCTGGATCTCCCCCCCTCCGGCTCAGAGTGGGAAGTGGATCACAGACGTGCAGGATGCTGGACACCCCCAAACAGCTCAGAGTGGGAAGTGGATCACAGACTTGCAGGATGCTGGATCTCCCCCCACGGCTCAGAGTGGGAAGTGGATCACAGACGTGCAGGATGCTGGACACCCCCACATGGCTCAGAGTGGGAAGTGGATCACAGACGTGCAGGATGCTGGACCCCTCCCCACGGCTCAGAGTGGGAAGTGGATGACAGACGTGCAGGATGCTGGATCTCCCCCCACGGCTCAGAGTGGGAAGTGGATCACAGATGTGCAGGATCCTGGATCTCCCCCCACTGCTCAGAGTGGGAAGTGGATCACAAATGTGCAGGGTGCTGGATCTCCCCCCACGGCTCAGAGTGGGAAGTGGATCACAGACGTGCAGGATCCTGGATCTCCCCGGCTCAGAGTGGGAACTGGATCACAGACGTGCAGGATGCTGGATCTCCCCACGGCTCAGAGTGGGAAGTGGATCACAGACGTGCAGGATACTGGATCTCCCCCCACGGCTCAGAGTAGGAAGTAGATCACAGACATGCAGGATGCTGGATCTCCCCCCATGGCTCAGAGTGGGAAGTGGATCACAGACGTGCAGGATGCTGGATCTCCCCCCACGGCTCAGAGTGGGAAGTGGATCACAGACGTGCAGGATGCTGGACACCCCCACATGGCTCAGAGTGGGAAGTGGATCACAGACGTGCAGGATGCTGGATCTCCCCACGGCTCAGAGTGGGAAGTGGATCACAGACGTGCAGGATGCTGGATCTCCCCCCACGGCTCAGAGTGGGAAGTGGATCACAGACGTGCAGGATGCTGGACCTCCCCACGGCTCAGAGTGGGAAGTGGATCACAGACGTGCAGGATGCTGGACACCCCAAATGGCTCAGAGTGGGAAGTGGATCACAGCCGTGCAGGATGCTGGATCTCCCCCCCCCACGGCTCAGAGTGGGAAGTGGATCACAGACGTGCAGGATGCTGGACACCCCCAAACGGCTCAGAGTGGGAAGTGGATCACAGACGTGCAGGATGCTGGATCTCCCCCCATGGCTCAGAGTGGGAAGTGGATCACAGACGTGCAGGATCCTGGATCTCCCCCCACATGGCTCAGAGTGGGAAGTGGATCACAGACGTGCAGGATGCTGGATCTCCCCACACGGCTCAGAGTGGGAAGTGGATCACAGACGTGCAGGATGCTGGACACCCCCAAACGGCTCAGAGTGGGAAGTGGATCACAGACGTGCAGGATGCTGGACCCCTCCCCATGGCTCAGAGTGGGAAGTGGATCACAAATATGCAGGATGCTGGACACCCCCACATGGCTCAGAGTGGGAACTGGGTCACAGATGGACAGGATGCTGGACCCCTCCCCATGGCTCAGAGTGGGAAGTGGATCACAGACGTGCAGGATGCTGGACACCCCCACATGGCTCAGAGTGGGAAGTGGATCACAGACGTGCAGGATGCTGGATCTCCCCACATGGCTCAGAGTGGGAAGTGGATCACAGACGTGCAGGATGCTGGATCTCCCCACATGGCTCAGAGTGGGAAGTGGATCACAAATGTGCAGGATGCTGGATCTCCCCCCACGGCTCAGAGTGGGAAGTGGATCACAAATGTGCAGGATGCTGGATCTCCCCCCACGGCTCAGAGTGGGAAGTGGATCACAAATGTGCAGGATGCTGGACACCCCCACATGGCTCAGAGTGGGAACTGGGTCACAGACGTGCAGGATGCTGGACACCCCCCCATTTCTGAGTGGGAAGTGGATCCCACATCAGTCCCAGGTGCCTGTGATGGTTCCTCATGTGTCCCTATGCATGGGCCATGAGGTCCCATTATTCTGGGAGCATCTGGATGTTTCTGGATGAGATGGGCACTTGAGTTGGTGGACTGAGTAGTACAGATGGCCCTGTCTAGCAAGAGGGGGTGGGAGCCAGTCTGTTGGAAGACTGGCCAGGACAAGGGCAGGGGACAGGAAGTGACCATCTGACAAACGAGCTTCCTGCTGAGAGCGCCGACTCCTCCTGCTACTGGACTCACCTCATCAGCAGTCCTGGTTCTCAGCTCCTTGGGACCCCGTCCCCAGCTCACAGAGACATGGTGGACCTCTCAGCCTGTACAGTTATGTGTCCAACGTCTGACCAATCTGTGAATCATGTCTCCAGAGTCAACAATCTCTCATCGTAGAGTAAGGACACCAAGGGATTCTTTGGTTAAGAATATATTTTCCAACTGATGATGTGTCACTCAGGATTACGTGGACCCCCCGCTCTAGATAACACTGGATTGACCTGAGTGACCAGGCATCCCAAGTACATGGCTGTGCTCTGTCTGGGGGCGGTGCTATGGTTTGGATCTGGAATGTCTCCCAGGGCTTGCATGTGGAAGCTTGGGACCCAGAGCAGCAATGTTCAGATGTAGGGCTTCTGGAAGTGACTGGATCAGGAGGACTGCGACCTGTCCATGAATTAATCAGCTGATGGGTTTGTAATTGCATGGGATATGGGTTGTAGGAATGTAGGCGATGGGTCATTCAGGGCTACATCTGGTCCCTAGCCCCTTCCCTTCTATCCCTGTTTCTACTTCCTGGACAGCATGACGTGAGCAGCTAAGCTCCACCCTACACTCCCCACTAGGATGCTCTTCATCACCACAGCCCAGAATCCGTGGAGCCAAAAGATGTCAGACCTGAAACCTCTGACCCACGAGAAATCCTGTTTCCTTGGAAAGTTTATCTTCACAGGTGTCTGTCACAGTAACAGAAAGCTGACCCACACATGTCGATTCATCCGTGATCCCTTGACAGTGACTAAGTCTTCTTCTGCTGTCCAGGACTTATGGCTACACACCATGCCAAGGGTAATTGGATAGAAGTGAGGGCCCTGGAAGAGAAGAGCCCTGTGGCATGATATTCAGAGTCAGGACCACTGGCTGTGGCAGGAGTGCTAACGTGTTCCCCCCAGTGGGTCACCAGGCTGCCCCGCACCATCAGCAGTAGTCAGGTCACCAGGCTCACTGGCCTGCCTTCCCACTTGCTCAAGGGGACCATTTTCATCAGGACGTGTGGCATCAGCAGGAGCCTCCTGCTTCCGGCCTTGTACTTACCATGGTCCCCAGCTCAGGACTTGCACCGAGTCCAAGGCACTATCAGAGCAGTACCCTGCCCTGAGTCTGGAGGCATTTGTCCTTTACCAAGGCACACACACTTTGGGACAACACCCTGGGCATGGCAAGGCACCACAATGCCCAGCTCTTGGAAACTCAGTCCTGAGCACAGGTCAGGCAACTCCAGATTGCCAGTGCTTAGCTAGAAAAACCCAGAAAACTGCCAGATTCCAACAAAAGCCACCTAACCAGGTCTGCAGTTATGTTTCCAGAGGAGACTCTTGTTCCCTGCAAACGAGTCTGTGAGAAGGATGTTTATGGGAACAGATGTTTCTAAGTCATCTGTCAGAATCTGCCAGCAGCCGTCCGCATCTCTCTTCACACACACACAAGTGCTCCTCAAGCATGAAAGCCCAGGCAAGCGGCTGCTGGTCTGGCTGTTCTCTGCAAAGGATCCTGGCTACCATGAGCAGAGCCTCATTACTTCAGTTATCTGGTGGACAAACACAAGTCTCCAATGCAGCTGTGGTTCTGCACTGCAACTGTGACAATAATTGCGGTTGCCAAGCCTGTCAGAGGGTCAAGACTGGTGCCAAACACCGGGTTCAGACTGGCATCAGTACACCCGAGAAAGCCAGCTTATGGCAAGATGCTGTGAGGCAAAGAGAAAAGAGCATGGGTTCTAATCCCAACCTCCCTTCAAAAGGCTATGATCTCAGATGACTCAGCCTTACCAACATCGGATTCCTTCACTTCTTTTTTTTAATTTTTTTTTTTGGGGGGGTGGGAAGAGAGAATTGGTGCACCAGGGCCTCAGCCACTGCAGTGTAACTCCAGACTCTTGTGCCACCTAGGGGGCATGTTCAACCTTGTGCTTGCCTCGCCTTTGTGCGTCTAGCTTACGTGGAATCTAGAGAGTTGAACATGGGTGCTTAGGCTTCTCAGGCAAGCGTCTTACCTGCTAAGCCATATCTCCAGCCCTGATTCTAGGGCAAATAGTCTCTCCCTTCCTCACGTGACATGAGAAGAGACTCTGGTGGCTTGTGACTCGAATTGGAATTATGTCTGTGGAAGCATTCATATTCCATGAACTACCACACAGGCACCAGCCTTTGCTACTTTTACGGTTTGAGTGTGAGATGTCCTTCATAGGTAGGGGATTTGAACGCTTGGTGCAGAGCTGGTGGCACTGTTTGGGGAGGTGGTAAAACCGTTAGGAGCTGGGGCCTTGCTGGAAGAGATGGGTCACTGGGGGCGTCCGTGAGGCCAGTTCCATTCCTTCCAGGCTGTGGATTCCGCGTGGCCAGCTGCTTTGTGCTCCCACTGCAACACCTTTCCCGCCAGGAAGGACTGTCTCTCCTCACACTGTAAGCTGATGCGACCGCCATCCTTCTTTAAGCTGCTTCTTGCAGGGTGTTTGTTCACAGTGGCCAGTAAAGCAACTAAAGCAGCCTTCATTCTAACCAACAAAGCGTCCGTGCGAGACACGGAGCCAGGGTCCAAAGAGAAGTGGCCAGCCTGCTGGTGGAATACAGTGTGAATCTGGCCTAAGAGGCATTTGTACTCGGTCTACGAGGAGTGGATAGACAAACAAAGGAATCCAGATGTGTCTTTTGGGAATAAAATGGCTTTTCCTTGAACATTAACGTGGGCGACTTCACCCTTCTGGCTGGAAAGGGAAGACTTCTCCTGAGCTGCTCATCATCGGGAAGGAGCTCTGAAGGTTGAACCCCTCACTCGTACTGAATAACCTGCTGCCCCGAAGGTATTCGCTCTCACTCGGAAGTGGACAGGTGAACCAGGCAGGGGAAGTCTCAGTGGTCTGGGCTGGCCTTGACTGGTCTATGTTGGGTTTAGGGAATTCTGGCTGCTCTGGTCTGGCCTTGACCTTTCTAGATGGGGCTGAGGGAAGTTCAGCTCATCTGGGCTGGCCTTGACTGGTATGGGTTGGGCAGGAGGAAGTCTGGCCAGTTTGGGCTGTCTTTGACCACAGCTGGGTGTGTCTGAGCTTTGCATTTTAAGCAGCAGCTGAAAGGCATAAGGAGCTGAGCAGAGCTTTGGAATTTCGATGTGGTCAGGACACACGGATGTTTTCTCATGGGCTCCGAGGAGGAAAAGCCTAGAAAGGGATCCAGACTCGCATTGGGAATCCCTGGAAGGCAATGAGAGGAAGCGAAAGCCAAGACCAGGGTGCGTTTACCGACACTGACGCCTGGCTTTGAAATCACTGGGTTTGCAGCTTGGAACAAGCCTGGCACGAGAGCTTGGCAGATGAAGTGGTAAACAGTCTTGGAAGTGAGATGGCATCACCAAATTATCTATACAGTGTTCATATACAGTGTCTCACACGCCAGAAAAAAAAAAAAATCAGCCAGGCACACAAAACTCCTATATAAACCAAAGAAACAGAGGCCAAGAGAATAAAACACCATCCCAAACAGATCTGTAGAATACCGAGAGAGGACTGACTCTGTGTGCTTTACAATTCTGGATCTGTTTAGGGATATAGGCGAGTGGAGCAATGCAGAGAGAACAGGGCTCCTGAAGTGAACGTGAGGGACGTAACATCCTTGAGCTCATCCTTGAAGCAAAGGGTTTCCTCCCTAGATCGGGTTGTCCTTGAACTCAACCCGATCCCTCCCTAGAAAGAAGGCTCTCCTTATGGGAGACAATTGCCCCCTTCAGAGAAGGCTACACGCTTGCTGGGAAACAGACGATTCAGCCCAGTCAATCTATTCAGCCCGTGCAGAAGCTGGAAGAGGCTATCCAGGCAGGCTTCCCCACTTCCGGGAATCCCCCTCGGGCCTCTTGGGCGTGAGCTCTACTTCCTCCCGTCACTCACTTCTACCAATAATCTAATAAAACCTCTAAAGGTCCCCCGGTCTGTGGAGTTCAGTTCATCTGGAAGCACTGACTCAGCAAGAGCTTTGGGTGAGTGTTGAGTTTTCCGGGACCCCAGCTCCTGAGTCCACGGCCCATCCAGAGCCAAGAAAGTTTCCATTGCTCTCAAAAGACACCCAAATTCCCTGAATCATGATGGGCTGAAAGAGCTGTTTAACTTAAATCTTTCACAAGCAAATAATTGAAAATAAGGTTGTCAGACCTCAGAGGACAGGACTTTAAGGAAAACGGAGTTTGAGGATCAGTGGAATGAGGTCAGCATGAACAGCAACAGAAAGACATCCTCAATGTCATCCCAATGTCATCCCAATGTCATCCCCAATGTCATCCCAATGTCACCCCCAATGTCACCCCAATGTCATCCCAACGTCATTCTCAATGTCACCCCCAATGTCAGCTTCTGTCACTGGCAGAAATTGACAAGACCTCTGGACACCAAGACAAGAAGACAATTTGGAAGTATTTATTCAAGAAAGGTGGGTGAAGAAGAGCAGCCCTTGTTTGTGGCAGAGATTTCTCTCATCTGATCCTCTCTCTTCAGCTCAGAGGTAGCCTGAAAAATATCCAGCACATTCTCCCAGTGTCTGAGAGGTTAGCTCAAAGGTGGAACTTGTTTCACCCCCTCCCTCTCAAAGCATCAGTACCCAATGGCTCCTGCGAGTCAGCTACTTCCACTGCTTGCTTGAAGATCCTTTATCTCCAAAAGATCATTTGATGGAAACAGTCACAGACAAGTGCTTTGACACCACAGTGCCCAAGACCACAGTTATCAGTTGCAAAGAATCGGTCAGAGCAAAGACTAAAAAGAAAAATAATGAGAGAAATGAGATGCCCATTGGGTCTCTGAGAAACTCTGATATATTCTGACCTAAAAGTCCTAAAGAGGCAGAAGGAAAAGGAAGAGGCCGTTTGCAATGTGCCTCGTTGGTGGGGGAAGGCAGCACAAAGCCTCTGATGAGGTAATGGTTGCCAGGGAAGGGAGCCATCTTTGTTCTGTGGCATAGCCACTGTTAAGTGATGAGAGGAGGGGGTGCAGTGGGACTGAGATGGACAAGGGATAGCCACATAGGATGGAAATGCAACACACACATGTACCAAAATGTCAAAAATACAAATATCAGTAATAAAGAAGATAGCTGAACAGAACCACGGGATCCAAAAGATAGCAGGGTGTTATCCCCATCGGAATAAAGGAGAATAATGGTCAGCTTAGAATCCTGTATGCTGCAGAAACACTCTCCAGCGTGAAATTAAAACACAGACATGGTGGAGGGGCACTGCAGCTGCTGGTCACCTGCGCAACATTCTCAGAATCCTTCAGAGAGTTCTCATGGAGGCAAAGACATACAAGACACACATATAAGCCACGTCTAGGGTTGTGACTCTGTGTGCATATGTGATTGTGACATTAGAGGGAATGGCAAGATGTAAAAGGAGGAGAGAGATTAAAGTCATGGACAGTTTTGGGGGGGCTGGAGAGATGGCTCAGTGGTTAAAGGCACTTGTTTGCAAAGCTTGACCACCTGAGTTCAATTCCCCAGTACCATGTAAAGCCAGATGCACAAAGTGGCACATACATCTGGAGTTTGTTTGTAGTGGCAGGATGCCCTGATGTGTCCATTCTCAGTATTTCTCTCTACTTCTCTCTCTTGAATACATAAATAAATATAATAATAAAGTCATGTACAGTTTTCATATTCAGTAAGTGATAAACATGAGCCAGGCATGGCAACACACATCTGTCATCCCAATACTCAGGAATCTATGACCACAGGACTCTGAGTTCAAGGCCAACCTGAGCTACATAGCAAAACTCTGTCTAAAAAACCCCAAAATAAATAATCAAAAAATACCCTAGAAGTTGAGAGATTGAGAATATATGTAGCAACACCAAGATTAGCCAATAACTATATAGTACAAGGATGCACATATAGAAACTTAGGAGAAGTGACAAAGAATGATAAGAATACTGGAGCAGCCCAAAATAAGTCAAGAAAAGAGGGAAATAGAATCAAAGATCAGGTGTGGTAATAGAAATATTAAGGAAGAAAATCCAAATTTAAAAGTAACAATATTTGCACATTGCCTATAGATGAACTAAATATGCTTGATTAAAATTTTTAAAATGCTCATTCTAAAGAAAAATATAGCTATTTCTTAAAAGAGATATCTTAAAACTATAGAATGGCAGATGCTAAAGATGAAAAGGAGATATACTTTATAAATAATATTAAGAATAACATTGATGTTAATGATAAAATGTAAATATCACTCATGAGGCAAAGGAGGCCTTAAGTCATAAAAAATTTCTGGTTAAAAAGGAAACATTTGGGCTGGAGAGATGGCTTAGCGGTTAAGGTGCCTGCCTGCTAAGCCTAAGAACCCGGTTCCAATCTCCAGGTCCCACGTTTGGCCAGATGCAAAGTGACGCAAGGGCACAATGCCGCACTTGACCACAAGAGGGCACACATCTGGATTTTGTTCACAGCAGCTGAGAGACTGCTGGCGCGCCCATTCTCTATCTGTCTCCCTCTCCCTCTTTCTCTGTCTCTCTCCAAAAAAATTTTAAAAAATAATTTAAAAAGGAAACATTTCACAGTAATCAAAGTGTATCTCCTATGAAGACCATCTCAAAAGAAACATCTGCTAAATTTCAACACCTCATCATCATTAAAAACACCAATAAAAATGATTAAAAATAACTTCCTGGATCTAATTTTAAAAACAGCTATATAATAACCACAGAAAGTGGTACAGTTAATAACAGATTGCAATGATATTTTACTGAAGCTAGAACCAGACAAACCAGCTGCACTTCCCTCATAAGTGTTCAGGGAGTTCTAGCTAATGCAATAGGACATGAAAAACAAATTGTGGCTGTAAAATTGAGTACAAATACTAAAATGGTCACCTTTGATGCCATTGTTGAGCATTTAGAAAGCTCCAAACTGTCCATACACAAACCAGTATAACTTGTAAGCAAACGTAACAAAGTCTCTGAACATACAAACATACAAAGATCAACTTTATTTCTATATACTATAAACAATTTTAAAAACATTACAATTAAAAGGACCCCATTATTCATAAGTTGAAAAAAAACCACTAAATTCTTAAGAATAACATAAGGAAATGTCCCTCCATAGAAAACTACAAAATATTGTTTAGACAAAATTAAAAAGCAAAAACAATGGATTGAATTACATAACAGTCAAATTCCAGCTCTTTCCAAACTGACCTATAGATTCAATGCAATCCTAAGAAAAATATAATATATTATGTTTTAAAAGTTATAAATTGACCCTAAAATTTATATGATAGTGCAAAGAGCCAAGAATAGAGTACCAGGGAATGTAATCCAAGGAGTCACATTACCAGAAATCAAGATTTATGGCAAAGCCATAACCATTAAGATAGTGTCGTGATACAAGGACACACAAGGACACAGCAGGAAGAACAGCAGGCAAAAACAGATCCACTCTCTCCAACGGATGATGTATGATCATGGTGCCGGGGCAGTGGGGAAATTATGTCTTTTCAGTAAATGATGCTGAGTCAATTGGATATGCTTATAGAAAAATAAATCTTGTCATCTTTACATCATACGCAAAATTCATTCTCCCAGGTGTTATAAATCTCAGTGTGAAAAAGGAAGAGTGATGGTGGCTAACATCTTCGTGATCGTCAATTTAAAGCAGACACAGACACAACGTGTACTGACCACACAGAAGGATGTTGCCCATCTGTATTGATCTTCAGAACTTGAGTTCATCGTGACAAATGGATGTGGCCACGCATGTGCCTGGAGCTCCAGTTCAGTGGGGAAAGAAGTGGAGACAGGAGAATGACTTGAGCTCACTGGTCATTCCCTCTGACTGAAAACAGCTCGGGTTCTGTGGAGGACTCCATGGAGGAAGACACTGATAGTCCCCTCTTGCTCACATTGTTGCACAGGGTGAGCACATCTGCATACACATGTGCAGACACTGCACACACACTATACCACACACTACATGCACATATGCAAAAATAAGTCAATAAGTAAACAAGATAAAATAAAAGACACCACAGAGGGAATTCACCAAAAAAAAAAAAAAAAATGGACTGGAGGAATGCATTTATCACACATACAAACACAAAGAATCCAAAACAAGCAAATAGGAATCTTGATAAGAGATCTGAACAAGCATTTGCTTAAGAGATTGGAGGATGTCTTAACCACACACACACACACACACACACACACACACACACACACACTGGCAAACTGGCAAATGAGAAAATGCAAATTGACGTCACAGCCAGAAGCCATTGCACTGCACACCCCTCCTCAGAACCAAGTTAACAAAGCTCTGACAATACCAAGTGTTGGCAAGGAGGTGCAGGGATTGGAGCAGGCAAATTCCCCTGGCAGGAGAGTGACTTTTCACAGCTCGTTCAGAAACCATTGGCTAGTGCTCACTAAAGACAGGCTGATGTGCACAGAAGGCAGAACCCAGCCCCGCCACTCTTAGACAGAAGCCCAGCAAGGCTGCAAGTACCGATTCACCAAGACGGAGTGGAATAGTCCCACACGAAGAGTCCCAAAGTGGAGACAGCCCAGTGACCACCGCAGGCAGATCGCTTCCACTAAGTGGTGTAAACTCATGATGGAGTATGCCACATGATTTAAAAAAAAAAGAAACAGGCAGCTTCTCAATAAACAGAGCCACATGCGTGAATCCCCCAAACATTGTGTTGGTTGTACCCTACAAGATTCAGTCTATAAAATTCCAGACTAGAAACCAGCACGGGAGCATCACAAGTAGAAATGTTTGCAGGGGAAGGTGCCAGGCCTGGGAGGAGTGGGACCAAGTGTCTCTCTCCTTGACGCCCCCTGCCCCAGTGTCTTCATCGGCACCTTCACTATTCTCCTTAACCAAGGCCAGCTGAAATGGTGTGTGTATTAACACGCTACCTGCCCCGTCTTGTTCACTGCTCAATCCCCATAGCATGGACAGCAGTGTGGCCTGTAGCCAGCTGTCCATACACAGGTGAGTCCAGCAACTACCAAGGTTGGCAAGGGTTCCCGAGAACACCCCCCACTTACCAGCTCTGGACAGGGACCCACGTCAGCGTGGAAGTGTGCAGCGGATGTAAAAGGAGACAGTGGTGTTTGAGTGCGTCCAAGTCCTTCCCCACGGCTGACCGATGTTGTGTCTTTGTGTCCACCAGGCCTCACAGAGGCTCTGTGTGTTCTCACATCCGCGGGTCAGGATCTGCCCGACAAACTTAGAACTGAAAGGAAAAGTGCTCACCACTCCTTGCGTAGCCGGTTGTGACTGTTTTTTGAAGAATTAGCTATGAATTAGTCTCTCTCTGCATCTTGCTTCCCATCAGTCATTTTCTGAAATGAAATCAGGGAGACAATGAGAGAGCTGGGAGCTGATCACAACTGTCTGACATCTGCCTACAACACGTTGTGGGTAATCCCCAGTGAGCAGGTGCAGGGTGGCACGCCAGCCTTCCACAGAGGACGGCTGCCTTTGTGTGCTTCTGGCTGACAGGCCGCTCCTGGGGAACAGCTCTCAGCAGGAGAGCGAGGGTGAAGATTCCCCAAGAAGACCAGAAGGCAGCTCCTGAGGAAGGACTGACTCCCAGTGTTGCTCAACCTGAGACCAGAAGACCCAGTCTTCCACCAGGTGACCGACCCACTCCAACCTTCTTATCTACCTGCACAGCCAGCAGCTGGGCTCTGGTGGTAAGGCAGTTTAGGGTTACTGGGCTCTGAATGTAAATAGCAGGAATATTTGCTAGAGCTCAGAGAACAATCTGGCTCCTCCTTATCTCTTGCCTAATCTGTTTTTCCATAAACAACCTGAGTACCACCCTGGGAAGAAGTTCCCCTTACCTAAAATTAAGGTTGAAATCAGATCCTGAAATTCTGACTGGTTAAGCTCAGCCCTAAACTTGGCCTCCTGACTGGCCCATTCTTGAGCCAGCCCCTACCCCACACCAATCAGCACTCTCTCAGGCTCCCCTGAGCTTGAAGGTAAAGCAACCACAACAAGGTCATCAAAGAGGCTCACCAGCGACAAGGGCTCTTGCTGGCTTTCCATCCCTCCTAACCTTCAGGTCCCTGCTCTGGTGGGCACCCCTCATCTTGACAATGCTGGGCTAAGATGGGGGGACCCCTATTCCCATGTGGACTCCCTTCCCTGCCTGCCTTCCACATGGCAGGAATACTCTGGACTTTTCTCTCTTTTTCTGCCAGAGTCTTTCCAAAATCCCTTTTTGGTTTCTTCCAGGCCCATGCTCAATTTCCACGTGGGTTCTGAGGCCATGTGCCAGTACCCAAGCCCCATCCCTTGGTTTGATTCTTCCCTAAATAAATGTAATAATTTACCAACTATATTTCACAGTCTGTTTCTTGCAAATCTTTGTTAAAAACAGAAACGAAATCAGGGTTCAGAGTTTAAGGTCTTTCCCTGGACCCCCAAAACCTGTTGCAGTGGGGCTGAGATGTTGGCCTCTCACTAAAGGATAAACCCCATTCACCTGTGGGGAGCTGGTCCTCACAGCCAGGCCAGAGAGACTCTGGACACAGTCATGCAGAAGTCAGGGTTGGTGTCCATGTCACTCCTCCCAGGTGGCTCATTTCCAGATGTCACATGTCACCTGTGCTGAAAGCCGGTACCGCGATGGGGAGCAGAGGAGCATCTCCCACGTGCATGGTGCTTGGGCAAGGATGCCCGCACTGGAGGGGGCGTGTGGAGAGCACAGGAGCGTCCATGGTCTGGGCAGCTGCTCTGTGGAGGGAGGACATGCAGGCCTTCCAGGAAAGCAGCAGCAGGCGTGTTAAGGATTCTACAAGGCCCTGTGCAGGAGAGGAGGCCCCAGCAGGCCGAGCCCGACCTCAGCTGTGCTGCGTGGTGAGGCTTTCCGGGCACGGGGAGAAAGCACAGGGAGGAAGAGGGATGAACTGGACTGGAGGGTTAGAGGGGTGCATTGTTACAGAAAGGGAATGTTGCATAGCCCTTTCCTCCAAACTGAAACAGTCCCTACTGCAAGGAGAGAGGTTCCTTTAAGACTGAGTAAGCAAAAACCATTAGTTTCAGTAAGTTCAAACTTAAGATTCACAAGGCCTCCTCCCCCAAGGTTATCTGCTGGGGAGAGGGAGGCTTTCCCATCAGGAGAGCTCTGCAAGTCTTTCAGTGACCTCCAGGGATACAGCTGTCCTGAGGGGTTTCAGCCATCCACACTCCTGAAAGTACCCCTGCCCCACACTCCTGAAAATACCCCTGGCCCACACTCCTGAAAGCGCCCCTGCCCCACACTCCTGAAAGTGCCCCTGCCTCACACTCCTGAAAGTACCCCTGCCCCACGCTCCTGAAAGTACCCCTGCCCCACACTCCTGAAAGCGCCCCTGCCCCACACTCCTGAAAGTGCCCCTGCCTCACGCTCCTGAAAGTACCCCTGCCCCACGCTCCTGAAAGTACCCCTGCCCCACGCTCCTGAAAGTACCCCTGCCCCACACTCCTGAAAGTGCCCCTGCCCCACACTCCCGAAAATAGCCCTGGCCCACACTCCTGAAAGTACCCTGCCCCACACTCCTGAAAGTACCCCTGCCCCACGCTCCTGAAAATACCCCTGGCCCACACTCCTGAAAGTACCCCTGGCCCACGCTCCTGAAAGTACCCCTGGCCCACGCTCCTGAAAGTACCCCTGGCCCACGCTCCTGAAAGTACCCCTGGCCCACGCTCCTGAAAGTACCCCTGCCCCACGCTCCTGAAAGTACCCCTGCCCCACGCTCCTGAAAGTACCCCTGGCCCACGCTCCTGAAAGTACCCTGGCCCACACTCCTGAAAATGCCCCTGCCCCACACTCCTGAAAGTACCCCTGGCCCACGCTCCTGAAAGTACCCCTGGCCCACGCTCCTGAAAGTACCCCTGGCCCACACTCCTGAAAGTACCCTGCCCCACACTCCTGAAAATACCCCTGGCCCACACTCGTGAAAGTACCCCTGGCCCACACTCCCGAAAGTACCCCTGGCCCACGCTCCTGAAAATACCCCTGGCCCACACTCCTGAAAGTACCCCTGGCCCACGCTCCTGAAAATACCCCTGGCCCACACTCCTGAAAGTACCCCTGGCCCACACTCCTGAAAGTACCCCTGGCCCACGCTCCTGAAAGTACCCCTGCCCCACACTCCTGAAAGTACCCCTGCCCCACACTCCTGAAAATACCCCTGGCCCACACTCCCGAAAGTACCCCTGCCCCACACTCCTGAAAGTACCCCTGGCCCACGCTCCCGAAAGTACCCCTGGCCCACACTCCCGAAAGTACCCCTGGCCCACACTCCTGAAAGTGCCCCTGCCCCACACTCCTGAAAGTGCCCCTGCCCCACACTCCCGAAAATACCCTTGGCCCACGCTCCCGTAAGTACCCCTGCCCCACGCTCCTGAAAGTACCCCTGCCCCACGCTCCTGAAAGTGCCCCTGCCCCACACTCCTGAAAATACCCCTGCCCCACACTCCTGAAAATACCCTGCCCCACACTCCTGAAAGTACCCTGCCCCACACTCCTGTAAGCACCCCCTGCCCCACACTCCTGAAAATACCCCCTGGCCCACACTCCTGTAAGCACCCCTGCCCCACACTCCTGAAAATACCCCTGCCCCACACTCCTGAAAGTACTCCTGCCCCACACTCCTGAAGTACTCCCTGCCCCACACTCCTGTAAGTAACCCCTTCCCTTGTTCCTGTAGAAAGCCCTTGCCCATGCTCTGTAGGTAGCTTCACCGAGTTGGACTTCAATCAAATCCTTACTTTGTTCTGTGGTTGGTGAAGAGATTCACTCCTGTCTCCCCAGGAAAAAATCACACAACAGAGTGGGGGTGCACTTAGAAGTTTACGTCTCTTTCAATTTTTTTTAACGTATTGTTTTTTATATAAAAACATTGCACTTATATACCCCCTCTCTCCTGCCCCAATTCCTCTGAGGGTCTTCGGTGTGGGGTTGTTGGTATTCACTGTGGGTACCAAGAGGCCCCAGTCAGTCTCTGCGGGGATGGGGAAACACGGTGTCACAGGCTGTTCCCACCACCCTGAAGCTCTTACAGTCTTTCTGCCCCTCTTTCTCAATGTTCCCTAAGCCTAAGATAGGGATCTGAGTTAGTGTCGCTTTCTCTGGAGACTCTGGATCTCTGTTTTTGAGAGGTTTGAGTGACCACTGCGTCTGTTGTAATTTCCCTGTACTGGTTTTCAGACTAGTCATGACAGCAACATTCGTGTCCCCACTTCCCCTGTGATGACTTCTGTGCCTGGGCACATGAGGTGGAGGTGACTCATGTCCTGCTGGACAGTCAGCTCTCTCTTCTTGGTGTATTGGTGGATCCTAATTCTCCACCAGCTTCTTCATCTGTAAGACAGAAGAGTGAGGACAGCGTGGATCAAGGGGTAAGCCTAGTTATTGGAGCGATCTATTACAAGTTCTCATGATGGAACCCTCCTCACCAAGAGGATGTGGTAGGAAGAAGGCCTTTGGGAGGGCATCAGGTCCAGGGGTGGGGCTTTCATGAGCGAGGCTGGATCCCCTATAAGAGGTCCAGAGAGGCACCTGACCTTTCCGCCATGTGCGGACACAGCAAGGAGGCACTGTCTTTGAATAGGAAGTAAGTCACTCGTGCCTGCCTGTCAGCACCCTTGTATTGGACCTCCAGCTTCTAGAACTGTGAGAAATAAACTTCTGTGTCTTGATAAGACAGCCTGAGTTGATGGAGATGGGATAAGCGGTCCATGGAGAAGTGAGTGTGTCTACAAGCTGGCTTGGAGATCAGGTACTAAAACCACCTCCACTGAAATGGGGAGAGGAAGGGTGTCCTGGGCAACGGTGGGGAGGTGAACAGGAGGAGATGGTGCAAAAGATGAATTTTTTTTCTAAGTTCAAGTGGGTACTTTCCCTCTGATGAGGATGCAGTGGTTCCAAATCACTCTCTGGGGGCTGGGGAGATAGCTCAGCGGTTAAAGGCCTTTGCTTGAAAAGCTTGGCAGTCCAGGTTCAATTCCCCAGTATCCACGTAATGACAAATGCATAAAGTGGTGTGTGCATCTGGAGTTTGTCTGTAGTGGCAAGAGGCCTTGGTGTGGCCATGTTCTTTCTCTCCTTGCAAGTGAATAAACAAATCAAATCATGCTTTAGATCCTGCAACATAGACAGGAACACTCTGATGTTGACATAAAACATAGTTCTTACCTCAAAGGAGATACGGTTTATTCTGGAGCCAAATATGAGTGACTATGGCCTGGGAACATAGATTCAATGACCCCAAATTCCATGCTCCAACCTTTTAACAATTCCATGGCCTATTTATAGTATCAAAATAATGGAGGTCATAAACAAATGTACTTTTCAAATGCATTGGTGGACACAGGTAGGTCGGTTACAGCAAAGCAGAGAAATCTATGCCATGGGCCTTAGATGCTACATAATGACATTCTCGGCCTTTGGGTTAGGGGATTGGTGGAAGCGGGCGGTCTGTTAGCACATTCCAAAAAAGTTCCACCTGATCACCTGATAGTCAAAAGGATGTTAGGTGAGGCACAAAGGTGGGCAATACATGGCTATTAAGGTGTTAACATAACCCAAGGTAAGGGCTGGACATATGACTCAGCAGTTAAGGAACTTACCTGAAAAGTCTAAGGACCCAAGTTCAATTCCCGAGTACCCACACAAAACCAGATGCACAGGGTGGCACAAGCGTATGGAGTTCGTTTGCAGTGGCTAGAGGCCCTCACATGCCCATTCTCTTTCTGTCTTCCTATTTCTCTCTCTTTCTCTCAAATACATAAAATATTTTTTTTAAAAAAGGGTAGTCCAAGGTAATTTGGCTCCGAATCTGCAACATCCCATCACTGTACAGTCACAGAAGCTTTATTAGTCAGTCAGCCCTGAAGGATTTTGAGGTGGGTGCAATTGCCTCTTGCAAACTTGAACTCACATTAACCAACACAGGCTTCCTTTGTAGGTGAAAATTCCTCTGACAAAAAGACAATTTCAGAACTGTAAAAATAGCTCAAGCCAGTCAAGGGCTTGCCTTGCAAATATGAAGATCAGAGTTCAATCCCCAGAATTCATGAAACACGTTGAAAATGGTGGTGTACATGTGTAACACCAGCCCTGGGAGGTGGAGACAGGAGGGCCCCTGCGGCTTGTTGGGCAGCCAGTTTAGTGTAGTTTAATTGTGAGCTCCAGGCCAATGACAGGCCGAGTCTCAAGAAAAGATGGGCAGTGTTTCTGAAGAAAGAAGCCTGAAGATGTGCTTGGGCCTGCACATGCATATAAACACACATGCATGAGCACCTGCACACACTCAAACACACATGCATGTGCATGCTCACAGGTAACTCCACTCTCCTTCACAGGCCCACTCTACGGAAGGGAATACATGCCTGGTACTGAAAACCTAATCAAAAGCCTATGGCAAGGGAGGTCATGAGACTTAGGGGTGCAAAGCCTGCTCTTGTCTGGCTAAATGTATATATTATGCTCACCAAACTGCCCTGAAAGCACTACACTTAATGTTCATGTTCACATATTAATGCTGCTCTCACTTCTGGTTAGAGAAGCTTCTCTTTTCAGATGGCGATGACCACTGGGATGACCCAAAAGGCAACATAGTGCTGAGAAGAAGGGATGGAGGAGTGTCCAGCACTGAAACATCTCTGTCACACCCTCCAAGGCTCAGGGACCAT
Organism: Orientallactaga sibirica; assembly: GCA_036365145.1. Lineage (NCBI taxonomy): Eukaryota > Metazoa > Chordata > Mammalia > Rodentia > Dipodidae > Orientallactaga > Orientallactaga sibirica. Next base: position 12,426,299 of record JAEOAD010000329.1, on the reverse strand, counting down.
TGCGGAAGAGGGGGCGGATAGAATGGAAGAGCCAAAGGAAGGGTATGACCTCTTACAATGCAACTGCCCAGACAGAAATTGGCCTCAATATCCATGACTTTGCAGTGCCTAGCAATACCTTCACAAGACCCTCATAATAGAAGAAAAAGATGATGACATCAAATTAAAAGAGACTAATGGAGAGAGGGAGGGGATATGATGGAGAGTGGAGTTGTGAAGGGGAAAGTAGGAGAGGGGAGGGAAATATAGTGGCTTATTGTCTGTAAGTATAGAAGTTGTCGATAAAAAATTATACATTAAAAAAAGAGATTTGTAACAGCGTTTTGGGGGTATAGGAAAGTCCTCGAACCTTAAACCCTACGTCCATGTCTACTTTTAATCAAAGAACTGACTAAAAAAGACTGAGAAGGATAATTATTAAAGTTCCCAAGTGATCAGGCAGCTCAGAGAGCCCATCCTCCCCTCGAAAATGTATTCATAACCTTATAGTGGTGGGCCCTGCCTTCTGGCTCACGTGAACCAGAGGGACAGCTGATTGGCTAAGGCTAGGGGCTGCCTCAGGAAGAGGCTGCTCAAGTTCTAGGGTCTAAGCTTGACCAAGCATAGTGATAGGATTAGATTTAAATCCTAGGAAAGACCTGCTTCCCAGGAGGGGCCCAGGTTGTTTGTGGAAAAACAGGTCTGGGGAAGTAGGCGAGAGACACAAGCCAGACCATCTTGGATTTCTAGCGAGTGCAGACTTTCCTGTCTTTTTACACCCTACCTACCTGCTCCCTCTCATTCTCTAAAATCGCCTTCGAAGAGCCATTATTGAACCCTCCCCCAAAATACATCTTGAATTAAATTTTGACCACCTGCTTGGCCTTAACACAAAGGGGGGCTCAGAACGTAAAACAAGACAGAAGTGGCTGAGTCTGCTCTTCCTCTTGTCGCAAAGCGCGCTTCACGTTCTACCCATGCTGTTGTTCAGCCTTTCATTCTCCCCATACACTCAGGATGAAAACCCCTTCCCTCCATGGGCCCAGGAGCATGCACAGGCTAGGAATCAGACTGAGGGCTTGGTCTGGGGGCTTCTGGCCGCTTCCAGCACCTCTGGACTTCCATGGTAGATATCTCCTCCCCAAGGGGAGGATCAAAATCAATTGCAAACATATATTAACCAGGAAAGAGCCAGTTTTTCTACCCTAACCCAGGTTACTTACTGGATGGGATGTTTCTTAATCAGTGGCCTATCAAGTCTACCAGGAACAAGGCAGGACTCAGAAGGAGCTTCTCAAGAGAGGAGACTGACAGTCCTGGGAAGGCAGGGTGGCCCTCTCTGACAGCTCAGACTTCATGACAGGGTGGTCATTTCAAACCTGGGATGCATATATGTAGATATCATTTGAGTCAAAAAAACTCCTTATGCTGGGAACAAAAACCTCATGTGCTCTCAAAATATCTCTGTAATATTCCTCTCCTGGGTGGGTTCCTTCAGACTTGTGCCAGAACGTCATCACCCTCCAACCATCAGAATGTGGGCTACTGAGTGGGCCCCGAGGCCAAAGGTGTGCTGTGTGGCCCTCACAATGGTCTTGTGGTACCAACCTTTGGCCCTGACTACCTCCAGGATGGGTTGGAAGGTTTACTCTAGGATTTCCCTGGATGCAAGGCCAGCAAGTAAAAACCTTAGAATGCCCAACCAACTTAGAGGTTTTAAAACACCAGTGGGGCTGGAGAGATGGCTTAGTGGTCCAACGCTTGCCTGTGAAGCCTAAGGACCCTGGTTCGAGGCTCCATTCCCCAGTACCCACGTAAGCCAGGAGGTGCATGTATCTGGAGTTCATTTGCAGTGGCTGGAGGCCCTGTCACTCTCAAATGAATAAATAAATAAATTTTAAAAATTAAACAACAATGGTAGGAGTGTTTTCAATGCTATGTCACTCAGTCTTTCTTCCGTGTATCGGATGGAAGATGTTATCTGGCACATGGAAACTCTCAGGAAGTACACCCAAAAGTCGGAATGACACCACTGAGGGACTGTCTCTCCCTAATTCTGAGGTTCCAACGACAAGGAAAGCCATCATACAGAACCATATGGCTCTAGACAGACTCAGTGCAGCCCAAGGTGGCACGTGGGATTGTCAAAGCTGAATGGTGTGTGTACATTCCTGATAACCCTGCTAATGGCTCATCTGCTTCACAAGACCTGCACACACAGATTCAGACCATGTCGGCTGCTATGGTGCCGTTCGGTGAGCAGTTCTGAGAGTGGATCTCGAGTTTTCATGGTGGAGGGAAATCATACCATTGTAATCTCCATAGTTATTTTGTTCGTCTTTGGGCCCTGTTGTGACTTTATCTCTGCTCTCTCACAGGCAGCTCACACCCAGATTGGATATACAGCAATAGAACTCCATCTACACAGGCCCACTTGGACACCACTGAGAACAGAACACCCGCCACTTCTAAAGGGGCTACCTACTCCCTCTACCTAACAATGCCAGACACCCCCATCTCTGAGCTGGGCCCCAGTACTTATGTTACTAATGTTTATAATTTTACACCAGGCCTTTAGAATGGTTCCCCTCTCTGGGAAGCACTCAAACTGCCATGTCTCCAGACCTGAAGTCATCATCCCTTCCTCCAGCAGCAGGTGGAGTGTCTTCTCATGGGGGGGGGCGGGGGGAATGTGGGGCTCCATAATAGGAGCTAATTAGTATAATTAGGAGGATCAGGGTGACCCTGAAAGGAAGGGATCTGAGGATGTCACACCTTTGTCACGCTCATCTCAGCTCGCCCTGCCCATGTCAGTCAGTCTCAGGACTTAGTTTTGCCCGTCTCATCCAATTAGATCTCTCTTCAGCATGCACCTGCCCAGGAGCTGGTGGATTTCTCCTCTAAGCTCAGGCTGATTGGCTGGGACACCTGGTGTAGTTGTGTCCAGGTGTAGTAGCACAAATTCTAAAATATATCTCCCCCTTGACCCCCAGAGAGGGTTGGGCATTTTTCTCTTTCTTTCCAAATCTGGCAGTAATGTTTCTTGGGTCTTCAGACAGGTAAGATCACTTTTTATCTTTTATTACTGTCTTCACTTTTAATCTTTTTTGAAAGGGCACATTTTTAAAACCCGTTTCATGTTTTCTTTTTCTTCTAAGATCCGTGTTCGTTTACGTGGGCTCATGGGCTACACGTGGCATACATGGGCTTTAGGCTCTGCATGGTGTATCTCTCTTTTCCCCACTTTATCTTCCCCTACCTCCCAGTTTTCTCCCTTCCCCACATCTGTGTAAGATCTGAATACAATGTGGCATTAAAAAAAAATCATTTTCTTAAATCTGGAATTGCCACTTTAGTTAGTTTGTAGATGTGAACTCAGGCCTTGGGGATCCAGACAGCACCCCAGAACCCCAAATCCCCCCCGCCCCCTGTTACAGAGTCTCACTGATAGTTCTTCAAATGAAACAGCTCAGAATAGTCCTCATGTCAGAGACGCCCATGCTAATCCTCACTGGGTCATGTGTTCTGGTCTTGTCTATTAAGTCTGGAATTTTCATTTGACCCCCTAGTCCATGTCACTATTGAACAATTAAAATGACTGGCAAAACTGGAATTGCAACTTCATTTTGTTATACTTAATTTATACTCAAGTGGTCTAAGGGCTAGCAGCTTTTGAATGGGAGACCACAAGTTCAGGGGAGGAAAGGAAATATAGTGAAGAGAAGTTACTGACCCAGGCCCTCCAGTAGGAAGGCTGGCGATGAGGTGAGATGCTCCCAGGTCTGCCGCCGAAGCTGGCCTGGCTGCTTCTCTTAGCTGGACTCAGTGACTGAGCACTGGACATCTGCAGGGACTCGGGGTCCTTGGGCCCTTGCTGCTCCCACTCCCACTCAGGCCCACAGCCCCAGGGGCTCTTGATGGACAGGAGGACCAATGAGCTCAGGTGTGGGTTCCTTTGCTGTCTCTGCTCCCCACTGTGTCTAAACTGACCTCTGGCCTCCTCTTCTTTGTCCCACAAAGAAATGCAGATTCCTTTTTAATCTCCTGCAGAGTGGTTTTGAGATAAGGGCAATTTATGTCTCAAATACATTAGCAGAATAATGACTGCTAATTCAATGAGTCCTTTCAGTGCGCTCAGAATACCCTGCCCATTGTCCAAACTGCAGTAACGGAGGCTGGGGGCTGGTAAGGAGCCATTCTCTGCAGCCAGCTGACTGCACACCAGATGGCTTTGTGTCTTAAGCTCAGGGTCACTGCGGAGGACAAGCTGCCCACAGCCAGTCTTCCCTGGAGGGAAAGGAACTTTATCCTGGGCCTTCAGGATCCCACTCCTGTGTGGCTCCGCTGACCGGAGCGGATCTAAGTTCCTTAACTTCTCCCCGCTCAGATTTCTTATTGTAATTACAACAAATTCAGTAGAGAAACAGGGGGAAAGAAACTGATACTTTGGAAAAGAAGGCAAGAAAGATCTGCCTCGGTGCTGCTCCCAGAGGCGGAGCCTGACAAACCTCTGCCTCCTGAGACGTCTGCTGCGGGTGAATTTCTCAATCCCTTTTTCTCCATTCGATTCCTGGACTAAAATTAGAAACAAACCTGGGGTTTGGGGTCCAAGGACTTTCCTGGACCCCTAGCATCCTGTTACATTTCCCTCTGGAAGCCTGGATCTCAGAACCATGTCCTTCACATCACCTTGCACCCAGGCTTGGCAGAGGTCTGCCCAGTGGCCCAGGGCAATGGATGTGTTCTCTAGAGAAGAGACAGCAGAGGGTCGCTTATCATTCAATAATATGGACCTGGGCACTCACAACCCGAGACAATTACTCTGTAGTATTTGTCTTGATATCATAAGAGTTCTCACACACCTTTCACGTGGAGATGCTTGAGCTGAGTTGTGCCCAGCACCTGTAGAAGCACCCAAGACTTGTGCTTTACTACTGATGGATGGATAATTCGATAAGGAAGAGGGAGGCAGAGAGGAAGGAAGGAAGATGCATACATAAATCCATGTCTACCCCAGGGCTTCCGGAAGGCCTTTGAAACCTCCTTTCACCTCATTAGTTCTCACAATAGTGCTGTGGGGAAGTCAGAGACGTTCACATTTAAAGAAAGGATGGAGAGGAGTTCATCCGACACAGAGCGGGGCTCAGAAACTGGCCAGGTAGGTACCTGTCCAGAGGCATTACCTGAAGCAGGGCTCTGCTTGCTGTAGGGTGTATGCCTGTTGAGGTAGCCAGGATTAGCAGATCAAAATGTGCTTAAGGCGGGAGCGGTGGTGCAGTGGGTACAACGCTCGCTGCCCAAGCACGGTGACCTGAGTTCCACGAGTCCCATCCTCAGTGCCCATGTAAAAGCCAGGCGTGACACTGCACTGCGCACCTGGAATCCCCACCCTGGGAGGCAGAGACTAGCGGATCCCTGGGGCTTGCGAGCTCATCTACCTGAATCAGTGACCTCTGCTTTCGGTGTGAAGACCCTATCCAAAAAAAGTGAAGCGGGCTTGGGGGAGATGGCTCCGTGGTTAAAGGTGTTTGCTTGCAAAACCCACTGCCCTGGGGTTGGATTGATTCCCCAGGACCCATGAAGCCAGGTGCACAAAGTGGCCCAATCATCTGGAGATCAGTTGCAGTGGCTGGAGGCCCTGGCGTACCCATTCTCTCTCTCTCTCTCTCTCTCTCTCTCTCTCTCTCTCTCTCTGTTACCGCTCTGTTTCTCTCTCTGCTTGCCAATAAACAAAAATGACTCCCTAACAGAAATTCAGAGACTATAGTGACCTCAAAACTAAAAGCAATCTGCTGACGCACTCACTGTTGTGGAAGAAGTTTGTCAGAGCCACATGGAAGGTAGAAATACTCGAGCCACAGCCCTCCTTCTCCAGAAACTAACAGAGGTCCTAATTACCCCACAGTGAACACTAAGGCTCCATTGAGGAGGACCCTCCGGGTCACGGAGCCCAGGGATAAGATCATAACCTATGTGAATAAAAAGTTATATTTATAAATAAAATTTAAAAAACTAAATTGAGGAAAAAATTGAGGAAGACTCTCTATGTCGACCTCTGGTCTACACAAACATACACAAACACATATACACTTAAATCACACATAATACACACACCAAAAAAAGCACCCACAAAAAAAATCAAAAATAGCATGCCTAGAGTTTCCTTATACCAAAAATGCATTTGTTGCTTATTCACGTTTCACGGGGGCCCATGCATTTTATCTGACACCCCTACTTTTATCAGACATACAGGTGACATTCAGTCCTGAATCCCCAACCCACACGGTTCCGCTCTGCTGTTCCCTCGTTTGAATGATCGCTTGCCAGGAAGACTTCAAACCCGGAGGCTGAGTGTGGAAATGTGCGCAGTCCCTGCACTCCTGTGCCCGGCAGGGCCTTCTCATGTCTTCATGCACCCCTTTCAGGAGGGGAGTACAGTGGGCCAAATAGAGGTGAGTGTCTTCAGGTTCACCCTAGCTTGACCCTGGCAGGGGAGGCGGGCTGACTCCTGCCTTCGTTTTGGGGCTTGCTGCTGGGAGCCTGGCTCCTGGGAACATGGAAAAACCCAGTGTGATCTCACAACCAGCCAGATCTTGATGAACACACGGAGAGGGTAGCTGAGCAAGATCATTTTCCAGTGAACCCAGCTAATTAAAGCATCCAGGTTTCTCTCAGGACAGCCCCTGCCCAGCAAGCCTTTGTTGCTTAACGAGCTGTATGTCTTTGGCCGCCAACTCTGAGAAATGGATGACGAATTATCTATTGCTCATTGTCAGGGTATATTGGATATTTGAGAGAGGAAATGGTCAGCTCTTAGGAAATTCAGTTCCATTAACTGTAGCAAATACCCGTCTAGGACCCGCAACTGCCCATCATGTTGATGTGCGGCTGCACCTCAGGGATATTTTTCAAAGCAGAAGATTCATTAGTCAAGAAACAAGATTTCCAGTCGAGCCAGTAGACACGAATTGAACCCCATCTCTATGTGTCCCCTCCATCACGCCATCAGGGACAGTAGAGAGGGTCTAACATGACACAGGGCTGCCACCCCATGAGTGACAGTCTCATGGTAGAGATGACCAGAAAATAGGACTCCAAGAGTCCCCTCAGAGGGTGGGACAGGGAACCCCGGGCAGAGGAAGAGGAAGGCTGGGACTCAGGCTGGGCAGTGAGGAGTGAGCAGCACGCTAGACTCCCTGCTATACTGGTCCTGGGCTGAGCACAGGGAGCAGACTGAATACTCACCATGGGTGAGATCTGCTGGTGGGGTGGGCGTGGCCTACAGGAACAGGACAGGTGGGGGGGCGGTTGGGGAGCTGTGACTCGGTGGCAGCAGCACATCTTCCAGCCCAGGATGAAGGAGGTTTGGAGACCAAAGGTGATAAAAACCTGAGAAACAGATCAGTGAATCCAGTGAACCTGTGTGTGCGCATGCGTGCATGTGGGTGCTCGGGTGCTTGCGTGTGCACACACAGACCTGGCTTAGGCTGCTGAAGCAAACACGCGGCATGGGTGGCTTGAATCCAAGGGATGGACTGAGGAGTGTGTTGTCTCATTGTTCCCGAGGTCACGGGTGTGAGATCACGGGGCCAGGAAAGCTTGTTCCCTCCATGCTTTGGGGGTGGGGGGATCAGTTTCATGTCTCTTCCCAATTTCAGGTGGGTGCTGGAGATCTGTAGCATTCTCTGACTCATGCACACATCATCGTGACCTGCTTCCACTGTCCCACCCATAGCATTCCTGTGTGTGTGTGTCTATGCATGTGTGTGTGTGTGTGTGTGCTTGTGTTTGTGTAGCAAGGCTCAAGGAGACTCCAGTGAGGACACCAGGTGTATAGGACCAAGGCCCCGCCCACCCCTGCATGACCTCAGCCTAACCACGTCCGCAGTGACCTTATTCACAAAAAATGGACGCTCTCTTGGAAGCAGCTACTGAGGACTTCAGCATATACATTTTGGGATGGACACAGGCACCCCATAACTGTGTGTGTGTGGGGGGGGCGGCTTCTGTCTCCTTCTGCAGAGGCAGGCATTGTCGGGGGAGGCAGGATAAGTATGCAGGGGTGAGCAGTGGTCAGAGCCAGCACTAGCTGGAGCCTGTGAGGAGGTTGACCTGCTCTCAGTGTTTTATAGACACCACCAGTACATCCTTACACCACAGATGACAGTGCTGTCACTTTATAGCTGAGGGATCTGGGGTGCAGGCAGGGTTACTTACGAAGTGTCACATGAAGTAAACAATTCACAGGGTCTCCCATGCTACTATGGAGATGAAGGAAGGCAAGCAGAGCAGGTGGACAAAGGGCAAGGCGGGCACAGGTCAGAGCCATGCCTGGATGGGTGGGGGCACAATGAGATACATCACAGTCTCCTCATAGTTGTCTTTGCCAAGTCCCCAGGTCAAGGGCCTTACAGCTGTGCACCGAGAGACAAAGGTGCTCAGAGACTTGTTAGTCCAGGGGTCATGGTAGCTGCTCTCTGAAGAGGAGAGACAGAACTGCACTGAGCAGTAGGACCTGGATGGACAAGCAGGAGGTTACAGCCAAGGTATGGGGAAGGGGGATCCAGGGGATGGCAAGATATTAATAGGGGGCTGGAGAGATGGTTTAGTGGTTAAGGCGTTTGCCTGCAAAGCCAAAGGATCACGGTTCGATTCTCCAAGACCCACGTAAACCAGATGCACCAGGGGGCACATGCACCTGGAGTTTGTTTACAGTAGCTGGAGGCCCTGGCATGCCCATTCCCTCTCTCTCTCCCTCTTTCTTTCAAAAAATAAATAAATAAATAAATAAATAAATAAATAAATAAATAAAAAAAGATATTAACTAGGGAAAGTAGTTTTTCTTAACCAACCTAATGGCAGGGCATGGTGCCCAGGCATCACATGGGACTGCTGGAGGATGGGCCATTGGCTCAGCTGTTGAAGAAAATCAGATATTAGGGGAGCTATGACAGAGTTTACAAGGTTCTACTGTTATAGGTTTAGTAGAGGGACCGGAAGCTTGGGCCAAAGTTGGGCAAAGCAGAGAGTCCTTGTTAACTGCCGAGGAGTCAGCGCAGGGAGGAACATGAGGACCTCGGCCCTAAGATGGCCCTGGACCTGGACCTGGAGGGGCTTCCTAGCCCAGGAGGAGGTAGTGCCCTCAGCACCTGCCCTCCTCCAGGGAAGGGACAGACACCAACAGAAGAGGAGAGTCAAGGAGACTGACATGTAAGAGCTTTGATGCTTGAGTTCGGCCTTAGCGTCAGTGACGCCCTGTTAACCCAGAGAGAAAGCTCCCCGCCCCACCTCCTTTTTCTGATTAGTGCAAAAGGGCCAAGGACGTGCTCTGCTCTTCAGGCTTAGTGACGAGAGGAGCTCGTGTGGCCACTGGAGTGTCCGGCTGCACATTTGGACCCACTATGCCTGTCCTGGGCCAGGTGCAGACAGGGCCATCTCTAGACAGAGTAGATCCGTACTTGTCAGGACCTGAGCCCAAGCGGCAAAGACTCCCCCCATCTTCAGTGGGTCATACCGCCAGCTCAGCTCCTCCTGTGACCATCGTAAACTGCCCTGAATCATTTCTGGCATGTGTGGATGTTAAAATACCCAGGTGTGGAATGAGCTGAGTGTGCCTCCCATCATCCTGGCCGACTTTCTTTCCAGAGGGCCTTCAGTGTGAGGGAAATTCAAGTCTTCCCTGCCGAGACCAGGAAGGGCATCTCCAGGCAGGAAGGCCGGCATGGGCCAATGCCAGACACATCACAGCGAGGTCATGGGCCATGAACCAGAAAGCACAGAGTGGCATGGCCAGGGAGACAGCACCGCTGGGCTTCTGCGCACAGATGCACTTGCTCTGCCCTCTATGAAGGAGCGAGCAATCTGTGTGCACAGTAAACATGTGTCCTGAGCCTCAACGCTGAGCAGAGGCATGTGGGGTGCTAAGAGCTGTGATCCAAGTGCAGACTGACCCCTGGGAACTTCGGTCAGAATTTCCTCCTCACTGTGAGATAGCAGAGTGTGGGACGCTCATCCAGCAGGGGTCTCTGGGAGGTGACTGGCATTACCTAGGGTTGTCAGGGTGGAGCCATATGATTGCTCCATAGAAGGACAGAGAGAGCCCAGCACACACAGACACACAGGTGTACTTTTGTCACTTACCGAGGAATAGCCTGGGCTTCCTCAGGGCTCTTCCAGTAAGCAGGCTATCAGCTGGACCTTGAATCCCCATTGCCCTGAGCCTCTTCTTCAGAGCATATGCAGTCGGTGGTAGTGTACTCTGTAACAGAAGAGTCTTTGTAACTAACACAAGGGCCATTGAGAAACTTTCAGCAGAGGATGAGGGGCTGGCTTTGTGGGAGAGACCTTCCATCACTTGAGGGAGGAGGCAGGAGAGGTGACACTGAGGGAAGGACTCTGAGTCTCTAGCTTAGAGCTATGGCTGTGGGTGGATGGGGCTCACGAGGGAGGGGACGTGATCAGACTGGCACTCTCCTGTGTCGTACCGTGACACACACAACCTTCTCTGTAGCTTCAGCAGAGTTCTCTATAGCTGCCATCGCCTCAGACAGCCAAGCAGCTCCGAAGACCGCAGCCCACCACCTTTCACCACGGGAAATGCATCTTTGATGTGCGCTGGCACTGGAACGAGTGAGAGCCCAGGGCGGTCGGGGAAGGTGGACTATTGCTTTTGTCTTGGGAATGGTTTGGTGAATAATTTCCTTTGGGTCACGATGAGTGCTTCCTTCCTCTCCATTAGGGAGGACGTGACTGTGCCCCCTATCCATTAATCCAGAACTCCCAAATCGGAGTCATCACTCAAACCTTGGGGTCAGAGTTGACATCATTGATCCAACTGTCTGGAAAATTACATGATGACAGCGCTTTCTCTCATCATGCATCAGGAAGAAAATCATTTGGTTCATCATTCAGTTCTTGCTCTCTCAAGGTTTGCCATCTCCCCTAACCCCGCCATGGATCAATATCGAGCTCGCTTCTTGAGTGCATTTTTAATGACTTCTTGACACCATGGAGAATAGCCGGACAGAGCGCACCCAGGCTGCTCTCCTTGTGCCGGCTGCTGCTTCCAGCTCGGGTACGGGGGTTCTCCTCCTTGCGCTGTTAGGCAACAGCTGCAGCTTGCAGAAGGGGCCTCAAAGTGTGGTGGCATCAATACAAAGTGTACAGCATACGTCACTGAAGCTGTCCAGGAACCTCTCGGCCATCTGGCATTTCTCCTCTCTATCAACCTACACTGAGATCACCCCGAAAGTCCCAGTCTGCTCAGCACACAGGTGACAGTAGAAACCCCAAGGGACCAAAGACCTGCCAGAGACCAGGTGGTCCATGGGGGATGTGAGACAGTGATGGGACACACCTAGGGTTGGGTCCCACACGACTGTGACTTTGGCTTCTGAGCTCCTTTACCCCTGAGTCCATTTTGGTCATTCTAAGTAGGCAGCAGCTATAGAAGAGCCCGTGAAGTGTTGCAAGGGCAGAGGGTGGGTAAGGAGTGCCAGCCCTGGTCCTGGTGGAGGAAGGAGGGTCACCACACACAAGTTTGTTGCTCAAGAACCTCTTCCACTTTCAGAGCAGCCAGCCTGCCTGGGATCAGGACTCTAATGTCAACACAAGGATGCTGCCCCCACTGCTTGCAGACACCAGGCAAGGCCCATCACCAGCCTAGAAATTCCTGTTCCTGCAAAGCAGTGCCAAGACCCAGCAAGGTGATTCCAGCAATGGCAGCCTGCAGCTCTACTTCCTCTGACGTTTTTAAAACCAGGTCTTGACTAGAGAACAATTGCCAGTGCTCTCCTGCTCACAGTCCCCTTCATGAGCGTTGTCTGCCCAGGTGTGACCGGGTGGAGGAAATGAAGAGCAGCCCAGGCGTGGCCTTGTCCACATTCATGCTGTATCTGTGAGCTGCTCATCACATCTCCTGTGCCCGAGTCTCTGCCTTGGCAGGTGAAATCCACTGAATGGCCAGACTTTTCCTGTGTGGCCACAGCCTGAGCAGGTCCAGGGACATGGAGAGCTCTCCTCTGCTCCATAATCATTAGGAGTGGTGTCCCAGCTCCTGGCTGAGCTCACACATCACACACTGGGGCGGTCTTTACTTCTGTCCCCCAGGGGACAAGCTTGCTTTCTTCCAAGATACTTTTCATGATAACGCAGGCCTCGGGTCTTGCCTTGGTGTGTCTCAGAAAGTAACAATAAGAATTGAGTAATAACACCTGACCAATACAGGCTGGTGACTGAGTCCAGTCTGGTGTGCTGTGTGTCAGATAGGCTTTGCGGGCAGCACTGTCCCTGGGCCAGAGCTGGACCTCCTGCTGCAGTCGCAGGGGAGAGGTGAAGGCCAGAAGTGGATCAATCAGAAAAACACAAACCAAGAGTCTTGAGCACAATTCCACAGGATCCCACACCACCAGCCGCAGCATACTGATCCTCCGACGTATTTCTAAATCGCTTTCACTTTTCCATGTTTTCTAAAGACAGCTTCTCATATGTCCCAAGCTGACCTTGAACTCCAGGTCGTTGAGGATGACCTTTTAATTGTAATCCTCCTGTTTCTACCTGTTAACTGCTGGGATTCCAGACGCACAGTGCCACACCTGGTTTGAGGCACAGGGATCAAACCCAGGGCTTTTTGTGAGAGAGACAACCACTCTGCCAACTGCCCCAGCTCCGCTTTTGTGTCTTCATGGGCCTGCCTCTAGGTTTTTGGAACTGAAAAATACATGCATAGACATTATTCCATTATAGAAAACTTCAGGAATTTTTTTTGAGGTAGGGTCTCACTCTAGCCTAGAATGACCTGGAACTCACTCTATACTCCCAGGCTGGCCTTAAATGCACGGTGATCCTCCTACCTCTGCCTTCCAAGTGCTAGGATTATGAGTGTCGCCACATCCAGCAGGATATTTTTATAAGTACATGATTTTCTACTAAATTCAGAATTCTAGTGCAGCACATGGGCTGGTTTCCCTGAGTGTATAACTGTCTGGTTATGTTACATGTATATTTCTGCCAGATCAACCCTCCTGGACAGTTTCAGCCCCTATAAATTATCAGGGCCATTTTTAAAACCTAACCCTGGTGTGCACAGAGGCAAGGGCACAGGTATAGATGTGCAGCAGCCTGGTGATGCTCATCGTGGAGGTGGCATCTCAGCACCACGTGGCTCCTTTCCTGCCTGACTCCGAGCACCAGGGTGACCATGATCCTGACTTCAGACATGCTGGATCCTCCTGGTCCCACCTTCTTACTTCAGACGCTCTCTGTTAGGGCTGGATTACTTTCCTCGGCTCTGTGCTCCTGAGATTCCCCGCTGCAGTTCCACGTTTTCATTCACTCTTTCTTTGAATTGTGTTCCATTGCAGAGACACGCGTTAAGCGGTTTCCTCATCCCTGTGCCGGGGACTTACGGGCTGTTGGTGGTATGAGTGAGGCTGTGGTGAGCAGCGCTGCTCTACATGGCCCGCGCACACACACACATCCTTTGGAGCCTCTTCCTAGGGAAGTGGTTACTGGCCCGCCAGGTGTCTGTATTCTGCGTATTAGGACACCTTAAGGATTTATGCAGTTTGAACCCAGGCCTTCCACAACGCTGCATGTGAATCCAGCTGCTTCCCACCCTCCATCACTTGGTGGCATCTCTTCATTTTCATTTCAGCCACCAGAATAGGGCCAAGCACTTTCTTGTTGTTAACAGTATTTTCTTTTCCCTCAAAAATATCATCTGCATAGCCAGGCATGGTGACACAGACTGGTCACCTCAGCTACTTGGGAAGCTAAGGCAGGAGGATCACTCAGATGTTAATGTTCAAGGAACCTGAGTTACAGAACAAGTTCAAGGTCAGCCTGGGCAATGAGAGAGGGAAGGGATATGATGGAGATTGGAGTTCTAAAGGGGTATGGGGCAGGGGAGGGAAATATCATGCTTTTTTTGTATGTGAGCATAGAAGTTGTCAATAAAAAAAATAAAAAAGGGGCTGGAGAGATGGCTTAGTGGTTAAACGCTTGCCTATGAAGCCTAAGGACCCCGGTTCAAGGCTCGATTCTCCAGGACCCACGTAAGCCAGATGCACAAGGGGGTGCATGCATCTGGCGTTCGTTTGCAGTGGCTGGAGGCCCTGGCACACCCATTCTCTCTCTCTCTCTCTCTCTCTCTCTCTCTCTCTCTACCTGCCTATTTCTGTATCTCTCTTAAATAAATAAATAAATTAAATTAAATATTTTTTAAAAATTAAAATAAATAAATAACTTTAAAAAATGCTTTAAGAAGCTTACCTGTAAATCCTAAGGACCCAGATTCAATCCCCCAGTACCCAGATGCACAATGTGGCAATCTGAAGTTCATTTGCAGTGGCTAGAAGCCCTGGCACACCCATTCTCTCTCTCTCTCTATCTATCTATCTCTCCTCTTTCTCTCTCAAATAAATAAATAAATAATAGATATGCAGATAAGGTTAGGACATGATTTGGTGGTAGAGTGTTTGCCCAGCATGAGCAAAGCCCTGGATTCAATCCCAGGACTACAAAGAGTAGCTCTAGTAGTAATAATGATGGTGAGGAGCCAGGCGTGGTGGCGCACGCCTTTAATCCTAGCACTTGGGAGGCAGCGGTAGGAGGATCGCCATGAGTTCCAGGCCACCCTGAGACTGCATAGTGCTTTCCAGGACAGCCTGGCTTAGAGCAAGACCCTACTTCAAACAAACAAACAAACTCACCAAAGTGGTGATGAATTGAGGGAAAATGTGAGACTATTAAAACTATTTAGTGACTTTTACTCACCTCCAGAAAAAAAACAAACACATGTGTTTAGTATATTTCCCCAACATGTTCAAGCTGATAGACACATGATACTGATTGATGGACAAGAGCTCTGTGTGTAGTCAGGCTGCCAGCTTTTCCACACGCTCAGTCACAGCAAGTGTACTCCCAGCACATGTACAGGATTTGAGACTAAAACTTCCTGAGAAGCATAATGTTTATTGGTAGGCACTGCAGTTTTCTTATCTATTTCTCAATAAAGCTTAAAATCAAACATAAAAAAAAAATTAAACTGATGCCAGGGAGCTTGCCTTCCTCCCAAGATGGAGCACAGTATTTAAGCAGCCAACAGCCAAAACCAGTGTCCATAATCCAGTGGAAATCACATCAAATCAGAGAACAGAAAAAAACATCCAGGCAGGGAAACAGATAAGCCGATGGATCCCAGAATCAGTAATCTTGGTTATTAAATGCCTACTCTAAGCAGGCAATGTACTAACAGGTAACATGGACAGAATCAGGCAGAATGGTCACAGTAGCTAATAATCACACTGAGCAAGCTGGCAGGATGTAAGGTTCATACAAATCTTAAACAGAGGTGAAATCTCTGATTTTTACATGGTTGACATGAAAAATTGAACACTGAACTTCTGCAAATGTCACCTTGCATAGTCTGAAAAGAACATGAACTATTTAAGGATAAATCTAACAAGATGTGTGCCAGGCATGTGTGCTGGAAGCCCCATTGTTGGTGAGAGAAGTTTGAACACACCTTAATAAGTGAAGAAACCCCATATTCATACACTGGATTATTCAGTATTCTAAACGTTATATTAGCTTTTGGCCCTTACTTTCTATATTCTTTTAAAAATATTTTATTTATTCACTTTTTTTGAGAGAGGGAGAGAGAGAAAGAGAAAGAGAATGGACACTCCAGGCCTCCAGCCCCTGTAAATGAACTCCAGACACATGCGCCACCTGTGTATCTGACTTACCTGGTGCTGCAGTCAGGTTCGCATTGCTGGCAGAAATCACCCAACTAAAAGCAGCTTGTGGGGAAAAAAGAGGTTTATTTTGGCTTACAGGCTCAAGGGGAACGCTCCATGATGGCAGTAAAAATGATGGCATGAGCAGAGGGTGGACATCACCCTCTGGTCAATATAAGGTGGACAATAGCAACAACCAGAGAGTGTCCCAAACACTGGCAAGGGGAAGCTGACTATAATGCCCATAAGCCCGCCCCCAACAATAGGGTGACTTTGAAGAACAGGACACTCCTTCAGCATTCAGACCCCTTCAAAAGAGTCTGCATTCTTCCTGTTACCACAATGCAAGTCAGCTGGCCCAGTCTCAAAGGTTGTAATCTCTCAACTGCAGCTGAATGGGTAGAGTTCACCCAAAGATTTCATTTTTCTGTGCCATATCCCTCTGCTCACACCAGTTCATTTCTACGCAAAGCAACCCTGCACAACTTCTCAGGACACGGGCATAATAGCAAGCTTCTCACACAAACTGCTAGCCCAGTCCAGGCAAAGCTCTTTCTCACCCTCATAAGCCAAACCTCACAGTCCTTAGTTCTCACTGCATTCAGGTCTTTCAACTCTGAGCAGAATAGTCCATCAAGCTGGACTTACAGCACTGCAAGACGTCTCTTAGGCCAAGGTTTCAAATCCTTCCACATTCCTTTTGAAAACCAACTCCAAAAGGCCAAAGCCACACAGTCAGGTGTCTAGCAGCAATCCCACTCCTTGGTACCACTTTACTGTTGTGGTCAGGTTCGCATTTCTGGCAGAAATCACCCAACTAAAAGTAGCTTGTGGGGAAAAAAGAGGTTTATTTTGGCTTACAGGCTCAAGGGGAACGCTCCATGATGGCAGTAGAAACGATGGCATGAGCAGAGGGTGGACATCACCCTCTGGTCAATATAAGGTGGACAATAGCAACAACCAGAGAGTGTGCCAAACACTGGCAAGGGGAAGCTGACTATAATGCCCATAAGCCCGCCCCCAACAATAGGGTGACTTTGAAGAACAGGACACTCCTTCAGCATTCAGACCCCTTCAAAAGAGTCTGCATTCTTCCTGTTACCACAATGCAAGTCAGCTGGCCCAGTCTCAAAGGTTGTAATCTCTCAACTGCAGCTGAATGGGTAGAGTTCACCCAAAGATTTCATTTTTTCTGTGCCATATCCCTCTGCTCACACCAGTTCATTTCTACGCAAAGCAACCCTGCACAACTTCTCAGGACACGGGCATAATAGCAAGCTTCTCACACAAACTGCTAGCCCAGTCCAGGCAAAGCTCTTTCTCACCCTCATAAGCCAAACCTCACAGTCCTTAGTTCTCACTGCATTCAGGTCTTTCAACTCTGAGCAGAATAGTCCATCAAGCTGGACTTACAGCACTGCAAGACGTCTCTTAGGCCAAGGTTTCAAATCCTTCCACATTCCTTTTGAAAACCAACTCCAAAAGGCCAAAGCCACACAGTCAGGTGTCTAGCAGCAATCCCACTCCTTGGTACCACTTTACTGTTGTGGTCAGGTTCGCATTTCTGGCAGAAATCACCCAACTAAAAGTAGCTTGTGGGAAAAAAGAGGTTTATTTTGGCTTACAGGCTCAAGGGGAACGCTCCATGATGGCAGTAGAAACGATGGCATGAGCAGAGGGTGGACATCACCCTCTGGTCAACATAAGGTGGACAATAGCAACCAGAGAGTGTGCCAAACACTGGCAAGGGGAAGCTGGCTATAATACCCATAAGCCCGCCCCCAATAATACTCTGCCTCCAGGAGGTGTTAATTCCCAAATTGCCATCAGCTGGGAACCTAGCATTCAGAGCACTCAAGTTTATGGGGGACACCTGAATCAAAGTTTATGGGGGACACCTGAATCAAAGTTTATGGGGGACACCTGAATCCAACCACCACACCTGGGTCCTGGGGAAACAAACCTGGGTCCTTTTGCTTTGCAGTCAAGTGTCTTTACCACTAAACCATCTCTTCAGCCCACTTTCTTTCTTCTTCTTTTTTTTGTAGTTAAAAATTGTTTTATTAACAACTTCTATACTTATAGACAATAAACCATGATAATTCCCTCCCCTCCCCTACTTTCCCCTTCACAACTCTGCTCTCCATCATATCCCCTGCCTCTCTCCATTAGTCTCTCTTTTAATTTGATGTCATCATCTTTTTCTCCTATTATGAGGGTCTTGCGAAGGTATTGCTAGGCACTGCAAGGTCATGGATATTGAGGCCAATTTCTGTCTGGACAGTTGCATTGTAAGGAGTCATACCCTTCCTTTGGCTCTTCCATTCTATCCACCCCCTCTTCCACAATGGTCCGTAAGCCTTGGAGGGTGTGACAGAGGTGTTTCAGTGCTGGACACTCCTCCATCCCTTCTTCTCAGCACTATGTTGCCTTTTGGGTCATCCCAGTAGTCATCGCCATCTGAAAAGAGAAGCTTCTCTAACCAGAAGTGAGAGTAGCATTAATATGAGAATATGAAAATTAAGTGTAGTGCTTTCAGGGCAGTTTGGTGAGCATAATATATACATTTAGTCAGACAAGAGCAGGCTTTACACCCCTAAGGCTCATGACCTCCCCTGCCCTAGGCTTTTGTTTAGGTTTTCAGTATCAGATATGTATTTCCTCCCATAGAGAAGGTCTCCAGTCCAATTAGAGAGCAGTTGGTTTCCCTCAGAGCAGACGTGCCGCTATTGCACCCGTTTGGTCATTTGGACTGTCTGGCCAAATTTGAGGTTTCCAGTGTCCACTGTTTTCACTGCTGATGACTCCTGTCTCCCATATGGCTGCATGCAGTGCAGCTTTTTCCAGCTTCCAGATGGCTGGTCTACAGGGAGGAGGTTTTCTGCTCAGCCCCAGCTTGATTTCTCGGTGACCTTGCCACCCAGACATGTGAAGTCTTCAGCAATAGGGTCTTACCATCTGTTACTCATGGGAAACCAGGAGCCTTGGCAATAGCCTGTAATGTTTTGGGAGGCTACAGGGACCTCCCTGGCCAACAACTCAGTGGAAGGTATCCCATCTCTGGCACTGAAAAATTTCTAGTAGCAATCTGTGGCTTCTGGATGTGCCATTATTCAACACACTTTCTATATTCTTGATGCCGCAGCCTCACTTACTGGGGAGAGACTGCCCATTGTTGGGATAGCCAATAGTGTGTGTGTGAGTGGTGGTATGTGCATGTGTTTTGCATGTGTGTGGATGCACATGTATGTGTGGGGACCAGAGGTATTCATAGGGGATCTTCTTCAGTCACTCTCCACCTTACTTTTTGAGACTGGGTTTTGCTGAACCGGAAGCTCACAAATTTCCTTGAACTACCTACACCATGAGCCCCATGCCTTCCCTGACCCCTGACTCCTTGGTGCTGGGGTTACATGCTCGCACCACTGCGCCTACATGGATGCCAGAGATTTGAACTCAGGTCCTCGTGCTTGCTTGGCAAACACTTAAGCCACTGAGCCATCACCCCAGTCCCGGGATTCTGAAAGGACAAACTACGCACCCCAAGTGCCCAGTTGTATGCAAGTGTGATGCCTGGAGTCCGTGCTGCCTCCTCCATCTGCCTCTTCGAGCCCAGGAAGCTGTGTCACTCTAGTTCTGTATCTGACTCATCGCAGGGCTGGGGCCCAGACACCTGGAGCTAGCTCCCATTCCCAGAGCCCATGGACATTACTTGAAGCAGCAGTCAAGCCTGCCTCACCCACTTTGTCTTGTCTTTGCCATGGAAGCAACAGAAAGGGTTCCAGGCCAAGTCCCCCCTCTGTCTTGCTACCGGCTGATGGCATAGCGCGTGTTTTCTTTTTGGGAACTGTGAAGAATGAACTGTTTACTCAATGGTAGTCACGTCCTGATCAGCTGTCCTCATTGTATGTGAATAGTAATGTTGTGCTTTGAATGTAAACGTTCTCCACAGCCTCGGGTGTGTTCCATTAAGCTTCCTACTCAGTCCCCAGCTAGGGGCGTCTCTGAAGGTGGAGCCTTGTTTTAGGAGGCGTTTCACTGTGGGTGGATCTTGAGTCCAGCTCTGAGGTGTGTTGTGAGCCAGCTTGAACTCTGGCTGCGGATGGATGAAGTGAGCCAGGATGAAACCCTAACCCTGAACTAAACCCTTTCCTCTCATAAGCTGCTTCTGCTGACGTGTTTTGTCAGCAACAAGAAGGGAACGACAACAAACAATGAAACATATATTTTCAGGAAGGATGAGAGCTAGCCCCAGTTGATTTATAAATTCAATACAGGACTCTTCAAAATCAGGATATTTTTCTTTTAGAAAGCAAATAAAGAACTGAGGAGGTGGCTCTGTGCTGGAGCACTTGCCTCACATGCACAAGGCCCTGGGTTCAATTCCCAGAACCACAAAAATGGAAATGAAATTCAAATGACAGAGAGGAGCCAAGACAACGGTTGAAAATGATAAATTAAGACTCAGTGAAGGAAATGTGTAAAAAAAAAAAAAAAAAAGCACAGAGGACATTTTTGTACATTAGATAAAATGATTTTCTTCACACAGACAGAAAAGCAGGAGGTGGGAATGCAACTTCGGAGCACTTGGACTTCATAACAATAGAAAAGTCCTTGCCCCTCAGAGGCCTTGTTGAGAGGATAAATGGGCAGGCCAGGGAAGGCGCGCATGAACTCATGAGAAGTGCGTGACTGGGGACCTGCACTTAGAACATATAAAGAAACATCACAACTCACAACTAAACACTGGCAAAGGAACCAAGAAACATGCAAACGACAGGCATTTGGTCAGATTAGGAGCAGGAGTGATTATTGTCGCCTTCTCTTTGCTGTGACAAAGTACTTGACAAAGCCAGTGGAAAGGGGAAGGGTTTAATTTAGCTCATGGCCCAGACTCTGTGGAAGGCAGGCGTGGTGGCAGGAGCTGGTCACTCAGAGATAGAGGAGGGCTGCTGCCCAGTCACTTCTCTCCAGTCATCCAGTCCAGGACCCCGGCCCGCGGGACGGTGCCGCCCACGGTGATATGGATCTCCCCACCTCAGCCCCCTCCAGATGGTCTTTGACAGGTGAGTCCAGAGCCTGTAAAACTGACAATCAGCATGAACTATCACACTGGGCGGTTTTAAAAATGGTTACTAGCGAGATACATACTAAACTCACAAAACCATAAACTCCAAATAGCATAGTTAAAGTTGATGAAACAGACCAAATGCTGCCAAGAAGCTGAAGCAACCCAACGCTTCCTGTCTTGCTGGTGAAAATACAAGTTGTCCTACGACTGTGGCCAAGGGCGCCGTTGTCCCATCATGGGGCTTATTCAAGAGAAACAAAACACAGGGCCTAACAGACATGGGAGAGTGTACGTCTAAGAGCAGCTTCCTCCGAATAGCTGTAGCTGGAAAAAACACAGGTACTGAGCTTGTGATAATTATAAATGACTGTACACACACACGTGCACACACCCGAGTTCTACTCAATAAGCAGAAGAAAGTTAAAATATAAAAATCTGAGTAAAATATGATAACATTATAAAATATGAAATAATTTTAAACAAGCACAGATATGTGGGTTACTACAGTACATGTACTAAACTTTTTTTTTTTTTTTTTTTTTTTGAGGTAGGGTCTCATTCTGGTCCAGGCTGACCTGGAATTCACTATGTAGTCTCAGGGTGGCCTCGAACTCTCGGCGATCCTCTTACCTCTGCCTCCTGAGTGCTGGGATTAAAGGCGTGCGCCACCATGCCCGGCTGTACTAAACTTTTTAGGCAGGAGGATCACCATGAGTTCCAGGTCAGTCTGGGCTAGAGTGAGACCCTGCATCACAACAAAACAAACAAAACAAACAAACAAACAAACAAAGCAGCAAAATCCCCCACATTGTCAGATAGATTTCATGGCACTCCTCAGATTGGGCACTAACTATCCAACACTAAAAGTGAATTAAAATTCATACAACATAATTAATATGGCATTTTTATAGCAGAAAAATGTCCTGATGTGATACACCAAGCTAATTAATTCCTAGGAAAAAAAGCACATTGTTCTGTTAAAAATACATGAAAATGATTTGATAAAATTTATCTCTAATTTCTGCCATAAACTCATAGCAAAAATTTTAATTATAAGTAATATGGTCATGTACTGGGAAGTCAGAACAAGCATTGACACTGTAAGAATTAAGGGAGTTCAGAAAGCTGAAGATACACTTACTGACATGAATAATATTCTTCTGTCATAAATGATTGCCCCGTGATAGAAAGAAAAAAGAATCTTGTTCAAAGTTGCCAATTATCATCACAAAGAACAATGCACTTATGAGAAATAATTTAAAATCTACTAAATGACACAAAGTAAGAATACATAAGCAAAAATGGCACCTCTAATCAAGGATGGGGTAATTAACCATTATAAGAGTAATTATTCCTACCTTCCACTTACAATGTCATTGTTACCTTAGTCATAGCTGTAATTGTTTCATGAAGCAAACATGCAGCTCAGAAAGCCTGTGTGGTGAATGCTTCTACAGACAGTGGAGTCCAATGTCAAGAAGAAACAAAGGGTGTTACCACTCCTGAGCACCAAGGGTCAGTGTCCAAACACCACCCACACGGAGACTGTGCAGGGACACCGGGCAGTGACAAAGAACCACGGGTCGGTGCCTGTGGATACAGGGGCATTTACTTGAAAGTCAAAGGCAGGAGGATCACTGTGAGTTCGAGGCCAGCCTGGTACTACAGAGTGAGTTCCAGGTCATCCTGGGCTACAGTGAGACCCTACCTCCATAAAAGGAAATACACATTTTGCCATTCTGTGCATGACATAGACACCATTCCTCATAAGCATATGCATCTGTCCATGTTTGCAAAGCCATGGGGAACGATGGGTTGCTTGCTGAACTGACTTTTAAAGGAATAGATTTGAAACTCTATCACATTCACAAGTACATTTTTTAATCTACTAAAAATAATACATAATGTGCAGTATAAATACGCCTGAAATCATCTGGGGTGGACGGATTTCCAACCTTGCCCTTGAAAAGCTCAGATGTCAGGGTAAAATGGATAGATTGAGAGTCCATAATATCAATTTTCTTTTTTAAAAAAAGACCCTTGACTATGAAGAACGCAAAGATGTGGAGATCTTATGCAGAATGGCAAACTGTTTGATATTACTGGGGAAATTATGTATACAAGTGCCCACTGGCCTCAAAGTTCGTCCTCAGAAGCCCCATGAATCATCTCTGATGATGGCTGCCGTGTGATTCTGAAGAGTGAGCAGGAGGACTGAGTGGGGCTGTCCTGTGATGTGCTCTGCACAAGCGAGCAGCGAGCTGGATATCTACAAAGCAGCAGACAGCCCTGCTCCCCGCACGTCATGTGTTTGGACTGAATGTATTCCAGCCTTCAAGGTTGACCATCATATCTCTCGTTCACAGATGAAGAAATTGAGGGGCTGAGACGGTAAGTAAGTGCCCAGATCAGAGAACGAGGATGAGGCGGGGTGCAGGCCGGGGTCCTCACCACATGCTCTTTTTGCTTTTAATTTTATGATAGGAAAGTTCAAACATGTGGCAAAGTAGAGCATAATGAATGCCTTGCAGTTTCCCTCAGCTTCTGCAGGGATTGGCTCGCAACCAGCTTTGTTTCCACCATGCCTGGAACCTCCTGCCCCTTCCCCTTTCATTACTTTCCAAGCAAATCCAAACGAGAATATCATTTTGTCTTTAGCTACATAATTCAGAGGCACAGATTCTTCCCTCTCTGACCCTCATCCAGATATGTAACTCTGGTCTGTGACTTTCAATCACCTGTTTTTCCTATCATCAGATACACTGTGGGTGCTTACATCTTCTCTGGAGCTCTCAAAAGCTTTTTTGCAAGTCACACATTTGTGCATGCATGTTTATGTGGTGCGGACACACATAGCCAGCCACGCCTTAGGATTTTAGCTATCTTTTCAGCAGCCTCCCCTAAACTCTTCTTTCTTCATCTCTGCAGATATCTGTCTCTTACATTCCTACAGGGTCGTGGAGTTATTCACACGTCCCCTGCAATGCCTGGAAATTGGCAGGTCTAGAAGTGAACTGCAGGCAGTTGCTTTGGATGGACGTGTTTCCTCGGTGGCTTTTTGTATCATTGTCCCAGGTAGGTTGTGTCTGGATGGCCCTTAGTGAATGCCAACAGCTGGGCAGGGTTGCTGCCTGCATTCACTGACCACTGGCGTTTAACTATTTGGATTTCATAGTTCTCGTATATTCATCAACTAGACTGTTCTCTCTCTCTCTCTTTTTTCTTTTGCATTTTTCGCTCTAGCCCAGGCTGACCTGGAATTCACTATGTAGTGTCAGGGTGGCCTTGAACTCACGGCGATCCTCCCACCTCTGCCTCTCGAGTGCTGGGATTAAAGGTGTGCGCCATCACGCCCAGCTTACATATATGTTTGTATGTGTGTGTGAACATGTGTGTGTGGATGCACACACATGTGCTTGTGTGTGAGGCCAGAGTTCCACCTTGCATGTCTTAATCTATAGCCTCCCATTATTCTTTGAGGCAGGCTCTCTTGCAGAACATAACTCACTGATTTGGCTGACTAGCTGGCCAGTGAGCCCCAGGGGTTGTCTCCTCGCCTACCCAGGACTGGAGGTTCAGGATTGAACTCAGCGCTTCACCCTCTGAGCCATCTCCTGAGCCCTAGACTAGTTTTATAAAGAGAAATTTCTGCCTATGGATAATTTGTTTCCTTCAGGTGAATTCAGGCAAAAGTGACCTTCCAGATGCTGGTCAGTTGTCTAGTTAAAGACGCCCGTTGTGTGCCGTCTTCCGAAGTCGGTCAGTGTGAATTCCTCCTGTGTGATGAGGAGCTCCGTGATTTAAATGGGAGTGTTACTTCCTGATGCCTGGTACTTCATTTCATTATGATCTCCAAGCTGTTTTCTGAGCGTGTCACTGGATCCGAGTGCTTTTGTCTACTTTTCTGCTGTCTGGTATGAAGACAAATTCTAGGCTCTGGGCAGCTCCTGCCTTGGACTTAGAGTAAGCCAAGTCTTCAGGGGGTCTGTTGTCTTTGTGGGAAGGGTTTTCAACTCTTAACTCTGACACTATACCTTCTCTCTGTCCTGGACTATAGCCCTGAGAAAGAAACCCTAACACCATAGTGATGAACAATGAGAAAGCACACAGGAAAGAGTGCTGTACGCAACCCCCACGCAGCAGGCTATCATAGCAACGGTAACTCAGTGCTGCAGAGGAGGTGTCGGCAAGGAAAGAAGAAGAAGACAGAGAGAGGAATAAGGAAGGAAGGAAGAAAAGAAGGAAGGGGAGGAAGGAAAAGGGGGAGGGAAAGCAGAAAAGAAAGAAATGGAGAGAAGAAAGGAAGGAAGGAAGAAAGGAAGGAAAGAAAGAAGGAAGGAAGGAAAGCAGGAAAGAAGGAAAGAAAAAAAGAAGAGAGGGGAGGAACAGGCTGTAACTGAATTTTTTTCATCTACTGACCAATAAGTTAATAAACACCATTGTTAAAGGAAAGAAATCCAGGCAAATCTTAAAGAAAGTAGGTCAGGAGTTTGCGGCTGGCAGGATAGGAAGAGACTGCTAATGAGTGGAGGTTTTTTATGGACTGATGAGAATCTTCTGGAACCAGATGACGGTGATAGGAATGTATTTGTGAAAACACTAAAACCACTGAGTTGTGTACTTCATAAGGGTGAATTTTATGGCATGTAAATTATATCTCAGTTTAACAAAAGGAAATGAGCACTGGGTTCTAGTACATCTCAGATTATAGGCTCGAGAGCATTCACAAATAAATTTAGGTGCATGATACTCCTGGGGATTTGGGGCAGTAGGAGTGTTTGTCACTGGGACCTGGCTAAGTGACACAGGGAGATGTCATATGACATTTGAAGCCAGAAGCAGTGATTGTGAGCTACAGAGCAACAAAGAAAATTTAATCCACAGGGTGCTGTGTTCCAGTTAAGAAAACAAGTAAGACGGTTAGCTCTATGCTAGTACCTTTGAGGAGATCTGTACACTCACACTCATACACACACACACACACACACACACACACACACACACACTACTTATCAATGGGTCACATCTGTCTAGCTGCATATATCAAACACATCTGTGCATATATTGGGTTTCCTTACAGAAGAAAAGACCATTGAGGAGTGAGGGGTGGGTGTGAAGTCCCACCAAGCTGGGGGTGATTGCGAGTGGAGGAGCCCTCTCCCCACCTGAGGGCCAAAAGCAAAAAGGAAAATGACAGCAGCTTCCCTTCACATCCAGCCCTTGCTGTTATTCTCCCCCAGAGCAGCAGAGACAGGACGTAGAAGTACATTCTTAACTTGCTGCAAACATCTTCAAAATGGTCTCTTCACTTCTGCTGTTCTCAATATCTTTTTCATGAGGGCTGTTACCTGAAAAACCCTTTCCCCTCACTCTCATCTTGCATGTGTAAAACGGCCCAGTCTTTCTTCTCTTAGGAAGCAAGTTCTGCCTCTTTTGCAAATCACCACTCTTACTTATTTTGTTCTCGTCTCCTCTATAAAGTGCAAACAGGTTCTGTGCACAGAAAGCCAGGAGCCAGGCTGGCAGATGCCGTCTTCTGCTCCGGGAGGTGATGGGAGAAGCTGGTGTCTCAGAGGAGTGGCAAGTCTGTTCTCGGAGGGATTCTGCTGGCTCCTTTCTGGTCCTCCAGTGTTCCTGGGACTGGGGACCTTTTGCTGGTTTCCCTCAGCTGTCTATGGTAGGCATTAATTGTGTCCTTCAAGTATTGTTTGTGGAGCTGGGTACATGGCTCAGTATTAAATCACTTGTTGCACAAGCATGGGGACCTGTGTTTGGATCCCCAGAACCCACATAAATGCCAGGTGTGATGCACATACCTGTCGTTCCAGTGCTTGGGAGGAGAGAGAAGCATCCCCGGGGGTTCTGGCTAACTAAACCAGATGAATCACGGAGCTGTGAATTCAGTGAGAGACCTGTCTCAAAAACTAAGGTGGAGAGCACTAGAGAGGGACACCTGGCATCAGCTTCTGACCTCCACGTGCATGCACACACGTGCACCTGCACACACATGTGTCCCTGCACACATGTGCCCACACGCATACAAACAATATGAATAGCCATACACTTATGCATGTGCACCACACACAAATACAAATTGAGACTAGAAACTACTCAAGACCTGCTGGAGTTTCCTTTTTGTTCTCTCAGCCCCGCACTGCCCAGCTGGCCAAGTCCCTGTGTTAAATTCATCTGTTGAAAGCCTGTGTCTTTTTGTGTGTGTGTGTGTGTGTGTGTGTGTGTGTGTGTGTGTGTGTGTGTTTGAACTTGGCTGTTACAACATTTAACAGTGGCAGTCCTTACAGCCCAGGAAACAGACCCTCAAAATAGGGTTGTGAATTTTGTTTGTCAGCTCCTCCCTCTTAAATGTGAGCTCAGGGGTTTAACTGAAGCATGACACAGCCATCTGTAGCAGGTCATGACACCTCCATCCAGAATCACTGCTGCTGATAGCACGGTCGACCTGTGGGTTCCATCCACAGACGACCATCAGGTGGCTGTCTCCCTTGAGCATGGTGTGTTTACCATATGACCGCAAGTTTTGTGGGACAAGAGCTGTCTTTCTCAACATTGGAGAGCTTAGAGACAAAGATGGGAAACCACGGTCAAGTGTCAAGAAGGTTCCAGATAAACTCCCTATTTTTTATTTATTTATTTATTTATTTATTTCAATTGTAGTGAAGATCTGAAAAACAAGCCCACGGTGCACTTGCCCAGGTGGTAGAATTCTGTGTAGTACATGTTGAATTCTCATGGCCACTAACCGTCTCTTGTGAAAGCCAGAGAACTGGCTCGGAAACAGCAGAGACTCAGCCTGGAGAAGACTAAGATAAAGCCGGGAACATTAACCCTCCAGCTCTCTCTGTGGGGCCCTTGCCAGAAGCAGCTCTGTCCCTCAGACATCGAGCCACCTCAACTGATGCAAAATGCTCACCTGACGCAGTGGCTTGCAAAGGGGGTGCTAATCTCACCATATTCAGCTTCCTCACGCTACCGGACAGATGAGCCTCCATCCCTCTGGCACTGAAGGAGAAAGCCCAGGATATGAAAAAATAATCATGAGATTTTGCTAATTTTCACCAGCAGAAATGTAAGGGATATATGTGGAAATGAGTGTGAAGGTGTCAGACCAGAGGGAAGAGAAGAAGAGAGAGTCCATTTCTGGGCAGTAGTGTCCTCCGCAGAGATCCTAGACCCATGTTTCCACTCACAACACCCAAAGTCTCCGATAGTTTGATCAATTGATCAGTTGACTGAAACTTGAACCCACTGGTGACTTGCAGCCATCTGAGATGCCAAATGTCCCCTGCCATAATGTAGGGCAAGAGCACTAGGTTGGGAAGCCTGGGCAGGACAGAAAGTGGTCATGATGTCAACTCTGCATGTCACCTTCCCAAGGCTCAGCCTCCGGAGACTGGAAGTCGCTGACCCAGAAAGGCCTGTGCCAGGGAGCAGGTGCTCTTGGAAGGGTCTTTGGTGGGCCTGAGATGAGGTTAGAGAAAAACCTCCAGATGGGGGAGATAATGAAATTGAGAGAGGGAGAGAGAGAGAGGTAGCACCTAAGAGATGGGGCATTACCACAGCAGGGAGAGGGCAAAGTGCATGTCACGTCCTTCCAAGGGCCTCATGGCAGTGAGCGTACAGGGTGGCTCCTGAGAGAAGCAGCACATGAGCAGCTGGCTGTAGGTGTGAAGCCCAGAAAGGAATCCTGTGTTGTGACCGGGAGAAGCACATCGTAGGGACCACAGTGGTGAGTCACACGGTCTACCCAGCTTCCACATCAGACCTGTTCAGAGACCTCAAGCCCCTTAGTGGGAGGGGAGCCCCCAGTCTCTGTAGAGTCTTGGGGTGTGCATTAATGGCTCTTACCTTCTGCAAAGGTCCCTGCAGATGTGGACTTGAGGAGGCAATGTCTGTGCAGATGAACACCCTAAGTGTCCTCTGTGCATGCACTGCTGCCTCTGTGCATGCACCTCTGCTTTTGATACAGGTGTCCCTGACTGTGATGCAGCGTGCATTGCTAATTCTGATGAGTGCATTCCTGCCTCTACTGCATGTGTTTCTGCCTGTGGTGCATGTGTCCCTGCCTCTGTGCATGCATCACTGCCCATCATTCACACATCCCTACCTCTATGCATGTGTCCCTGCCTGTGATGCATGTGTCACTGCTTGTGATGCATGCCTTCCTGCCTCTGTGTGTGCATTCAGCCTCTGATGCGTGCCTCTATGACTCTGTGCATTGTTTCTGCCTTTAATGCCAACATCTAGAACCCAGGAGCCACTGCAGTTCCCCTCATAATGGTGCTCAAGGAACAAATGAGCCCAGAGGGTCTAGACAGTGGCCCACCTCCAGCTTCTTCACCTCAGTTTTGTTAGGTGTAATAGAGTAGACATTTCCAACAACCACCAGAAACCCTGACAGAGGCCATTCAGGTGCAAGTGTTCACCACACCCAGGTGACCTGACACACACCAGGACTTGAGGAGCGCTGGGCCCCTGGGCCTCAGCAGCCACGAGTAGCTGCTGACATCACAGACATAATGAGCCTCAAGGGCTCCATCCCATCCCATCTCGGCTGCTCTAGACTTCCCTGAGACGCAAATCCTGTTCTCTGACCTGGGGCACACACAAAGCAGCAATCACAGGGCCAGGAACTCTCCTTTCAAAAAACAATGAGTGCTTGTGGGATATGCATGTGTATGGTGTGTGTACCTCTGTTAATATGTGTGCTATGTGTTTTCGTGTAAGAGTGCATGAGCACGTGAGTGTGGGGGCCAGAGATCAACACTGGTGCATTCCTCAACCACCTTCCATCTTATTTTTTGAGACAAGGTCTCTCACTAAATCTGGAGTTCACTGATTGGGCAAGACTAGCTGGCCAGCAAGCCCTAGCGTCCTCTGTTTCCTTCTCCCCAGAACTGGAATCCTGTGTCACCACGCTGGCTTTTACATGGAGCTGGAGGGCTGAACTCAGGTCCTCGTGCATGCATGACAGGCACTTTGCTGACTGAATCACCTCCCCGGCCCTAGAACACTTTCAAAAAGCTTGAAAAACAGTTCGTGGAAGTCACACAGTCACAGCTTGTGAAGGAAGGCAGACGAGCTTCCCATAAACAGCACTTCTCCTTCCTGGCTCTCCACGACGATTTGATTTATAAAAATTCAATTTACACAGAACTTCCAAGAGAGACATTTGTTGTGGAAAGTAGGGTATTTGACATTTGGTCCTAAGATCAATAAGTCTGGGGACTGCTTTGAATTAAGGACGAATGCCTGTGTTCTAGCTCACAGCGGGCACAGGTGGGCCCCACGCTCAACCAGCCCAATTTTCTATTACACATGATCAGGTCAGTGGTGAGTAATAAATCCGCACAGGGCCAGCACCCAGCCAGGCTGTTTCAGGAAGTCTATAAAGTGTGTATTTACAGAATTGTGCCAAATCGTTATGGGGATTTAAAAAAAAAAATCAATCCTCTGATCCATCTACCCTTGTAGAGAGTCTGTCACATAGGAAATGATCAATGAATGTTGTCTGAAATGACAATGATTATGATGGTAACCTATACCACGGTCTTCCCAGCAGCGATATGCAAACAGGCCGGGACTGGATAGGTAGTGAAATGTCAGGCTCCATCCACCTTTGGAAGTGGTATCTCCAACTTCTGGGTTTTAAGCATAGAATTTCAGATGTATCTCTGTGTTCTAAGATCAGCCAAACAGTGTATAGATTTTTTTTAAAGTTCTGGGAACTCTTGAAGATACATTTTTGCCCCTTTTGTCTTCTGCCCAATTACAGAGCAAATGTTATCCAGATATTTGAGTATATGAAAATCTACACAAACTAAATGAGTGAAAATTGAGTAATTATCATTGGGAAGATTTTATAAAAACTGACCATCAGGCTGGAGAGATGGCTTAGTGGTTAAGGCACCTGCCTGCTAAGCCTAAGAACATCAGTTCCAATCTCCAGGTCCCATGTTTAGCCAGATGCAAAGTGACGGAAGGGCGCAATGCCGCACTTGACCACAAAGGGGCGCACACATCTGGAGTTCATTCGCACACGGCTGAGGCTGCTGGCGTGCCCATTCTCTATCTGTCTCCCTCTCTCTGTGTCTCTCCAAAAAAAAAAAAACACTGACCATCAAACCATCCCCTTGATGGCATAGTAGTGTAGAGGAAAGCTTACACCCCAGAATCCAGGCCTGGCTAGAAAGAAGAGTGGAAAGGAGGAGTCTGGGGCTGCAGAAGCACTCTCCTGCTGGGATTCTTGTGACACGGTTCAGACTAGGAGACCGAGGTGGCTGCAGTGAGGGCCAGGAAATGTCTCAGTCAGTAAAATGCTTGGCAAACACACATGAGAACCTGGGAACAAATCTTCAGTGCCCATGGGAAAGCTGGGCATGTGGGTGTGGGTCTGTGATTTTAATAGGAGTGACTCAAGAAAGGAGTAAGTGCCAGGGTACTGCTGCTTTATGGACAGTTTTCACCAAAGATGCCACAGGAGCAGTAACAGAGAGAGAAAGAGAGAGGCGTGAGCAAGCCCAGGGCTGTGGGAGACTGCAGCACATCTTGGTACAAATCTGCATGGTGCCCATCTTCAAGGAAGCCTAAAGTGTGCCAACCTGCATGGGATCCCAGGGAGGGGCAATGCCACATCAGAGCCCAGCAAGATGCACACCGACATAAAAGCCCCAAAGGGGCAGAGCTTCACAGAAGCCCACAAGATCACATCACCTGAGTCACAGGACAGATTCTCCCAGCAAGAGATGGGGAAGACCGGAGTGGCTGTACAGATAGAAAAGGTGGCTAGAGCTCCTGGCGCAACAAGCATCCCTCTGTTAAGATGCTCAGGGAAATTTGGAGCATCTAGGAAGAGGTCAAATAGCAAACTGGAAGGAGTCAGCCATGGGGTGAAGGGAAGGACCTGCCTGGCAGAAAAGCTTACAGGTCTTTTTCCTCTACCACGATGTCCTTTGCAATTATGAGAGGCACTGGAGCCCCAAGAGAGAGATGGGTCATGTAGGTAGGGTGGCAGCGGTGAGGCCAGGACCCCAGTGGAAAATGACTTAGTGAGGGCCACTGCCCCCATTCTGGTACGGGGAAGGTTAACTGGGAAATAAGCACTCTTGAACTCTCCGGGGCTCCAGGAACATCCAAATCTGCACGTCACAAGTGCCCATTAGATGTCAGCAAGCTTGACATAGGAGAAGCAAAAGCTAGGTGGGGACATGGTGAAGCAATGACCTTCTACAGACTGACAGAGACAGCATTCTCCCAACACGAATGGAAAGTCATGCCAACCACCAAGTTGGAGAAATAGTGATGTGCGGGTTCAGATGGTTTTGAGCCCCAGAGTTCTGTTTATGTCTTTCACGGGGGCTTATCTCCCCTACAACCATCCACCCGCTTCCCATCTGCAGCCAGATGGGGGCAGCGTCCCGCACATGGTTATTTCCCCACTGGGGCTCCGGCATGGCCTCTGAAGCCCAATCAATATCTCTGCTGTGGCTTGAATGTGAAATGTGTCCCAAAGGTTCCTATGTTTGAACGCTTGCTCCCCAGATGGTCGCCCTGTTTGGGAAGGTTGTGAAGCCATTAGAAAATGGAGCCTTGCTGAAGGAAGTTCAGTCATTGGGGTGGGCCTTAAGGCTGTGTGGCCTGACTCCACTTCCTGTTTGCTCTCCACTTCTGGATCTGGTAAGATGTGACCAGCTCTGTTACAGCTCCTGCTGCTCTGCCCATCATGAAACCTCCCCTCGACACTGTAAGCCAAGTTAAAGCCCTTTGTCCTTCCATGAGTTGCTTCTGGTTGGGTGTTTGTTCTTAATAATGAGAAAGACGGTAAGAGCCAAGGCCAGGGAGGAGTGTGTGGAGCACTGTCTTCTGGACAAGAAGTGGCCATTGCATTCATGACCTCACAGTGGCTGCCACTACCTGCACAGCATTGGGCCATCCACACGGAGGGTGAAGGAGGAAAAAAAAAATCATCAAATTGGAGAGGGACTAGTGGGAAATGGAGAAGTTCAGTGGAAGAGAAATGGGGGAACAAAAGAAAATAATGGGAGGGAATTATGATCAAAATGCATTATGTGCATGTCTGCAAATTGCCAACAAAGAAGCAGATACAGTTCTCCTCCAGTTTGGAGGGAGCTGCTTGATCCAAACGTTCTGGGTCCAGCCAGCCCACTGTCCATTCACCAAGGTGTTAAGAGAGACAGGATTGACAATATCTTGAATTTTGATTGACCCTCCCCCTGGCCTTCTTTTATGCATTCTCTTCCCATGGCCTCACTTATGTAAACCTATTTTTTTGAATAATGGCACATCTAGAAGCTGTAGACTGTTACCTTCCAGTGAGTTGTTAGCCAAGGAGGTCCCGGTAACCTCCAAAACATTAAAGGCTTTTGCCAAAGCCCTTGGTTTCCCTTGAGAAACAGATAGTAAGACCCTATTGCTGAAGACATCTCTTGCCTGAAAGGCAAGGTCACTGAGAAAGCAAGCTGGTGCTGTGCAGAAAACCTTCTCCCTGTAGACCAGCCAACTGAAAGCTGGAAAAAGCTTCACTGCATGCAGCGTATGGGAGACAGAAGTTATCAGTGGTGAAAACAGTGGACACTGAAAATTCAAGTTTGGCCAGACAGGCCCAATGACTGAACGGGTGCAATAGTGGCATGTCTACTCTTGGGGTAAACCAACTGCTCCATAATTGGACTGAAGGCCCTCTACCTGGTACTGAAAAACCTAAGCAAAAGTCTATGGCAGGGGAGGTCATGAGCCTTAGGGGTATAAAGCCCGCTCTTGTCTGGCTAAGTGTATATATTATTCCCACCAAACTGCCCTGAAAGCACTACACTTAAATGTTCATATTGACATATTAATGCTACTCTCACTTCTGGTTAGAGAAGCTTCTCTTTTCAGATGGCGATGACCACTGGGATGACCCAAAAGGCAACATAGTGCTGAGAAGAAGGGACAGAGGAGTGTCCAGCACTGAAACACCTCTGTCACACCCTCCAAGGCTCAGGGCCCATTGAGGAAGAGGGCAGATAGAATGGAAGAGCCAAAGGAAGGGTATGACTTCCTACAATGCAACTGTCCAGACAGAAATTGGCCTCGAAATCCATGACCTTACAGTGCCTAGCAATACCTTCACAAGACCCTCAGAATAGAAGAAAAAGATGATGACATCAAATTAAAAGAGAGACTAATGGAGAAAGGGAAGGGATATGATGGAGACTGGAGTTCTAAAGGGGTAGGGGGGCAGAAGAGGGAAATATCATGCATTTTTTTGTATGTAAGTATAGAAGTTGTCAATAAAAAATTTTTAAAAATTAAATTTAATTTAAAAAAATGAGAGACAGGATTGAAAAGAAATTGTGCCTACAGTATCCTAAAACCAACAAACAAACAAACAAACAAGAAACAAAAAACAAGAAACAACTGCCACCAACACAGTGGAACAAAGCAATGTGCTCTCCTACCAGGGGGTCAGCTCTGCACAGTGGGGTGGGCTGTGAGAGCTGAAGACAGAATTATGTCCCGGCACCAGCCACAGTCAAACGACAGAGGTAAAACAGGTGCCAGAGCCTTGGAAAAGAGTCAGAGTGAGTCAAAACTAATGAGCTCACTGTCGGTGAGGATGAGGAGCACGCTGACAGCTCTGGGCATGGGACTCGCTGATGACAACGCAAAAGAGGGTAACACTGCCGTGGGGAGGCTCGTCCGGGCCTTGCTGCTCAGACCCGGGCATGCTGGCAGACTGCAGTGTGCAGCAATGGGCAGAGGGCTCCTGAACCCTGTTCAGTAAGTTCTGGGGCCTGTGTGGCCCTGGGCTTTAGTAACTGAACTTGAAAATTCCTACCTCTGCCCTAGGCTGGATGGCTACCTACAAGGTTAGAGTCCCAGAAGTGGGTGCACCAGGGCCCAGAGAGCCTGCCCAACTCTGCTCCAGAGAGACAAGAGCTGGAGTCTATAGAGGACACAGAAGGGGGTGCACCAGGGCCCAGAGAGCCTGCCCAGCTCTGCTCCAGAGAGACAAGAGCTGGACTCTATAGAGGACAGAGAAGGGGGTGCACCAGGGCCCAAAGAGCCTGCCCAACTCTGCTCCATAGAGACACAGAGCTGGAGTCTATAGAGGACAGAGAAGGGGGCACCAGGGCCCAGTGAGCCTGCCCAACTCTGCTCCAGAGACACAGAGCTGGAGTCTATAGAGGACAGAGAAGGGGGTGCACCAGGGCCCAGAGAGCCTGCCCAGCTCTGCTCCAGAGAGACACAGAGCTGGAGTCTATAGAGGACAGAGAAGGGGGTGCACCAGGGCCCAGAGAGCCTGCCCAACTCTGCTCCAGAGATACACAGAGCTGGAGTCTATAGAGGACACAGAAGGGGGAGCACCAGGGCCCAGAGAGCCTGCCCAACTCTGCTCCAGAGATACACAGAGCTGGAGTCTATAGAGGACAGAGGGGGTGCACCAGGGCCCAGAGAGCCTGCCCAACTCTGCTCCATAGAGACACAGAGCTGGAGTCTATAGAGGACAGAGAAGGGGGTGCACCAGGGCCCAGAGAGCCTGCCCAACTCTGCTCCAGAGAGACACAGAGCTGGAGTCTATAGAGGACAGAGAAGGGGGTGCACCAGGGCCCAGAGAGCCTGCCCAGCTCTGCTCCAGAGACACACAGAGCTGGAGTCTATAGAGGACAGAGAAGGGGTGCACCAGGGCCCAGTGAGCCTGCCC
The DNA here is from genome assembly GCA_036365145.1 of Orientallactaga sibirica. Lineage (NCBI taxonomy): Eukaryota > Metazoa > Chordata > Mammalia > Rodentia > Dipodidae > Orientallactaga > Orientallactaga sibirica. Next base: position 12,390,784 of record JAEOAD010000329.1, on the reverse strand, counting down.
AGCTCTGCTCCAGAGAGACACAGAGCTGGAGTCTATAGAGGACAGAGAAGGGGGTGCACCAGGGCCCAGAGAGCCTGCCCAACTCTGCTCCAGAGAGACACAGAGCTGGAGTCTATAGAGGACAGAGAAGGGGGTGCACCAGGGCCCAGAGAGCCTGCCCAACTCTGCTCCAGAGAGACACAGAGCTGGAGTCTATAGAGGACAGAGAAGGGGGTGCACCAGGGCCCAGAGAGCCTGCCCAACTCTGCTCCAGAGACACACAGAGCTGGACTCTGTAGAGGACACAGAAGGGGGTGCACCAGGGCCCAGAGAGCCTGCCCAACTCTGCTCCAGAGACACACAGAGCTGGAGTCTATAGGGACAGAGAAGGGGGTGCACCAGGGCCCAGAGAGCCTGCCCAACTCTGCTCCAGAGAGACACAGAGCTGGAGTCTATAGAGGACAGAGAAGGGGGTGCACCAGGGCCCAGAGCCTGCCCAACTCTGCTCCATAGAGACACAGAGCTGGAGTCTATAGAGGACAGAGAAGGGGGTGCACCAGGGCCCAGAGAGCCTGCCCAGCTCTGCTCCAGAGAGACAAGAGCTGGAGTCTATAGAGGACAGAGAAGGGGGTGCACCAGGGCCCAGAGAGCCTGCCCAGCTCTGCTCCAGAGAGACACAGAGCTGGAGTCTATAGAGGACAGAGAAGGGGGTGCACCAGGGCCCAGAGAGCCTGCCCAGCTCTGCTCCAGAGAGACACAGAGCTGGAGTCTATAGAGGACAGAGAAGGGGGTGCACCAGGGCCCAGAGAGCCTGCCCAACTCTGCTCCAGAGAGACACAGAGCTGGAGTCTATAGAGGACAGAGAAGGGGTGCACCAGGGCCCAGAGAGCCTGCCCAGCTCTGCTCCAGAGAGACACAGAGCTGGAGTCTATAGGGGACAGAGAAGGGGGTGCACCAGGGCCCAGAGAGCCTGCCCAGCTCTGCTCCAGAGACACACAGAGCTGGAGTCTATAGAGGACAGAGAAGGGGTGCACCAGGGCCCAGAGAGCCTGCCCAACTCTGCTCCAGAGAGACACAGAGCTGGAGTCTATAGAGGACAGAGAAGGGGGTGCACCAGGGCCCAGAGAGCCTGCCCAGCTCTGCTCCAGAGAGACACAGAGCTGGAGTCTATAGAGGACAGAGAAGGGGGTGCACCAGGGCCCAGAGAGCCTGCCCAGCTCTGCTCCAGAGACACACAGAGCTGGAGTCTATAGAGGACAGAGAAGGGGGTGCACCAGGGCCCAGAGAGCCTGCCCAACTCTGCTCCAGAGACACACAGAGCTGGACTCTGTAGAGGACACAGAAGGGGGTGCACCAGGGCCCAGAGAGCCTGCCCAACTCTGCTCCAGAGAGACACAGAGCTGGACTCTATAGAGGACAGAGAAGGGGGTGCACCAGGGCCCAGAGAGCCTGCCCAGCTCTGCTCCAGAGAGACACAGAGCTGGAGTCTATGTGGACAGAGAAGGGGTGCACCAGGGCCCAGAGAAGCTCTGCTCCAGAGAGACACAGAGCTGGAGTCTATAGGGACACAGAAGGGGTGCACCAGGGCCCAGAGAGCCTGCCCAACTGCTCCAGAGAGACACAGAGCTGGAGTCTATAGAGGACAGAGAAGGGGTGCACCAGGGCCCAGAGAGCCTGCCCAGCTCTGCTCCAGAGAGACACAGAGGTGGAGTCTATAGAGGACAGAGAGGGGGTGCACAGGGCCCAGAGAGCCTGCCCAGCTCTGCTCCAGAGAGACAAGAGCTGGAGTCTATAGGGACAGAGAAGGGGGTGCACCAGGGCCCAGAGAGCCTGCCCAGCTCTGCTCCAGAGAGCACAGAGCTGGAGTCTATAGAGGACAGAGAGGGGGGGCACCAGGGCCCAGAGAGCCTGCCCAGCTCTGCTCCAGAGCTGGAGTCTTAGAGGACAGAGAAGGGGGTGCTGCCCAGAGAGAGCCTGCCCAGCTCTGCTCCAGAGAGACAAACACAGAGGACACAGAGGGGGTGCACCAGGGTTCCCATTTCTGCTCCAGAGAGACACAGAGCTGGGTGTCTACAGAGGACACAGAAGGGGTGCACCAGGGCCCTCCAAATGCTCCAGAGACAAGAGCTGGAGTCTTGAGGACACAGAAGGGGTTTTATTTTTTAGAGAGCCTGCCCAGCTCTGCTCCAGAGACACACTTCTACTGGAGTCTAAAGAGGACAGAGAAGGGGGTGCACCAGGGCCCAGAGAGCCTGCCCAGCTCTGCTCCAGAGACACACAGAGCTGGAGTCTATAGAGGACACAGAAGGGGTGCCAGGGCCCAGAGAGCCTGCCCAACTCTGCTCCAGAGACACACAGAGCTTTTTCTTCTAGGACACAGAGGGGTCACCAGGGCCCAGAGAGCCTGCCCAGCTCTGCTCCAGAGAGACACAGAGCTGGAGTCTATAGAGGACAGAGAAGGGGGTGCACCAGGGCCCAGGGCCTGCATTGTCTGCTCCAGAGAGACAAGAGCTGGAGTCTATGTCTCTTTCACAGAAGGGGTGCACCAGGGCCCAGTGAGCCTGCCCAACTCTGCTCCAGAGAGACAAGAGCTGGAGTCTATAGAGGACAGAGAAGGGGTGCACCAGGGCCCAGTGCCTGCCCAGCTCTGCTCCAGAGAGACACCTGGAGTCTATAGAGGACAGAGAAGGGGGTGCACCAGGGCCCAGAGAGCCTGCCCAGCTCTGCTCCAGAGACACAGAGCTGGAGTCTATAGAGGACAGAGAAGGGGTGCACCAGGGCCCAGAGAGCCTGCCCAACTCTGCTCCAGAGACAAGAGCTGGAGTCTATAGAGGACTTTCAGTGAGCCTGCCCAACTCTGCTCCAGAGAGACATTTAGTGGACACAGGACACAGAAGGGGGTGCACCAGGGCCCAGAGAGCCTGCCCAACTCTGCTCCAGAGAGACACAGAGCTGGAGTCTATAGTACCAGAGAAGGGGGTGCACCAGGGCCCAGAGAGCCTGCCCAACTCTGCTCCAGAGAGACAAGAGCTGGAGTCTATAGAGGACACAGAAGGGGTGCACCAGGGCCCAGTGAGCCTGCCCAACTCTGCTCCAGAGAGACAAGAGCTGGAGTCTATAGAGGACAGAGAAGGGGGTGCACCAGGGCCCAGAGAGCCTGCCCAGCTCTGCTCCAGAGAGACACAGAGCTGGAGTCTATAGAGGACAGAGAAGGGGGTGCACCAGGGCCCAGAGCCTGCCTGCCCAACACTGCTCCAGAGAGACACAGAGCTGGAGTCTAGGGGAGAGAGAAGGGGGTGCACAGGGCCCAGCCTGCCCAACTCTGCTCCAGAGAGACACAGAGCTGGAGTCTATAGGGGACAGAGAAGGGGTGCACCAGGGCCCAGAGAGCCTGCCCAGCTCTGCTCCAGAGAGACACAGAGCTGGAGTCTATAGAGGACACAGAAGGGGTGCACCAGGGCCCAAAGAGCCTGCCCAACTCTGCTCCAGAGAGACACAGAGCTGGAGTCTATAGGGGACAGAGAAGGGGGTGCACCAGGGCCCAGAGAGCCTGCCCAGCTCTGCTCCAGAGAGACACAGAGGTGGAGTCTATAGAGGACAGAGAAGGGGGTGCACCAGGGCCCAGAGAGCCTGCCCAGCTCTGCTCCAGAGAGACAAGAGCTGGAGTCTATAGAGGACAGAGAAGGGGGTGCACCAGGGCCCAGAGAGCCTGCCCAGCTCTGCTCCAGAGAGACAAGAGCTGGAGTCTATAGAACACTTACTGGAGAGTCAAACATGAGTCTTAAGCAGGCAAGTGTCAGAGGGGGTGCACCAGGGCCCAGAGAGCCTGCCCAGCTCTGCTCCAGAGAGACAGGAGCTGGAGTCTATAGAGGACAGAGAAGGGGGTGCACCAGGGCCCAGAGAGCCTGCCCAACTCTGCTCCAGAGAGACACAGAGCTGGACTCTGTAGAGGACACAGAAGGGGGTGCACCAGGGCCCAGAGAGCCTGCCCAGCTCTGCTCCAGAGAGACACAGAGGTGGAGTCTATAGAGGACAGAAGGCAGAGTGGCTTCAGGTGGCAGGAGCTCTGTGTGGATGCACAGAATAATGTACTTCTGGTCTCGAATCTGGCCTGACTCTCCTGAAAGAAATAACAATAAGTCCAGAAAGAGGTGGCCTTCTCCTGGTTGGTTGGGACCAAGCCAAAGGTTACATTGCTTGAAGGACAGACACAAAAGTAAGCAGGATGGGCTGGGGAGATAGCTCAGCACTTAAGAAGCTTGCTTGAAAAGTCTGCTGGCCCAGGTGTGATTCCCCAGGACCCATGTGAAGCCAAACACACAACGTGGTGCAGGCGTCTGGAGTTCATTTGCAATGGCAAGAAATCCTGACATACTTATATTTTCTCTCTCTCTCTTCACCCTCTCTCAAATAAATAAATAAAAGTGTTTGGTTTTAGATTTTTTTATTTTTTATTTTATTTTATTTATTTATTATTGACAACTTCTACACTTACATAAAAAAATGCATATTACCTTCCCCTCTCCCCATTCCCCTTCACAACTCCACTGTCCATCATATCCCCTCCCTCTCTCCATTAGTCTCTTTTAATTTGATGTCATCATCTTTTTCTTCTATTATGAGGGTCTTGCGAAGGTACTGCTAGGCACTGCAAGGTCATGGATATTGAGGCCAATTTCTGGGCAGTTGCATTGTAAGGAGTCGTACCCTTCCTTTGTCTCTTTCATTCTTTCCTCCACCTCTTTGGCAATGGGCCCTGGGCCTTGGAGGGTGTGACAGAATTGTTTCAGTGCTGGGCACTCCTCCATTCCTTGTTCTCAGAACTATGTTGCCTTTTGGGTCATCCCAGTGGTCATTGCCATCTGAAAAGAGAAGCTTCTCTAACCAGAAGTGAGAGTAGCGTTAATATGTGAATATGAACATCAAGTGTAATACTTTCAGGGCAGCTTGGTGGGAATAATATATACATTTAGTCAGACACAAGAGCAGGCTTTATACCCCTAAAGCTCATGACCTCACCTGCCATAGATTTTTGCTTAGTTTTTTCAGTACCAGGCATGTATTTCCTCTCATAGAGAGGGCCTTCAGTCCAATTATGGAACAGTTTGTTACCCCAAGAGCAGATATGCCACTATCGCACCCGTTCGGTCCTTGGGCCTATCTGGCAAAACTTGAGTTTTCCAGCGTCCACTGTTTTCACTGCTGATGACTTCTGTCTCCCATACTCTGCATGCAGTGCAGCTTTTTTCCAGCTTTCAGTTGGCTGTTCTACAGGGAGAAGGTTTTCTGCTCAGCACCAGCTTGGTTTCTCAGTGGCCTTGCCTCTCAGGCAAGAGATGTCTTCAGCAATAGGGTCTTACTATCTGTTTCTCAAGGGCAACCAAGGGCTTTGGCAGGAGCCTTTAATGTTTTGGAGGTTACTGGGACTTCCTTGCAAGAGAGCAAAAGTGAATGAGAAAAAGAGAGAGAGAGAAAGAATTGATGCACTAGGGCCTTCAGCCACTGAAGTTGAATTCCAGATGCGTGTGCCCCCTTGTGTGCATGTGCAACCTTGTGCCCTTGCATCACTTTGTGGGTCTGGCTTACTTGGGACCTGGAGAGTCAAACATGAGTCCTTAAGCTTCGCAGGCAAGTGTCTTAACCACTCAGTTATCTTTCCAGCCCTTGTTAGTTTTTTTTTTTTTTTTTTTTAAGTGAGCAAGGCGCTGCATCAGCAGGGTGACATGGCATCAAGGGACCGCGTGGTCCTAGCCTTACATCTGGGCGCTCCCAGAGTGTCATCTTTGTGGCCTTGTGCTCCGCCCTTTGGTTGGTCCTTCAAAGAGAAGAAAAGTGGTTAAAACTGGCCTCCAATGTAAGACGCTGCAGATGCAACCATGGCTTCCTCTTTCCTTGTGAAGGGCACGAGTTGTTGGGGCGACATCCTGGCTCTCCACTGTGGGAGAAGCCTTCTCCCAGACTACACCCCAGCAGGAGAGGCTGCCAGTGCCAATGCCTAGCTATGCCTACTGACCAAGGACAGTATAGAAGGCCAAGCCACCCCCCGTCCCCATCTTGCCCTCTCCCTAGAGCTCTGAATATACATGGTCTTTCACTTGTATCGAGGCTACAGTTTCTTTCCCCCCTCTTTATTTTAATTTGAGGAACAAAAAGGAACAGGGTTGATTGGTTCCCCTAACTTTCAATAATGAGTGAGAAAAGATAAATATGAAAGGCTCCAAATTAATTCTTAGGAGCTTAATTATTTTTTTTTTCCCTAGGAAGCATTCTTTCTGAATGAGTTTCCCTATCTTTCTTGTGTTACCGCACCCCTCCCCAACATGGAAAAAGTTTATTTTGGGCTTGGGAATGAATTTGCAATTAAAAAACTTGCTGTCATAATCATATGCGTTTGCATAATAGGGGCTCTTCATTAGAGCACAGAGAATAAAATCAGTGTGATAATCAAATCAATTCATCTGCTATTTATTTAAAATTGTTGAGACCCTCAGAGGCCAGGCTGGTGAGCAGGAGGCACAGGTGGGGAGGTCAGGGACTGGCCTCTGGGCTTGCTGCCAGTCGAGCATCACAGGAGGAATCTTGCACTGCTGACTGCTGAGAGGAGAGTTCTGATGGCTCCCCCAGGCCCATGAGCTAGGGCTGGCTCTGACATCTTTAGCATTCTCACAGAGGGGCATTCATTCTGGAATATAAAACACTCTCTTGAAGTCAGAGTTTTCCAAGTCAGACTTTCTTAGCAACTTGCAACAGGACTGTTGTGAGAGACACCATATAGAGGTACAATACTCACCACCTCCTTTCACACTCAGGCACACCCACAGTGTGCGTGCACACACCATACGAGCACACTCATGCACGTGCTGCATACCACACCACAGTGTAGCGTGCATAGATATATAGCATCACTTCCTGCAGCAGTAACCTTCTCGTTGCTGGGACTCAAATGCCAGGCAGAAGCAGCCGGGAAGGAAAGGTGTTATTTCAGCCTGTGGTTTGGATGGAGGTTTCATCATGGTGGGAAAAGCAGAGCAGAGCAGACAGCAGAGCATCACGTTTTGTCACATCATCTGGGAGGAAGCAGCAAGAATGAGCTAGACATACCCAGTGGGCTGGACTCATCAACCTCAAGGTCCACCACAAGGACACGCCTCCTCCAGCCAGGCTCCACCTCCCAAGGCTCCTCCAGCAGGGGACTGAGTATGAGGCTTAAGCACAAACATGAGCCATGGGGACACTTTATATTAAACCACCGTACTTCCCCACACACTATGTACACGTGCACAGTATGTGCACGTGTACACACACACACACTGTACTTCCCCACACACTATGTACACATGCACAGTATGTGCATGCGCGCACACACACACACACACACACACACATGCCAGCACACCACACCACAGTACAACATATATAACACGAGCCATGGGGACACTTTATATTAAACCACCGTACTTCTCCACACACTATGTACACATGCACAGTATGTGCATGCACACACACACACACACACACACACACACACACACCCACAGACACACATGCCAGCACACCACACCACAGTACAACACATATAATCATATGGTATCACCTCATTACACATCCACACACATGCACAGTAAGTGTGCACACACAGACACACATCCATGTATGTCATACTACATAAACATGCACGTGTGTACACTTGTACACCTACCTGCAGATATGTGCATATAACAACCAAGTGAAGGCCATCCTTTCATTCATGTGAGCACACCCATGCACGTGTACACACTCCTTGCTGTGCTGTCTCTTGTCATTCATGTGTGCACACCCATGCACGTGTGCACACTCCCTGCTGCGTGGTCTCATCATTCATGTGTGCACACCTGTGCACATGTGCACACTCCCTGCTGTGCTGTCTCTTGTCATTCGTGTGTGCACACCCATGTACGTGTGCACACTCCTTGCTGTGCTGTCTCTTGTCATTCATGTGTGCACACCCATGCACGTGTGCACACTCCCTGCTGCACTGTCTCCTTTCATTCATGTGAGCACACCTGTGCACGTGTGCACACTCCCTGCTGTGCTGTCTCTTGTCATTCATGTGTGCACACCTGTGCACGTGTGCACCTCCCTGCTGCGCGGTCTCTTATCATTCATGTGAGCACACCTGTGCACGTGTGCACACTCCCTGCTGTGCTGTCTCTTGTCATTCATGTGAGCACACCCATGCACGTGTGCACACTCCCTGCTGCGCTGTCTCTTTCATTCATGTGTGCACACCTGTGCACGTGTGCACACTCCCTGCTGTGCTGTCTCTTGTCATTCATGTGAGCACACCTGTGCACGTTTGCACACTCCCTGCTGCGCTGTCTCCTTTCATTCATGTGAGTACACCCGTGCACGTGTGCACACTCCCTACTGTGCTGTCTCCTTTCATTCATGTGAGTACACCCGTGCATGTGTGCACACTCCCTGCTGCGCAGTGTCCTTTCATTCATGTGAGCACACCCGGGCACATGTGCACACTCCCTGCTGCGCGGTCTCTTGCTCCTGAGATCCTTGGCCAGTCCTCCTCTCTCCACCTTGGATGGTTCATCTTCATTGTTCACGCATTTAGTCACCTGTAGACACACCTGTGGGCATGTGTGTGAGGATGTTGCAGAGAGGGGGTCCCACCCTCCCCGCTGGGCTGCAGTTCCCAGAATGAATGAAAAGAGGAGAGGGAGAAAACACAAGCCAGGACTCATCTCCATGCTCCCTGACTCTGATGAACTGTGAGCAGCTGCCTCGAGCTCCTGCTGCCAGGCCTTCTCTGCCATGTGAACCGTATTCTCAAACCACGAGCCAAGGCAAACCCTTCCTCCCTTAACCCACTTCTTGCCGGCATCTGGTGGTGGCTGTAAGGAACGAATCCGAGTCCACTCACACCCATCTGAGCTGTGTCTCCTCTGAGGACCTTTAATCTTATGCTCACTCTCTACTTTGAAGCAGTTGTATTTGAAATCATTTCACGTGGTTTTTTTGTGTTTTTTTAAATGTTGAGGTTCTGTGAGCTTCTTGGATCAGTGGGTCTGTACTTTATTTAATCAAATTTATTCTTTTCAATAATTATTTCTTCCAATATTTTCTCTGTGCATCCTCTGGCTTCTCTTTGGTGGGGACCCGAGTCACACACATACTCACATATGAAGGTATCTTTGCCACATTCTGCCTTGTTGGCTTGTTTATGGTGTGACCCCTTTTACTATGGGCATGTCCTCGGTGTGAACGCCTTCTCAGGCTGGTAGGCATAGGAAAAATCTAGGCTTTGGGACAGATCACTGATGGCCTCTGTCCTGGGCTCCAGCAGTTCCTCTGAGCAGTTCAGGTGCGATCCTGGGGTGTTGTCGGGTCTCCTGGCCACATTTCCTCTGCGTGGCCTCCTCTTTCTGATCCTGCCCTGCAAACTGTAGCTATCTTGACTTGGGGGACAGTCAGCCCTGTGTCCTCCGCTCGGAGTTGGCTGAATGCTTCCTGGGCTGCAGCTTCTGTCAACATCAGGCTTCTGGTAGCTGGCTGGTTTGAAAACCCTGGCTTCACAAACTTCCTCTTGATTTTGTTGTCGTTTTGACACAGGGTCTCATGTAGTTCAGCTTTGCCTCAGAGTCCCTATGTAATTGAGAATAACCTTGAACTTTTGACTATCCTGTCTTCACCTCTTGAGTGCTGGGATTACAGGAATGACCACCACACTTGATTTATGTGGTGCTGGGGATCAAACCCAGGGCTTTGCGTATGCTACACAGGCACTCTACCCGCTCTGCTACATCCCCAGCCCCTCCTCTATTTTCATTTATTTTTGGGCACTTGCGTGGGCAGGGATCTGCTTTGTGACATCCTTGTGTTCATACCTGGAAGTTACCATGGTTATGTTTACATGGGGGATCCAGATCTTTCCTTGGCAACCCTAAACCAAGAAGTCTGGAGGTAGGGGCATTCTGACTTCTGTGGGCTTGGTGATTAAAACTGCTTTGCCCAGAATCATGTGATAGAAGCCACGGTGGGCCTGGTGAGCAGAATCACAAGGACTATCATCTAGTCACCGCTTTTATGTGTTTATTCACCAATTCTTCCATGTAGCACCGAATCTGAGGGAAGCCAGTGCTGGGGACAGACTGGGGACTTGGCTTTTGCTTTATATAGCTTTAAATGCTCTGCTAAATGACAGTGACAATCAGGACATCTGGGGACTGCAGGGAACTTCAGGCTGGAGTTTCCTAGTAGAATTCCTGTGTCAAAGGCCAGGAACTGTGGGCTCCCATGCGCGTCCCTTGATGGCTCCCAGCTCCCAGGAACCGGGAATCGTTATCTTGAGCAGGTTGACCTGGGCCCTCTTTCTTCCAGCATCATGCTGGTCACGCTCTTCTAAAACACCTGGTGACTGCTGTTCCCCCAAATTCAATTCTGATCTTAGCCTATGCCTTTAATGTCCTTCTCCACTCAACATTTCCACTCCATCCGCAAACAGACTCCTGTGTTCTTGGCCTTGGAGGAATTAGGGGCAATTATGAGCTCCCAGCTGGCTGGTCTCTCCATCCCTCCCTCCCTGCCTGGCCCACAGGATGCTGACTAAAGCTGTCCCTTAGTTCTGTGCTCACTTGAGGACTGAGGGCAGGCACTGACCTGGAGGAAGGAGCCCAGATCACGTCGAGGCCAGGAGGATGGACAGCCTCATGGAAGGAGCCATTGTGAGGCAGCTTTCCAGGAAGAGGAAGCCTCAGGCCTCTGCAAGGAGACCCCAGCCAAGCCCAGCTCACCCCTGGGGAAGACAGTGCAGTGTATGCAGGAGTAGGTTGATGCGGCCAGGCCACCCGGACAGGAGTGGCTGAACACGTACTGGGGACATTTAGCTAGAATATACTCTCTGGCTGTGACTCTGAGGCCCAGTCTGGTGGGAATTGGAGCTGGAACTTTGGCCACAAGCTGCCTGAGCGGTAACAGTAGCGGTTCTTCTGACAACAGGTGTGCTAATTTCAATGGAAGCGTCACTTTACCACATGTAGATAACTTTGTTGGAGATCATGTTATTTCATTTTTCCTCCCCGCCTTTCCTGTTTAATTTTGATATTTTATGCATGCATTCAGATGCGTTGTTTACAGCAGTGCAAGCAGCACAGCACTCACTTTGTTTCTAAATGTATGCTTCTACTTCCTTACCGTATCAGCCTCCCCTCCCCTCCCCTCCCCTCCTCTTCACTCCTCCCTCCCCTCCCCTCCTCTTTTCTTCTCTCCTCCCTTCCCCTCCCCTCTCCTCCCCTCTCTTCTCCTCTCCTCCCTTCCTCTCCCCTCCCCTCCCTTCCTCTCTCCTCTCTTCTCCTCTCCTCCTTTCCCCTCCCCTCTCTTCTCCTCTCCTCCATTCCTCTCCCCTCCCCCTCCCTTCCTCTCTCCTCTCTTCTCCTCTCCTCCTTTCCCCTCCCCTCTCTTCTCCTCTCCTCCATTCCTCTCCCCTTCCGTCCCCTCCCTCCTCTCCCTCTCCTCCTCTCCTCCTCCCTCCCTCCCCTCTCTTCTCCTCTCCTCCATTCCTCCCCTTCCTCCCCTCCCTCCTCTCTCCCCTCCTCTCTCCTCTCCTCCCTTCCCCTCCCCTCTCTTCTCCTCTCCTCCATTCCTCTCCCCTTCCGTCCCCTCCCCTCCTCTCTCCTCTCCTCGCCTCTCCTCTGGTCCCCTCCCCTCTCTTCTCCTCTCCTCCATTGCTCTCCCCTCCCCTCCTCTCCTCTTTCCTCTCCTTTCCTCTCCTCCCCTCCCCTTTCCTCTCCTCTCTTCCTCAGCCTCTCAACACCCAGCAGCTCCAGCATGGGGGATTATGTCACAATCATTCCCCCTGAAATGTGGTTACGTTTACATGATCATATATGAATATACATCTCCACACTACACAGATGTGCACACATGTCATAGGGTTTATTTATACTCAGACACTCGAATGCAAAAATAAATGTTAATAAGCACACCTTTCAGCATCCAGCATCAGTGACGCCCTGTCGCAGTCAGGCGCCTCTCCTATGAGAGCACCGGGCTCCACAGTGTCTGTCCCCACACAGCTGTTTGCTGCCCCCCCCGTCTGTTTTAGCTCTTCAGCAGTTGTCCAATGTGAACACGCTTCTCTGAAGGAAACGCTCACTTTGGTTTTATTTTTGCTTTATAAAGGTCAGACTTCAAAGAGCCTTGGTGTAAAAAAAAAAAAAAAAAACAAAATCCATAAACTTCTCCATGAGCTCAAGACTCCAGCAAAGTTTTCAGAGCAGCAGCAGGAGGGTGGGGAGGAGTGTCCACACCCTTTGGAAATGCAAGGGCTGGGGTTCACACCTCCCCAGGAGGGCCTAAGACGCTCCTGCTATTGAAGCTGCCTCCCCCTCGCTAAGCTTCACACCGCTTTAAGAAGCTGTGCCCTCCATTTCTCCTCCTGTGACATCACTGCAGTCCCCTCCCAGCCTTTTCAATTTGCAACTTACTGGCTGGCGTGTGTACCGGTGTGGGCATGGGTGGGCCCCTCTTGGCACCACTTCAGAGTCTCATCTATTGCACTAGGAAGGACGTCAGCTGGGTGCAGGGTAAGTACCTTCCTTGACCTTGAGCTCGTGGGCACTCAAGGCTCAGTACAGAAGTTCCCATGGGTCTGAGGACGGGGAGAGAGAAAGGAGATGGCCAGAGGGATCAAAGGACCCTGAGTGACAAGTGGACATTCTGGAAGTCATGGTCCCCTTGGAGAACAGACAGAAAGACCGCCCTCCTGAGGAACAGGTGCTGATGGGAAGTGCCAGGGCTGGAAACAGCACCAGCTTGCATCCTCAGGCGCTGTGGTCAGAGAGGCAGGAAGTGGGCAGGGAAACGTAAGCAGGGTGGGACTCAGCCTGGTTCCTAGGGACACTCCAAGTCCTGAGGATGAGGTTCAGAATAACCCCAAATGCGACCCAGCAAGCTCCAAGCCTGCGTCTGCCTCCCCAGCCAGCCACCCCATCTCTGCTTCTCTCTGCTCCAGACCCTGGCCGGCTTTGCGCTGCTGTAGCCGCTTACCACCCACTGCTTCTTGCCACGTGTTTCTCACCTTCTGTGTTTTGTGTTCACATGATGGGAACACAGGGAGGCACCCCCCTCCAGCCACCCACTGCATGTACAATGTTGAGGCCACTGTGCAAAAGCAAGATGCAGAACTGACCACTTGACTTCAACCTCATGGTTGTGGACACCCAGGGCAGAGGTGAGGGTGTTGGCACCTGGGGACGTGAAAGGGACTTTCCCTGCCTGTCCTCTGGCTAGCTGGAAACTGAAGTCCTGGTGACTCCTGTGGGAGCAGGTGTAGTTGTTTAAAGCCCATTTCCAAAGCGTAGATGTGAGCCGTCCCTTATCCTGGAATTTTGGGAGCTCAGGCCAAGGTCAGGGGAGTACGTTGTTTCTCACTGGTCTTAAAGGACCCTCTGTGTCTCCACATGGTGGCCCCGTGCTGAGTCAAGGAGGTCTTGTCTCTGCAAGACACTGCCCTGGGGGTCCTAGCACGAGGGTGGAGCCTCTTGCATTGCCAGAAGTTGGTGCTCAGATATCCAGTCTCATAGGGTTTGACAAAGTGTCCCTGTGCTCCTGGCTGTTGTCCTCCCCTCCTCTCCCTAGATGTCCCTTGTAAACCTGCCAGATGATCTCCAAACAACAAGCACTTGAGATTAACTCCTCTGAGAACCTGGGAAGCCGACGGGAGAAAGAAGCTGAGGGTTTGAGATATCAGGACCCCCACTATGACCCACCTTTGGTAAAGAGGCTCTTCCCACAGTGGCTCTCCACAGAGGCCAAAATGACATCATATGGCTGACCACAAAGGGCCCATCAGCCCGGATTTAGACCCAGCATTGGGCAGGAGGGGCAACATCTGAAAGTGGGGCTCCAGGTCACACCCATTCAGAGGCAGCATTGTCTGTGATCTCCATCACCTCAGGAAGCAACTCCAGCCCACCAGACCCCAGCACATCCTGTGATGGACAGACAAAACACATCCTGTGATGGACAGATGCCATGTGCGTCTCTGCAACAGGGCCTATAAGTAGAATGGAGGGTCACAGCCATGCCCGGTGCACTGGTCTCAAACTCCTGCCATCCTCCCCTCTGCAATGGCCTGAAAATAACTCCCCTGTCTCCTATGATGTTCTGCCTTCCTGTTTGGTCTTCTCTGACTAGACTAACAGGGTCTAGTTTTCACCCCTTAACCAGCTCTACAGGAGGACCTGGCCCTGGGTTCCAAAAGTAAGTGGCAGAACTGAGCCTCTGGCCTGGATGGCTCTGGGTTCTGGGGCAGTGAGGGAGAGGTGCCCTTCCTTCGTGCCCTCGTGTCCTCACTCAGGAAACAAGGGTGACAAGAATACGTCCCACTGAGAACTGTACTGGGCCCTCCTAAGTCAACACATCCAGTGTTGAGCAGTGCCTGGCTTCCAGAAGTTCCCTGAGGTGTCTGCTTCTGTCTGTATGTGTTAATCATCCCCTGCCTGCAGGCACCCTGTGCGGATTGGCTGTGGAGAGGAGGGAGAGCCCCTTCAGAGTGCAGGAGCTGCAAGCCAGCTCTCCTTGGTCCTGCAGCACCCAGCCACCTGCTCTTCCTGGAAGGATTGGTCCCATCCATCCCAAATTCATGGTGACCTCATGTGTGATCTCATCTCATTGCAGCTCCCACCCAGCCCAGCAAATGTCCTCTGAGGTCTGAGAGTGCAGGTGCTGGTGGGGGGAGACAGTGCCCAGGGGAACGTGACTCTGGCTCCCTCCAAAGAGCTCAGTTGACATGTAGCAAGATGCAATGGGGAGTTACACGGTTGTGGAAAAAATCAGGAGTTGTCAGTTAAGAAGGCTGAGGACTGGGAAGATGGCTCAGTGAGTCATAGCACCCACTACTCTAGCAGGAGCACTTGAGCTCCTTCCCCAGCACCCATGTAAACGTCTGGGTATGGGTGCATGTACCTACACACCCAGCATTGAGAGGGATGGAACTGGCGGGTTGTTGGGGCTCTCTGATAGATAGACAGAGGAGGATACCTGCTGATCGACTCTGGCCTCCACATACCTGTACACAGGGTGCACACACACACATGGAAAAGAAGGAGGAGGAGGAGGAGAAGAAGGAAAAAGGAGGAGGAGGAAGAAGAGACATATGTCATTGGACAGGACCAGTGGAGGTCAGCAGAGAAGATGAGCCCACACCACCAAGGAAGACACCTGAAGGCGGATTTGTGGCAGGCAGGAGGTCATGTCCGGGCAGGAAACAGTATGCATGTCTCCAGAGAGAAAGTAGTCTGATGTCCTGGAAAATGCATCAAACACCAACCAGTGCAGGCATCCCTTCCAGACAGGTGTGGGCCAGTGCTATAGGCTACTAAGGCTGGAGGATCAGTGCAAATGTGAGGCCAGCCTTTGTCCATAGCAAGTTCAAGACAGCATGGGCCACGGGCTCCATGGATGAGCCTGTTTCAAAACACAAACCAAAGTATACAGGTGTGGACAATGAGGACCAGAGGCCACACCCCACCTGTTCAGGTCTCAAAATGGCAAGGTGGATTACCTAGCAAGTGCAGGCGTTTGCCCTTATTTTTCAAAACAAGCTAATCCACGCTCCTCCCCAGATCCCCACACAGGACCCTCTCTTTATACTCCTCTGACCTGAGGTCCCCCACCCTTGACTTCCAGACCTTGTCCTGCTTTTTCATAGTATACTAGTCCCCCTGGTAAACTTCTTCCATTCAAAGAGATCTGTCTATGTGTCTCAAACAAATCTACCTTAAGCTATTTTCCTTTATATCGTTACAATTTTAAAGAGCTTAAGGTTGCAAATGTGAATTGGTCTTAGTAATTAAGGAAAGTTAGCTGTCACTCACTGAATACTCGCAGTGTGCCCCCAAAATGTGTGTGTGTCCCTGGAAATCCATGTGGTCGGCTACAGTGGTTCCTCTGAGGTGGTCTAGATGATGCTGCCTCCTTCAGGACATCACTGAGTGTATTAGTCTCTCTCTCTCTCTCTCTCTCTCTCTCTCTCGGTGTGACCATGCACCTGACAAGAAAGCAACTTCAAGAAGGGTCTCTTCAGCTCACAGTTCCAGGTCACAGTCTCTCATGGTGGAGAAGGCATGGCGGCAGGAGCTCGAGGCGGCTGCTCACGTTCAGTCCACAGTGAGGAAGCAGAGAGGAAGGCCGCTGCTCAGCCAGTTCTCTCCTGTCTGTGCAGCCCAGGACCCTGCACAATGGAGTAATGTCTTCCCATTTCAATGACCCTCATCAATGCAATCCCCTCACAGGCATTCACAGGCATGCACAGAGGCTAACCTAACCTGCATAACCCCTCCCAGGTGGTTCTAGGTCCTGTCAAACTGACAGTCGACATAAACCATCAAACCCTGTGTAAGCACCTGCCTGAGTGTGGGCTACACGTGGTAACTTGCTTCTCAAAACGAAACATGGACCAAATGGCAGAGGCCTCTTCTGAGGTGAGGCCACAAACAAACGGTGACTTTCGTCTGGCTTGCTGGCTCCCATCAGGCGGGAAGGTGGTCTATGAATAAGCCTGTGGGGCTGGGACTGAGCGGTAGGCCTCTGGCTGGGAGCCAGTGAGGAGCGGATGTATGGCACGATACAGGCCTGGTCCTAGCCAGACCGCATGGCAGAAGAAAACAGGAAGTGACTTCTGTAAAAATGGCGTTCTGCGCAGGCTTGATGTGACAACAGTTACAGTCCCATGCTCACGAGAAGCCTACTACGAGATGTCCTATCCAGAGACAGGCTGTCATTGGTCACCAAAAGGGGACCACCCCATACAAGGATTAGCAGCCCCTTAAACCCTATGTGCATTGTGCTAAATAAACGAGTTTGTGGATTCTTGCTTCTGCTTTCACCCAACTCCCGGAGTCTGTGTCGTGACTTCGCGCTGCTCACCCCAATTCGGCAGAGACCCTATCGTCCCTCCTGAGCTGGCCTTGGGGGGACCCCAACAAGTGGAGGCCTTGGCCACTATCCAGGAAGAAGGGTCCTCCACAGCCATGCTGATGGAGTCAGTGGAAGCTTCCATGGATGAGCCTTCACATGAGGTTCCCCCCCATGCCACAGCTTGAAAGTGGAGGGATTTGAGGAAGGGGCAGCTGGATAAGCCAGCCCGGAGTCCTGATCCACACACACCTGGAGATGATGAATGTCGGGCTTATGCAGCCCGTGTGTGTTGGGACAGTTTGTGACACAGTGGCACTGGTGAATATATGGCTCTTCTGAGGAGGACTATGCTGAGAACTATGGACTATGCATCCAAAGTCTGTTCTCATGTGATGCCACCTACGGAGGGAAGGCACTGAAGAGATAATGCTTCTTCATATTTGGGTCAAGAGTTTTTCTGACAAAACTCTGGTTTGATGACCAGTGAGCCTGGTGGTCACAGAGACTCAGATCTGCAGGCCAGGGCATAGGTCTTGCTGGAGGGGAGTGGCCCCGGGTTAGAAGGCCAAAGCCTCAGACACATCTTCTTTCGGCTCTGGCTCACTTCCTGTACACCCTTCCTCAGCTCGGTGTCTTTCTTGAAGGGCCACTTTTCCTCAGGTCATTGCCTTGATCTCTGAGCTTCCAGGGTCACAGTGAGAAACTCATGAGTGAGGGACCTCAATGGGTCCCACCCGTAAAGGTGTATGCTAATGAGAAGTATCGATTCCTTGCCCAGCCCAGGCTGGCTACTGGGATCTCCCAGGCTGGTTTTCAAGATGCTCCAAGCCAGGAGCCTGGGTGCTTCTGGGAAACTCATGGCTACAGGGACCAGAAACACTAGATTTCTTCCTATTCAAATGGGCCTTGATTTTCCTCCCAGTCAGAAGTTGGCCTCCATCATGGCAGAAAGTGAATCAGTTGTGATCTTCTATTATCTGCATGTCCAACAGCTGATGCTGTTGCCATAGGAGAGGAGCTCTCGACACTAACACGTCCCAACCCACACGATGGAACCTGAGGAATGGGCCCCGAGCCAACTATAGTTAGCATGGCAATCCCACCTTAAGTGACCGAATCTAGAAAACTTCTCACAGGCACAGTCAGGGCTTTGTTTCCATGGTGATTCTAAATCCCATCAAGGTGACAAGGTTAACCATCACAGCTACCACAGCTACCAAGGCCTGCCCAGTGATGGGCAGTGGGGCTGTGATGCAGGAGCTGCTGAGCTTGGCCCTGCTCAGAACTCTAAGCCTGGGGCCTACAGCAAAGACAGTAGTGATGGGGGAGAGAAGTGGAGTGAGACAGGTCACCTTGAGAAAATTGAGAGCATGGATTCAGCATGACAAGGTCAGGTGAAGGACTTTGAGTTGGACTTGGGCCTCACTACAGTGGCCAGATGAGGACACAGTGTCCACCTCCATACGTGTTGACACAGGCCCTTTGTGGAGTGGGGTGGAGATCACTGTCTCCATGTGAAGCCCACATGGATGACATCACTGGGTCCCTGATGACAAACCCACACCTACCCCTCCATGCTAACTGTCTGAAGATGGGAAGCATGTGACAGGTCTAGTGCCACCAGGATGCGGGGTACAGGAAGTGATGGGAAATCACAGTCTACCCAGGGTGGGTGAGCACACAGGAGGGAAGCAGAGGCACGGGGCATGTGCAGTGGTGAGGGGCACTGAATAATGCTACTTTGGGAAGAGCGGGATCTGAACTCCCACCTGAGACCCGGGAGCCCTTGAGCTGGGTGTTCAGGAAAGAGTCACCGATTCCGGTGACAGAAGACAGAGTGGACCTGCAACCTGAGCAACATCACCTGCAGGTATGTCTGTGTCAAGTAAGGCAAGCATGAGCACGGCAGAATTCTTGGGCAGGGCTAGGCACTGCGAGTGCCATCCTGACAGCAAGCGCTAGCATCAGCGAGAGACTCGGGCCCAGAAATGAATGGGAGGAAGAGCAGTAGAGATGGATGTTCCAGCCACCGTGAATGAGCAATGTCACCCGCCCTTGAAGCTGAGTGCATAACGCATTGCAGGAGCACACACACCACATTCCCACACACACATTATACATATGCAGAAGCAAAAACAATTAATCTTTAAGGGCTAGAAAGATGGCTTAGAGGTTAAGGCATTTGCCTGCAAAGCCAAAGGACCTCAGTTTGATTTCCCAGGACCCACGTAAGCCAGATGCACAAGGTGGCACATGCGTCGAGTTCATTTGCAGTGGCTGGAGGCCCTGGTGTGTCTGTGCACTCACTCCCCCTCCCTCTTTCTCTCTCTCTTTCTCTCAAATAAATAAATAAAAATTTTTAAAAATAAAATTTTTTATTGACAACTTCTATACTTACATACAAAAACACATGATATTTCCCTCCCCTCCCCATTCTACTTTAGAACTCCAATCTCCATCATATCCCCTCCCTCTCTCCATTAGTCTCTCTTTTAATTTGATGTCATCATCTTTTCCTTCTATTTTGAGGGTCTTGTGGAGGTATTGCTAGGCACTGCCAGGTCATGGATATCGAGGCCAATTTTCTGTCTGGGCAGTTGCATTGTAAGAGGTCATATCCTTCCTTTGGCTCTTCCATTCTATCCGCCCCCTCTTCCACAATGGGCCCTGAGCCTTGGAGGGTGTGACAGAGGTGTTTCAGTGCTGGGCACTCCTCCATCCCTTCTTCTCAGCACTATGTTGCCTTTTGGGTCATCCCAGTGGTCATTGCCATTTGAAAAGAGAAGCTTCTCTAACCAGAAGTGAGAGTAGCATTAATATGTGAATATGAACATTAAGTGTAGTGCTTTCAGGGTAGGTTGGTGGGAATAATATATACATTTAGCCAGACAAGCATAGGCTTTATACCCCTAAGGCTCATGACCTCCCCTGCCATAGACTTTTGTTTAGGTTTTTCAGTACCAGGTATGTATTCCCTCCCATAGAGAGGGCCTTCAGTCCAATTATGGAGCAGTTGGTTACCCCAAGAGCAGACATGCCACTATTGCACAGTTCAGTCATTGGGCCTGTATGGCCAAACTTGAATTTTCAGTGTCCACTGTTTTCACTGCTGATGACTTCTGTCTCCCATAGGGCTGCCTGCACTGCAGCTTTTTCCAGCTTTCAGTTGGCTGGTCTACAGGGAGAAGGTTTTCTGCTCAGCACCAGCTTTCTCAGTGACCTTGCCTCTCAGGCAAGAGATGTCTTCAGCAATAGGGTCTTATCATCTGTTTCTCAAGGGCAACCAAGGGCTTTGGCAAGAGCCTTTAATGTTTTGGAGGCTACAGGGACCTCCTTGGCCAACAACTCACTGGAAGGTATCTCATCCCAGGCACTGAAAATTTTCTAGTAACAGTCTACAGCTTCTTTGGGGCTGGGGAGATTGCTTAGTGGTCAAAGCACTTGGATGTAAAGCGTGCTGGCTGGCCTGTATTTCATTCCTGAGTACCCACGTAAAAGAAAGCCAGATGCTAAAAGTGGCATATGCATTTGGAGTTCATTCATAGCTTCAGGAGACCCTGGTACATTCATATTCTCTCTTCTCTCTCTCTGTCTGCTTGCAAGTGAATAATTGTTTTAAAAGAAGATTAGCAGTATAAAATAACTGGATTTTAAAAATGGGAAAAAGCACAGGCTGAAAGCCACGGGAGGTTCCAGGCATGGCGGTGGGCTTCCCAGGCTGCTACCCGGGCGGGCCATCCTCTCTGTCCACAGTCTTGGGAGCACTGGGTTGCCCTGGGCACATGCCATACAGTAGGTTCTGATGCCACATCCTTAATCACCAATAGGCGCTCGCTCCACATTCTTTTGAAAGGCAGCTTCTATCCATCCTTCCACTTCTTCCAGGCTGGTCTCTCTATGTGCTGTGAAAGGCTGGCTGCCTGCAATGTTGGGTGATGTGAGGCAGCTTCCTCAGCTTGCCATGCTCTGCGGCCCCGCCCCCACACCGAGAGCCTCCTGTTGCAAGACCGAGTGCGGAAATCCCACTGCACATGAACACCCACCTCCTTTCAGGCAGGTTCTCCTGGCACACAGATCAGTCCCCTTCCCAAATCAGTATTCCCTGGGGGAGCAACAGCCAGCCTCTGGTGCAGCCAGGAGCCTAGTCTGGAACTGCCAGGTGGCGGAGACCCAGGCGAGCTTTGTGCTGGGGTACTCAAACCGAAATTTGGCTCAGCCCATTGTGATCCTATCAGGGAGTGGAGAAGTTAATGAATGGTGTGTTCTTTCTTGCTTTCCCTGTCTGCCTTCGCAGGTTGTGTTTATCTACTTACGTATGGAAATCCGGGCCTTCTTAGCAGGCAGAGCAGAGAAACAGCGTCTCGTCTCACTGGGAAACTGTGCACAAATCACCCCATTCAGGCGCTAGCCTCCGTCGTGCGTGCTCCTTTAGACTAAATGAGACGTCCTTCACCCTTCCTCCACCCACACCCCATGCTTAGAGATGGGCTTGCTTAGTAACAAAGGAAGGCTCCAAGAACAAAGCCCTTCTCAGAGAGGAAATAAATATTGAGTAAGCTACAGAGGATGGGTGCAGAAGGCATGGCTGCAGAGCCAGGCTGCAGAAGAAGGGGCCAGGAAGGGCATCCAAGGTCACAAAACCTTCAGCTCAGATATCTCACTGTGTCCTCCGAAGGTGTCCAGGATGGCCTATAGGATCATCACATGTGTAAACTGGCTCCTGTTATCCCACCGCAGGACTCTGGCTCAGGTGATCAGAGACGGTGGGTGGCACCTGCCCATTGTCATTTGAGGTATAGGTTGAGCTTAGAGCGGAGTAAAATCTTCAGTGACCTGGGCCTACCGTCAGAAAATGGAGCACGGACTGTGTCCGATCTCTGTCGCAGTGTTCTGCGCTGAGGGAATGCTGCTGTGTAACAAGTTGTCCCACGTTCAGTGCTGAGTGACGAGGTGTCCCAGCACCCATGGGCATGGCCCAGCCATTGTCAGGGCCTCTGTGGTTCAGACGGGGGAGGGTTAGCTGTACTGACGGCACTGGGGTGTCTCATAGGATGAGGTCTCACAGGGACGACAGGGTGGCCACTCTCAGGGTTCAGCCCCATGGGGGCCTCTGGCACTGTTCCCTCCATGGGAATCTCTCGCTGGGCTGTTTGAGCAAACTTCCTCCAGAGTTACCAACCCAGGCAATCTAAATGGACTGCAAATGACCTTAATGATGTGCTCATGTTCTCTGAACTCTGTGGGTCAAACAGCCAATCCAGTAAGACCGGCACAAGGCAGGAGCTGGTGCTCTGTTCAGAATTCCTGCCATCATTACTGTTGCCAAAACCTCCGAGAGCCTTATGTTAATAACAAGCATATGGAAGACATGACTGGGATGTGAAGTAAGGAAGGGGTGAGATGTTCTGAAAGGTGGGAACACAAAAACTTCTTCAGGGCAAAGAAGAAGGCGAGAGGAGGGTGGGGAAGCCTTACACCATGGGCTGGGGAGACAGGTCGGGCAGGATGTACCAGAGAGGAGCGGAGACTCAGATAACAGGATGCAAGATTATCCCCTACTCAGTGTAAAGTAAAATGTCTCCCAGAGATGTGGCCCCTGGGTGTGTGGCGTTGCTGGGAGCCGTGTCCCTGGTTGCAGTGTCACGTTCTGTGGGGCTTATTGGATTCTGGGTGCTCATCACACTGTTCTCCTGTCTGTGTGCCTTCCTGTGCAAGGTGTTTTATTTCTCTATTTATAAAACTGTCTACATGAAATTAAAATGTATGAATCTTCCTGCAACTGGTTTATTTTCCCAGCATTGTGTTTCTGAGAATTATGTGTGTCACCACACTAAACCCCAGTTCATTCTTCTTCTCCATACGACATTTGGTTGCATGAAGATTCTGCAATTTGTTTATCCATTTTCCTCCTGATGGATCTCTGCTATTTCCAGGCTTTCCTTATGTCAGTGTAATTTGAACTGCGAAGGCCAATCTAGTGTAGCTTCCGCATCACTTCTCTAAAGCTTGGCTTCGGCAGCAGGAGGGGGATGGCTGGGCCAGGGTCATGGCTCTCAAGTTCACCAGGTATCAGCGTGTTGAGCTTGTGTCAACCACACTGCCACTGGAGGAACCTGTGCCCCACTGTGTCACTTCCTTCCTGGCCCCAGATTACACATGTGTCTCTTTCATTTTTTCTGTGCAAACGTGTGACATCTGGAGACATTGACATCGGTGTTCCTGTTCATGAGTTTGAATACATTTTCCTCATAGGTTGGTTAAATAGCTGGTCTTTTAACAATAATTTTGACTGTTGTGATCATTTTATTCCCTTCATTGATTCATGGTCTAGATTTGGATCCCGTACTAGTTATACATCTTGTAAATGTCTCCTCTCAGGCATGCTCTGTGTCATGAGTACAGGGGAGCATGCCTGTGGATCCAGCTGCTCAGGAGCTAAGGCAGGAGGATTGTTTGAGTCCCTGAGTTTGAGACCAGACTGGCCAACACAAAAATGATTGAATCTATGGGGCCAAACATTCAAAGTACCACAGAGGGTGAACATGTATGAAAATGTCACGATGGAAAGTATTATTATGTATAATTAAAATATGCTAATTAAAATTAAATATAAGAAACTAGGAGGCTAAAACTAAACAAACCGAATAGTAGCATGGTGGACTTCAACTCAACCACACTAATGACCCCTTCAACTCTAAAAGTTCTGCCCTCTCTATCCTCCCTCTGAGGTGGAATCCCTGGGGTACCTGTTATCCTCCATGAGAAACAAGGAAATGGAACAATGGTAGAACTGTTTAGTGACCTCTGGCAGCAGGCAGCATGAGATGCAAACTGTGAGGCAGGAAGGACTGTCCCTGGGGGCAGATTTGATTCCAGCCCTAATGTGTAGAAAGCAGTTTGAGTTCAGATAACTCATGTTTGCTTGTGGTGCATTTCTGCTTGGATCCACCATTGATGGAGCTTCCCCTGGATGTGTAAGCCTGAAATAACCCTCCCATAAGCTGTCTGGTTGGGTGTTCATCCCAGCAGTGACCTGACAACAGTAATTGGTACCAGGGAAATGAGGTGTTGCTATGTGGTGAATCTGACCATGTGGATTTTGGTCTTTTGGAACTTACATGCTGGAGGAATGTGGATGGACTTGGGACTGCAGAAGCCTAGCAGAGTGGTAAGCCAAATTTTATGGGCTATTCTGGTGAGATTTTTAAAAATGCTGAATGCAGATAGAATTGTGTTAGCTTATGAACTTTCAAATGGGAAGGAGCGATTGCAACACACCTGTTGGAACTGGGATACTGGCATAAAGACTGGATGTGTTCTTCTGCCCATGCCCAGTGAGTTGGATCAAGGCTGAATTTAAAAGTAATGGACTGGTTTGTTTGGCTGAAGGTATAGAACTGAAAGGTTTAAAGTTGGAAAATTCAAGCAAGTTTAAGGTATTGGCACAGAGACTGATTTTAAGTTATGAAAACTGTGATTATTAAACAGATTACCACCACTATGGGCGGGCCAACTGTTTTACATTGAAACAATGGAAAACCCAAGGATGAAGTCTACCCAGGAAAGGCTGAATGGCAAAAATGCAAACTCTTTTGAAAGGAGATGACTGAAAGGGAGAATTCTAAAGTCCCAAGGTCAAGATTTATTTCCCTCTGGATTAACAATGGAGGTGTCACTGCACACCTGGTATTGGTTTGGGAAGCATGAAAAAATGCATGGGGGTGGGTTATGAAGAGCACATAGTTCCAGAAGCTGCTGCTGACATGGAATGGGAAAATGGATTGAAATAAACCATGTATTGGAGGGCAAAAAGCCACTGTATTAGGATGGACTGTAGTTTGCAATGGAGACCCAAAGATGTTTTGGATGTCTCAGGACAGTGCAGTGGCTATCATGAAAGCTGGTGGATGGGGATGAAAGTTTTCCCCAGCTACTCAGCCCAGCTGGAGAGGCAGCATTAGAAATCCAGCGACTTCCAACACTGGTCATGGATGCTAGGTTTGTGCTGAAGATGCTTGATGCTTACCTGTTGGTTATTGATTTTGATTGCTCCAGTCTCTCCTTTTAATGCCTTATAACAATGGAAACGTTTACTCTTTGCCATTATATGTTGGAAGTATGTAACTCATTTTGATTTTACAGGACTCACAGTTAAGAGATAATGGTGAATCACAGATGAGGCTTGGGGCTTTGGAACAGTCTTAAAGTTGGTGAAGCTTATGGAGATCTTTGAACTTGGACTGAATACAAATACACTTTTCAGGTCTGGAGGAATTGCTTAGCGGTTAGGGCATTTGCCTGCAAAGCCAAAGGGTCCAAGTTCAATTCCCCAAGACCCACGTTAGCCAGATGCACAAGGTTGGTGCATGTGTCTAGAGTTCATTTGCAGTGGCTGGAGGTCCTGGCACAGCCATATTTTCTCTCTCTCTTCTTTTGTGTTAAATAAATAAATAAATAAATAAATAAATAAATAAATAAATACAATTTGCAGTGTGAAATGGTCATGCATCTCTGGAGGCCAGGGGCAGAATGTGGTACTTTGAATATGATGGTCTGAATGTTTGGCCCCCTCAGCCTCAGTCATTTTTCTAATTAAATCTCCTGCTTGAGCCCCTAGCAGGCAGATTCCTGCTGGAGGGGTCGTATTCCTGGGGGTGGGTCTGATTTTAGCCTTATGTGTGGAGAGAGCAGTTTGAGTTCTGGCAGTTTATATTTGCTTGTGCTGCTGCTGTTGCTTGATCTTTGTAAGGGCACCAGCTTCTCCCACCACTGATGAAACTTCTCCTAGATAGGTAAGTCTGAAATACACCCGTTCCTCCCATAAACTGTGTCTGGTTTGATGTTCCTTCCAGCAACTTGGAACGGACTGCAACACCCTCCGTGACCCTCTCCATGCCCCACCTATCTTTCTTTCCCTTAACAGTCCCCATTCCATTTTCATGAACTTTTTGTGTGACTCACTGAGTTTCATTAGGGTTGCTGGTGTGAGTGTGGATGAGGGGTTAATTACATGAGTATAAGCAACTTACCAGTGGTAACACCACTGAACTAAACTAACAATACTGAAGAAAATGCACCTCCCTCTCCCAGCAGCCATTAACTGCCTATAGATACTTATGGAAGGGCGTGTCCCCTCCTGAAAGCCACGCCCCATCCATGACAGAATGTTGATGGGTTCAATGTTGGGCAGGTTCAATCTTGTGCAGGAAACCATAGCTACTTAGAGTTCAAGTGTGCAGCAGTCATGTCCTGGGTGTGTGTTTCTTATTTTGGGGGGGGCAGATTTACTTTGGCTTACAGGCTTGAGGGGGAAGCTCCATGATGGCAGGGGAAAATGATGGCATGAGCACAGGGCAGACATCACCCCCTGGCCAACATCAGGTGGACAAAAGGAACAGGAGAGTGTGCCAAACACTGGCAAGGGGAAACTGCCTATAATTCCCATAAGCCTGCCCCCAGCAATACTCTGCATCCAGGAGGCATTAATTCCCAAATCTGCATCAGCTGGGAACCTAGCATTCAGAACACCTAAGTTTATGGGGGACACCTGACTGAAACCACCACAATCCTGTTGCCCTGAGGTTGACAGAAACCACAAGAGAACAATGCATGACGGTTCTGCATCCACGGATTTGTGCAGAGCTGTTGTGGAATATAGTAGCTATTGGCCTCTACCAATTAGTGGCTATCAAGGTCCTGAAATGTATCCAGTAAAACTGGCAATTGAATTTTCTAAATTTTATTCCATTTAAATTTACATCTAAAAAGTGAAAGTTGATTCAATTATTTGAAAATGCTCTGTGTGTGTTTGTTTCTTTATCACTGCTTTTCTTTTCATTGATGAGGTGGTGTCCTTTCACATCTTATCTCCTCAGTCTTTTTCAGGTAGATGTTTTTGTCTGAGTGATTTCACTGGGAATTACAACAGAGGCTCTTCTCACTGTCTTCCCTGAGTCAGGCTGTTAGCGTTCAACACTGTGAAAACCTTACATAGGCGTCTTACTCTGCTCGTGTGTCCCTTTATTTTCCCAGGCAATGGAAGTCCCCTCATAGGCTCTTTCTATTGGTTGTGCTTCAAGTGACTATCTTTGAAGAATTCGGTTCAAGAGAACAAGTCATAGCCTTTGAACCTACCATGCACTCATCAGTTCTGGCATCTTTGGCCTTGCTGATCTCAATGTCCCTCTGCTAAGTGTCCCATTAGCCTTGTAATTCTCTTGAGTGGACTGTAGTTTCTCTCAGCTCACACTTCTCCTATCATCTGATTCTTCATTTTACCACTTAAAAATTTAATTATAAATTGACAAGTTATAAATGTATATATTTATTCATCTGAACAGATGATGTTAGGATTTATGAACTCAATGCAGTAATTAAATCCAGATCATTTTTTAAATTTTTATTTTTTATTGACAACTTCTATACTTACATACAAAAAACACACGATATTTCCCTCCCCTCCCCCATTCCACTTTAGAACTCCAATCTCCATCATATCCCCTCCCTCGCTCCATTAGTCTCTCTTTTAATTTGATGTCATCATCCTTTTCTTCTATTTTTGAGGGTCTTGCGATGGTATTGCTAGGCACTGCAAGGTCATGGATATCGAGGCCAATTTCTGTCTGGGCGGTTGCATTATAAGAAGTCATAATACCTATCACCTCAAACACTTCTCATATTTTGTGCAGAGAGCATTTTGAAATTTACTCAGAGTGTTTTTGGAGTAGACTCGTCATTGTTCCTCACTGTACTTCAAACTAGACTTTGACATGAAATTTCAGTGCGTGTGACGCTTACCATGTTTTCATTTTGAAGGTGACCCTGTGTCCCTCTGTGGCCTTCTTTGATTCGATTGAGAGCCAGCTATCGGTCAAACTTGGCTCTGTGGTGTGTGGTGTGGCTACTGCAAGGACGATTTCGTGGTTCTGTGTCTCTGTCCCTCTTTCTTTACGTATCAGCAATTTCACTGCAATTAGCAGGGCACTGTCGCTGTTGTGACACACTGTGGTCCCTGGGTCTGAAGACTGTCCCTCTTTATCAAGTGGAGAGAAGGGCAGGGGATATGTTTTCTACAGCTACACCCCCTCTTTCTCTTCTCACATTACAGTCTCATTCATGCATGACACAGTTCTTACCACGTTATGGGTGTTTTGTTCTCTGTGTGTGTGTGTGTGTGTGTGTGTGTGTGTGGTGTGTACATATGTGTGTATGCATGTTCATATGTGGTGTGCATATAGGGTTGTGTTTGTGCATGTACACACATGTGTGTGGAGGCCAGAGGTTGACATCAGGTGTCCTGCTCTCAATCTAGCCCTACTTTGTTTCCTGAGGCAGGGTCTGTCTCTCACTGAACCCAGGGCTCTACAGTTCACTTTGTCTAGCTAGGCAGCCTGCCCTGAAGATCCCTGCTGCCTCTGCTCCTCAGCACTGGGATTACAGGTGGGTCGCCATACCCAGGTAGAAAGCTCCAGGCTTCATGCTTATATGGCAGTGCTTTATCTACTGAGCCTGCTGTATGGACTGTCCCATTTTTTGACCCAAGATCTCTTTTCTTCATATTACAAACTTGATCTTCATCTGTCTTCAACCTCACTGATCCACTGATACTGTCTTTATAAGTCTATCACTGCTTTAAGGACCACTTAGCTATTTTTTTGTTTTAATTTCAGATACCACGTTTTCCACTCTAGAATCCCAATTTGTCCTTTTCTCAGAATTTCCACCTGTGTTCTAAATACTCCATCTTAATGGCCGTGTTTCACTTTATGCCACTGTATTAGTCACTTTCTCATTGCTGTGATCACACACCTGGAGAGAAGAATTGAAGGGAGGAAGGGTTTATTTTGGATTGCAGTTCAAGGGCTCTAGCCCATCACGGCCAGGAAGGCACAGCAGCAGGAGAAAGCTGGTCACGTGGCACCCACAGGGGAAGAGGAGGGTGGCGAACGCTGCTGCTCAGCTTACTTCTCCTTTGCACCCAGTCTAGGACCCCATCGCATGGTATGGTGCCTAGGGTGGGTCTCCCCATCTCAATTAAATTAATGTAGAAATGCCCTAATAGTCAAGCCTGTCTCCTAGGTGATTCTATAACGCATCAATTTGACAGTCAAAATCACCCATCACAAACGTTAAACATTTATAAAAGTCAGTTTAACACCCTGGCCTATTAATTATGAAAGATCAGACATCGTTCATTCTGCAACATTATACTGTCTCCTGTGATTGTTAGAAAACACTGCTCTGAATACTATCAGAACTCTGTAGATGTTCTGAAACCACTGCTTTTAAAGTTACTTCATAAAATTGGAAGGAAGGGAGGGAATGCTCCCTAACTCCTTCTATGATGCTAGCATGACACTAATAGCAAAACAGACAGAGACACAACAAAACAAGAAAACTGTAGAGCAATATCACTAATGCACAGACGCAAAGATTTTCAGTCAAATACTGGTGAATTGAATTCTAGAACAGATTAAAATATCATCCACTTCAGTCAAGTGGGTTTTATCACAGGGGTGCATGGATGGTTCAAGATACAGAAATCAACAAATGTAATACATCACATTAACAGGCTCAAGAATAGAAAACATATGATCATCTCAATAGGTGGAGAAAAAGCCTTCACCAAAATACAATGTCCCTTCATTTAAAAAATACTGGACAGACTAGGGATAGAGGGATCATATCTAAAAATAATAAAGTCTATATACAAGAAACATAAAGCCAATATCATACTAAATGTGGAAATACTTGAAGCATCTCCACTGAGATCTAGAACAAGTCAGGAGTATCCACTCTTCCCATGGCGTTTAACATAGTATTTAAGGTCTTACATGGAGCAACAAGAAAAGAGAAATAAATAAAGAGAATAGAAATGGAAAAGGAAGAAGTCAAACTCGCTTTAATTGCAGATGATATGATTCTGTACCTCAGGGACCCTAAATTGTACCACACACACACACACACACACACACACACAAAACAAAAAACAAACAAACAAACAAAAAAAACAAAAAATACTCCTAGAGCTGATGGTGCTCAGCGAAGCGGCAGGATGTTAACACACACAATCAGTGGCTTTCCTGTAGAGCCATGACAAACGTGCTGAAAAGGAAACGGGAAACAGCCCCATGCAAAGTAGCCACAAAATTAAATATCTCAGACTATTTCAAATCAAGAAAGTGAAAGACCTCTATATGAAAACTTTAAACCAATGAAGAAAGAAATAAACGAAGACACCAGAAAATGGAAAGATCTCCCATGCTCATGGATTGAAAGAATTAATATCATGAAAATGGCCATCCTACCAAAAGCAATTTACAGATTCAATGCAATTCCCACCAAAATCCCAGCTACATTTTCACAGAAATATAAATTTAAAAAAATTCATACAGAAGCACAAAAGATATCAGATAGCCAAGAATATCACCAGCAAAAAGAACATGGATGGACATTTTACCACTGCCAACTTCAAGCTATACCACAGAGCCATAGTGGTAAAAAAAGCATGGCCCTGCCACGCGCACGCGCACACACACACACACACACACACACACACATGCACACACACAGGCACACAGGTCAGTGAAATAGAATAGAGGATCCAGGTACAAGTTCATGTAATTATAGTCACCAGATTTTTGACAGAGTCAAAAAACACACACTGGAGAAATACGGCATTTTCAACAAATGGCGCTGTGGAGACTAGATAACTTCATGAAGAAGAATGAATTTAAACCTTAGCTCTTCCCATGCACAAAATCAACTCCAGGGCTGGAGAGATGTCTTAGCGGTTAAGGCATTTGTCTGCAAAGCCAAAGGATCCTGGTTCAACTCTCCAGGACCCATGTAAGCCAGATGCACAAGGGGGCGCATGCATTTGGA
Source organism: Orientallactaga sibirica (assembly GCA_036365145.1). Classification (NCBI taxonomy): domain Eukaryota; kingdom Metazoa; phylum Chordata; class Mammalia; order Rodentia; family Dipodidae; genus Orientallactaga; species Orientallactaga sibirica. The sequence goes on along the minus strand of JAEOAD010000329.1, from coordinate 12,360,010 downwards.
GTTCATTTGCAGTGGCTGGAGGCCCTGGTGTGCCCATTCTCTTTCCCTCCCTCTCTCTCCCTTGTTCTCATAAATAAATAAATAAATAAATAAATAAATAAATAAATAAATATTAAAAATTCAACTCCAAGTAGTCAAAGACTTCAGCGTTAAGACCTGAAGCCCTGGAGTGGCTAGAGGAGAAAGTGGGGAGACACTCCAAAATAGGACTATAGGGAAGGGCTTTCTGAATAGGGCCCCACTAGCCCAGGGAGCGAGACAATAAAGCACTAGGATCTCCTGCACCTGAGGCAGCTGCACAACTAAGAAAACTCATTGAGTCAGCAGACAACCTACAGAACGGGAGAAAATCTTCACCAGCTGTACAACTGACAGATGACTCGTATCTCGAATATACAAAGAACTCAGAAAACCAAGCTCCCCATTCAAAGACAGGCCACGGAATGGAATGGAACAGAGTCCATGGTGCCCTGAACGCCTCACCAAGTCTTGGAGTTGGCTCTGGATGGCAACTTTGATAGGCTGGATTAACTTGTGACTGGCCCAGCCCCACCTCAGAGAGCCACAAGTGTCACCAGCAGAAAGAACAGAAGCCCTTTCTTCATCTTGTCACTGTTACACCAGGAAGACTTCAACTGTGCCCTCAGCTCTGTGCAGGTCCATGAGGCCAAGATGCCTCCTCTCCCCAACTACTTGCCTGCCTTTCTTTCTCTCTCTCTCTCTCTCTCTTTTCTTTAAAAAAAGCTTTATTGACAACATTCATACATATTTACAATATACCATGTCATAGCCCCTCCCACAACCCTTCCATTTCCCCTCATGTGCCCCTCCACTGAGTCCCTTCTTTCCAGCAAGTCCTTCTTCTATTTTTGTTTATTTTATTTTTTTGCAGATTAATCTTTTTTTAATTATTATGTTTTATTGACACCTTCTATACTTACAAAAAAAATGATATTCCCCCCCCCCCCATTCCACTTTAGAACTCCAATCTCCATCATATCCCTTCCCTCTCTCCATTAGCCCCTCTTTTAATTTGATGTCATCATCTTTTTCTTCTACTTTGAGGGTCTTGCGAAGGTATTGCTAGGCACTGCAAGGTAATATTTTTATTTAACATTTTTGTTTGACACGGGTTGTGAAATCTGCTGTATACTGCTTACATAAGAAGAGGTTTCCACTGCTACACATGATCGAATCTGAAATGTGTTACATCGTGACCTTCATGTTTAACAGTATGAAGCCTTTCTGATGGTTCCCTTCATCACTTCACACCACACATTGTGTTCATTTCCCTCTGTGTTTTAATCTCAAAAACTAGTTTTGAAAGTTATTATTAACATAGCCAATGTTTGTTTTGAGTTTTCCACACAATAAGGCTCTTTCCCACTCTCTTCCATGTAGGAAACCCAGTTACATTATATAAATCTTTCTATTTCAATGTCTGCTGCTTAAACTTCTCTTTTATGGATTTTACAACTTCTAATTTATAACTCCATGTGAAGTTTCTTCAGGCCTGTTTAGCTACACCAAACTCCACATTTAGTACTCCTCAGCATTCAGTGCTCCCTCCACTTAAATTTAGTGCTCAACACTCAGTACTCCCTCCACTTAAATTTAGTGCTTGATATTCAGTACTCCCTCCACTTAAATTTAGTGCTCAACACTCAGTACTCCCTCCACTTAAATTTAGTGCTCAACACTCAGTACTCCCTCCACTTAAATTTAGTGCTCAGCATTCCGTGTTCCCTCCACTTAAATTTAGTGCTCGACATTCAATGCTCCCTCCACTTAAATTTAGTGCTCGGCATTCAGTACTCCCTCCACTTAAATTTAGTGCTCGGCATTCAGTACTTCCTCCAATTAAATTTAGTGCTCAGCATTCAGTGCTCCCTCCCTTAAAGTTAGTGCTTGGCATTCAGTACTCCCTCCACTTAAATTTAGTGCTTGGCATTCAGTACTCCCTCCACTCAAATTTAGTGCTTGGCATTCAGTACTCCCTCCACTTAAATTTAGTGCTTGGCATTCAGTACTCCCTCCACTTAAATTTAGTTCTTGGCATTCAGTACTCCCTCCACTTAAATTTAGTGCTTGGCATTCAGTGCTCCCTCCCTTAAATTTTGTCCATTATATGTATTACTTCTAATTGTTTTCTTCCTATGTGTTTCTTCACTGTGTCTCATCTTTTTGATGTTTTCAGTGTTATCTTTTTTTAATAGAACACACACACACATCTACTATTTTAAATTCAATGGAAAAATTCCATCCTTTTAACTGCATTGTGTTTGTTTTTTATTGTTACCTTATGTTTGGTAAAACCTCATCTTCAAGGAATCATGGGGGAGGCCTCTAGGAAAAGTGTGTGCTCGTTTCTACCCAGTTGCCTTAGACAGCTTCCAGCCCAGGTTCACCTCAGGGCAGCTGCCTCCCTGGTGCTTTCCTGGAACTTCTGCCCGAATCCAGCAGAGTCCGTGATGTTCCACTCCGTGTTTTCTTCTCCTGCACGGAACTCTGCGGGTGGATTTTGTTTTCTCATGTCAGTCTTTCAAGTTCCCAGTAGTTACTGTGGAGTCACTTTTACATTCCTCCTTTTCATGGACCCAAAGACATCATTTTGTTTAAAAACAATCACTTCAGTGTATAAGTTGGGAAACATCCCTAGGGAGACACTGGCTTCCATGTTGGACAACTGTGATTGTTCTGGACTCTGATTTTATCCCCAAGGAGTTCCCTTCATTTTCCACAAGCCTAGCTCAGATGTATACATCTATAATCTGCTGTTTGTGTGCCCATGGTTGTCATCACTGATGACACCTTCAGCTCCTCCAGCCTGTTCACACGGGGACCACTGAAACCATCTAGCGGGTAAAGCAAAGGCAGACTTGATGCAGTTAAAAGTCTTGCCGCAGTGTTTGTTGCAATTCAGAGAACGTGTTTTCTCCTCATCACAAGCCAGTTTTTCTCTCTCTGCTAACACTGTAGTATTTGAAACAGCTCAGTATCCTTTCCTTACCGACCACTGTCTGTCATGATGGTATCTGCCACGCCTGTGCCACGTTTGGTTCATTCCGCCTCCATACTTCTGACTTGCTTTCTGATGGGCCATGAGTGCTTAGAGACTTGAGAAATGACCTAGCAACCTTTATGTGACCCGCACTGCGAGATGCAGAGCTCGATATTTATGATTTGCTCAATAATTACTCACTATCTTGGTCTAATCCCAAGGGTCTGTGGCCTTTAAGCTCTAAATTGAAGCAAGACAAATAATTTTCATGACTCTAGAAAAATCCTTGCCATTTGTGAAAAAGAAGAGCATTGTGGGAATGTAGTTTTTTTATATTAGTTATGCTGAGGAATGCAGATTCCAGGTGTGAAGGAGCCAGGAAGGTAGCAAACACTGAACCAGGTGCAGTGCCCACACCTGTGATTACAGCCACTCAGGAGGCTGAGGCAGGAGAATCATGAGGCTGAGGCCGGCCTCCTGGGATATACAGCAAGTCCCTTGCTCCAAAACCGCACTCGCTTCTATTCCGTGTCTACAAGTCTCCATTGTGCTGCCAGCAACTGTACATGTGGTGTCCACGGAAGACCCTGCAGGCAGATGCTCCGCGATGCACAGAAACCTCCTCTGCCTGAAGTCCCAGAAACTGTGGAAGGAGGGGCCAAGCAAGCAGACAGCCGCGTGGGGCGGCAGTGCCAGGGCCCTGGGCCCCAAAGTAGTGTTCACTAGATCCTGAGGAAGATGGTGGCTGGTCTAGGGGCTGGTTTCAGCCTGTGGGTATTTGCAAGTGATGCAGGGCTGCAGGCTGTAGGGCTTTGCCCGTGGGGACAGAGGCACCTCAGGTGCCCAGCTGGCCACTCCTCACAGCACCTGGGTACTGTGAAGAGTTCAGAGCTGGGGATCAGATTGGGGTGTGTCTGGATGTGGTGCTCTCATGAGATGGGACAGTCAGGTGGACAGCACACACACACACAGAGAGAGAGAGAGAGAGAGGGAGAGGGAGAGGGAGAGGGAGGGGGAGAGGGAGAGAGAATGCCAGCATTTGAGATCAGGAATCACAGGAAGGATGAAACCAAGCATATCAGAGTGGCTGGAGAGTGATCGAGCCAGTGCAAGTCCACAGGGACCTGGAAGAGAGGTCAGATGCTAAGGACACCAAAGTGTGAACAAGTGGGCACTGCAAAGTCTGCCCAAGGCTCCCGAGCCTCCTAGAAACAAGTAGGGATGCTAAAGACGGGAGTGGGTGGAAGTGATCCTTGCAAGAGTGGAGCATCTGCTCTGCGCTCCGGGAAGTTTCCGCTCACCTCACTCTGGTTTTGGTGGGCAGCCTCTGCTGTTACAGAAGTAGTCTCTAAGGACAGCAACAAAGTTTTGACCTGACCAATGGGGACTGACAGGTGTGGGTGCAGACCTGCCCATGCTTGCTCAGCCTTGAGTGGCTGAGAGACATGTCTCAAGAAATGCTGGTGGGAGCCTGGTGTGGTGGTCCTAGCAGGTAGAAGTAGGAGGTGCACTGTGAGTTCAGGGCCACCCTGGGACTACAGAGTAAGTTCTAGGTTAGCCTGGGGCAGAGTGGGACCCTACCTCAAGAAATCCAAAGTAAATAAATCCTGATGGGGCAAGAACTGGCCTTATGCTTGGCAATTTGCATGGGTACTAGGAATTCAAACTCTGGTCCTCATGCTTGCATAGCAAATATTTTACTCACCCAGCCATCTCCGCAGCTCCAAAGTTTATTTTTATGCAGCATATATTCCACAATTTATCATGTTCCAGGTATTTTTACTCTCCTCTCTGACCAAATGCCATCAGATTATCCTAACACACTCTCCTCCTCAGTTTTCTCTGCTTCCCTTCTCTTCCCTCCTTCTTCTTCTTCCTCTCCCTCTCTCGTCTGCATTTCTGTGTGCTTCCACATAATGGGAATATATATATATATATATATATATATATATATATATATATATATATATATATATATATATAATATATACACACACACACACACACACACACACACACAGAGTCTTTAAATGACTTGCTTTTCTCAACAATATGTCTCATTAAACTTTCAAGTTGTCTTACAAATCAGATGGCCCTCGAGTTTTGGCTGCTCTGTAGTTCTCTGTTGATTGGCTGTGTCCTGACTCATTTAGTCACTTCTGCTTGGATGGTCATGTAGCTCACTATCATGTCTCGCTCACACACATCTCATATACATGAGTTGGTCCTTCTTTTACATAGATTTCTAAGATGTAATCATGGGACCAAAGAGGTCAAACGTTTTCTGTTCTGATTGGGTGACAGAGAAGCCACTGTTTTAAAATGCTCTATCAACACACATTTCTGCCAGCATGCAATGACAGTGGGGGCATCCACACTAGTACTTGGTGTGATAAATTCCTAGTACTTTTGTCTAATGTAAGAGGGAAAGCTGTGTAGCGAGCATTTTGTGATCTCCAGGTACGTCTTTGTTGTATTTATGTCCAGTGAATTTTCAGTCCACAGTCTTGTTTCTGACGGCTGCCTTTCGCTTTCTCACTTGAGTGAATGCTTTGTAAATGCTGCGTATTAATCTTCCACCTGTTTTTATTGAAAAGATCTTTGTCTTGCTGCCAATCGCCGATTATCTTTGAGTGTTTTGTCATTTGTCACAGGATTTTATCAAACCCTTTCCATGTGTTTGCTAATTCCCTTATATTGCTGTGCTCTCTGCTGCCACCAATCATGTAGATGTTTTTCAGGCTCTTCTCCACGTGAAGGTATAGTTTGTTTACTTATTGTACATACATGCCTAGCTATGATTCGTCTACTGTTTTTAGCAAGTAGCTAGTCAAATATCCTTACATCACTGATTACATATAATTTCAGTCCCTACTGATGATGCATCAATCTTATTGTCTATTAATTCAATATTACTGTATGCAAAACCCTCAATGTGTCCTCTTGTTTCTGGATCATCTGTCATGGGCCAGGACATATTCATCGTACTCCGATACCACACCTTTACTGTTCAAAGTCCTGTCCCCACTCGTGCCACAGGGGAGCTTTTTGAAATGGTGCTGGAGGTTCCCAAATACTGACCGTCTAGACAGACCTGAACTAAGAGGACCAGCTGGTCAGGTCCCTTAATAGGATCTGTAAGGATTTGCAGGCTGAGACAAGGACTCAGCCAGGAAAGTGCTTCCCTTGCAAGCATGAGGAGCTGAGTTTGATCCCCAGAACCAATATTAAAAGGCCAAGCCTTCTGGCATGTACTCCACACATAGCTGGGGATATGGAGACAAGAGAATCCCTGGTGCTTACTGGACAACCAGTCTAGCCAACTAGTGGATCCCAGGCCAATGAGATACTGTCTCATAAAAGGCAATACCCAAGGTTGTTCTTTGGCTGCCATATGCACATGAATGTTCACCTGTACACACAACATGTGTGTACATGCACACACATACACAATCCTTTAGAATTTGTTCAAGATTTAGTCAGCTTCCAATTCCACAGACTCTCAACCCATCATTCAGCTAACTGTGACCAAATGTCATCAGGCCTATGACAGTTCTGTCTGTACTGGACTTGTGCACATTTTTGCAGTCATTGCTTTGTCCCCAAACATACAGTATGACAGCAGCTATTCACATGTGGTTATGCATTGTTTTGGGTGTCATTAGTTTTCTACAGGTGACCTCAGGTCTAGGTGACAGTCTGCCTTGATTCTGTGACTACACCACACCGTGTCATCCACTCGCTCTGGCAGCTGAGGCTCTTGTGTCTGTGGGGTTTCCGGTAACAACACCCACGGACACGAAGGGCTGGCTGCAGATGGACACATGGATTCCTGCAGAATGGCTCCTGAGTATGCGAGCCTGGCCTTAGGGAAGGACTCTGGAGGACACCCTATCTTCCCCTTCCTCCTGGACACAGGGTTCGTTCTGGTCTTCGTAGTGAACACATGACTAAATGCTAAATGTCGGGAAACGGTCAGAAGTGACATGAGCCCCTGCCTTTGACCCTCTGTCTCCCTTTCTCCCACCTGCAAGCAGGAACTCATGGAAACCCAGGACCACAAGGTATGGAACCACAGAAGGAGGGAGCTAGAGACCTGTGTAGCCGAGTGCAAAGTCACATCCCCAAACCCATACTTGATTTTTAAAAATTTTTCTACTGTTGGTGTTTTTGTTGTTGTTGTTTTATTTTGCACAAGAAAGAAGCCTCCATTTGCAAGGCCGCTGAGAGTTGTGGACTGTTGTGTGTCTGGCTGATGTACTCAGGCGCAGGACAAGCTTCTTCATGTGTCCCTGGCAGTATCGCTCCTGCAGCAGGCCAGCACTGTCTGCAGTTCCTTTAGATTATGCATTGGCTGTGAATGGAATCTTTTCCTCATATTGTTTCTTCTGTTTACTTGTTCTACTTATAGAGCAGGTGCTGATATATTCAACCCCTAGTTACGGAACTGTCCTGCCCAGTTCTGGTAATGTGTGAGTTCATACTTTTGCATGTTACTAGGAAAATATATTTTCATATACACAATAACATCCTGCACGTGGTTTGTGTTTTCTTTTCATTTTTCCACTGGCTGCAGCGTTTAGCACAGCAGACAGCAGTGGGACAGAACAGACACCCTCCTGGGCTGATTGCTGAACGTGTCACTAATGGACCATTGTTAAGACGCTCGCTTCCATTTGCTGGTAAGTGCTTTTTATCAAGATAAGAGCGGTTCGGTAGCCTGTGTGTGTGTGTGTGTGTGTTTTTTAAGTAGCTGGTTTTATTTTATCAAGAATGGACCTGACTTTTATCACTACCTTCAGCCACATCTGGTGAGATAAAGTTTATCCTTTATTCTCTTAATGTAAGGTCCCCATTGGAAGGCTTTTCTAGACATCTCCATATTCTTGTCATTAACCTCACAAGGCTGCCATGTGCTGTTCTTTGTGTGTCTTGTTAATTTTGATAATCAAATTTAAGGGGACATGGAGATAGCTATTGCCCTTCTGTTTGCTTACCTAACAGTGATGTCACCATCCCCGAATTTCAGTTAAATGGATGGCCATCTGTCTTCTGCTGTCTGCTGACATTCATCACTCATGCCGGTCATCCACTGATACAGAGTGCAGGGCACTTATGCAAATTTTCCTTTCAGCTATTACTGTTAAATATTTAATTTATATCACATGTGAATGCAGTTATAGATTTCATTCTGTACATATTTATTTTTATCACACTGTACAACATGTAATTCTAAAGCTATAAAATTCTAACCCAAGTTTTAAAAAGTAGCCCTTTTTACCAACGCCTTCTGTGCCTGTCCCCAGACACCATGACCTAACGTGTCTCCTCTGAGATGTCTCCACTGATGTAGTGTGACGCACTTGCGTTGTTGGTGGCTAACCACTGACTTCTAGAGAAGCTGACGATTCTATTTCTTTACGGTTATCCTAAAACATATGCGTGTATGTGCACTCTCTCTCTCTCTCTCACACACACACACACCAGTCACACACATACAATAGTTCCTGGATTGTTTATGTCCAATATTTGCATATTTTTTTACAGTGTAAGCATGTATGAGTCATATAAAATAGTTATTGACATTTTCTTGAAATTAATGATGCTATTCCTCATTCCTCATGATTAGCTAAATAATTCATTCCAAATTCCCCAGTAGATACTTTTTTCATACATTTCAGTTCTCTGAAGCTGTCTCTGTGTATTACATATGTATGTGTACTTATATGTGTGCATACATATACATATACATTCATCACTTAACACATTGTCACAAAGCAGATCATTATGTCCTATACCCACATCCCATGCCAAAAAATGGCCCAAGTCATCTCTGGTCCCACTCCTGTCCCTCTTCCCAGAGCTCTCCATTAGCTTGACTTCAGACCCTGTAGATTGCTTTTGTATCTTTCTAAATCTCTCTCTCTCTCTCTCTCCCTCTCTCTCTCTCTCACACACAAAACACGTTTGTGAATGTGATTCATTTACATTGTGGAACTGCAGCTTGCTATTTGGTAATCGCTCTAATATATCACTGTTTAAAGTTCTCATAACACATTAATCCATTCGCTGTTGATGGGCATCTGGGACACTTTTAGCTGTTGAAGAATAACGCAGCTCTGAACACATTATGTGTGCTTACTGGGGGACTGCGTACATACAAGTGACTGTGGGGAAGGGTGCCTTGGAGTGCAATCATGAAGTCAAGGTACTTAAACTCTCAATATTATGGAAAAAGAGTTGCCGTTTCATCACGCTCTTGCCAATATTTGGCAGTTTCTAGCTTTCTGAATCTTAGCTATTCTTCAAAGGCTGATGTTCAGATGCTATTTGCTTCTCAAAGGTCTGTGTGTTGGAAGCTAGGGCCCCAGGGTGGTGGTCTTGACAAGTAATATGGCCGCCTTTAGGAGGAAGGTCCTTAGGTCAAGGGGCACATGCCGTGGAAAGTGATGGAGGGACTCTGGTCTCTCTGGCTTCCTGTTGAAGATGTGTTCTCTTCCTCACGTGGGTACATTTTCAGCCACAAAGGCCTTGGCCAGAACCATGCTAAATCTAGCACTGTGTCCTTAAACCATCAAAACTGTGAGCTAAGTAAACCTCACTTCTTTGTGAAGTAATCCTGCCTTGGGTATTTCATCACAGCAGGGCCATGTGGGAAAACATCATGAGATATGTATTTCTATGCCTGTGGTCTTATTTTCTATTGTTCTCATGAGTCACGAGTTGAGCATCTTCCCTAATGATGGTTGGTTATCTGGAAACTTTATTCTGTGATGTATCCTACATTTTTTTCACATCTTTTTCTCTTATGAATGTGATTTTTCACAAGTTTAAGTTATTACTTTTAGTTGAGTTTAATTTTCCATTTTATGATTTTCAATTTTTTTAAGTACTAATATGAAATTTTTATTATCTGTTTATCTATCTGAGAGAGACCTGGCATGCCAGAATCTCTTACCAAATGAATTCCAGTTGCATGTGCCACTTTGTGCATCTGGCTTTACATGAGTACTGGAGAATCAAACTCGGGCCAGTGGGATTTGCAAGCATGCCATTTCTTCAGCCCTGTTTTATGGTATTTTTTAAATGACATTTGAGGCTTATTAAACAAATCTCTGTCTATTTTAAGGTCTGGATACCATGTAGCAGATCTTTTCTTCCACTTATTGGCTGGCCTTGTTAACTCTGGTCAGACAGAAGGTTCTAGTATTTATAGTCATCTAATACACGAGCCTGTGTCATTACAGTCAGTGACTTTTGTCTGGGTAATAAATCTTCCTGATACCAAAATTCATTCAAAAATTGTATCTGATGATGATTTTGATGAGTTTATCATTTGCATTACATCTAAATTATATCTGAGTTGTTTACTTACATCATATGAAGTAAGAGACTGCAGGCTTCTTCCCAGTGGGTATTTAATGAACTTTAACTTTTCACATAGAAGGTGTTTCATCTTCCCTCTACCTGTCAGCTTTTTCATAAATAAGGCCTTCTGGATCATGTAGGTTAATGATGCCAGTGGAGACTTGTCGGTCACAGCATGACTACCCACATACTATAAGCCAAGCCAAGGAACAAATAGTGGCATACGAGATAGTCTACCATCCTACATTCATTCTCATTCCCACTAGATAAAATCATTTTCCACTGAAACATCAGTTTGGACCTTGTTTCTTTGTTATGTATTATTTAAAAAAATTTTTAAATATTTCATTTTTATTCATTATGAAAGAGAGAGAGAGAGAGCAAATGTGCACTCCAGGGTCTCTGGTCACTGCAAATGAACTCCAAATGCATGAGCCACTATATGCATCTGGCTTACATGGGTCCTGGGGAATCAGACCTGGGTACTTAGGCTTTGCAGGCAAGTGGTTTAACCATTAGGCCATTTCTCCAGCCCTGTATTATATTTATTAACATTAAAATGAAAAGATTTGCCAACTTCATGTTCAAAACAAGAATTTCCTAATTATTTTGTTTCTATAAAGTTCTCATTTTGTGGCTTTGAAAATATGCCCATTGTCTTCTGACTTTCATTTTTCTCTTGACATATCAGATGTCAGTTTATTTGAACTCTTTTGAGGGAAAAACTGTTAAGAGAATATTTTTAAATATTAAATTTAAATATTAAAGTTTTCTTTTTTCTCAATAGTTCATTTCTTTTAATAGTTTCTTCCAGAAACAGTTACTTATTTTCAAATATGTTCCCTTGAAGTTAATGACAGAAAAAAATTTGTCTCTTAACACAAAAACTTGTCATGCTAGTTTTTTGACTGTGTTTACACAACAGTTTTATGCAAACTCCTTTGCCAATACTTTGGATAGCTCTGACTTAAAATGCAGTGTATTGGCATTTAGTTTTTGGTAATTTCCTTGTCATTTTTTTATTATGACTGTTAAGCTTTTTATAGTTTTAAATAATTCTGCAATCATGTTCCTGTATATGATTTTCATTATATTCATGTATATATATATATATATATATATATATATATATATATATATATATATATATATATACACACACATATACATATATATGAATAGATCAATCCTTCAGCTATAGCATTTCTTGAAATATAAGTTGACAATTTATAACCCTGAAAAGCTTGTCAAATATAGCTTTTAGTTTTCTTCTACTCTTTGGTTGTGGCATTTTACGCCTCCTGGCCTATATTTTATCTTTGGGCTTTTCTCTTTTTTTGTGGCTTATTGAAGCAGGGTCTCACTCTAGCCCAGGCTGACTCAGAACTCATGCTGTAGCCCAAGCTGGCCTCAAATTCATGATAATACTCATCCCCCAACCTCCAGAGTGCTGGAATTAAAGGCATGTGCCACCACACCAGACTATCATGAGATTTTTTAAAAACTTATTCTGTGTAGGTTTCATATTTGGATAGTGATAGCTATTGACAATTCTGAGGTGTTCTCACCATTATTGATTTAAATTATTGGCCCATTTTCCTCCATTGTGAGCCATTAGTAACACATGTTAATCATGCCTCATATGCTACTTGTTTGTTGTTTTTTTTCAATTTTTCTAGATAGGGTCTCACTCTGACCTGGAATTCACTACGTAGTCTCAGGCTGGCCTTGAACTCATGGCGATCCTCCTACTTTTGCCTTCTGAGTGCTGGGATTAAAGGTGTGCCACCATGCCCGGCTCATATGCTACTTAAAAAATATATATTTCTTTGAGAGAGAGAAAAAAAGTCAGAGGAGGTGGAGAGAGAATGGGCTCACCAGGGCCTTTAGCCACTGTAAATGAGTTCCAGACACATGTGCCACCTTGTGCATCTGGCTTACATGGGTCCCAAGGAATCGAACATAGGTCCTTTGGCTTCGCAGGCAAACACCTTAACCACTAAGCAATCTCTCCAGCCCTCATATGCTACTTTTTATATAGTTCTAAAATCTTTTCACTACTAAGCTCATGTCTAAATATTTTCTTCTGTTTTATTTTTTTCTCATTTTCTCTTCAGCTATGTATCATCTTAAATTAAACCCACGCATTAAATTTTTTGCTTTATCATCCTAGACTTTTTTTTTTTTTTTACCACTTTTAAAATTAGTTTTCAGTTTTAAACATAAAAGTTTAATCTTGTCTTTTAGTTTCTTGGGATGGCATGTGCACTTATTTGATAGTTCATGATCAGAGTACCTGGTTGGCATGCACGCCCTTATCATCTACTGTTCCTTTTGGCTTTGGGGTCATGTTGATGTCTCCTCATCTGCCTGGTTACTGTTAGTGAATGCTGAGTGTTGGATTTGAAAAGCTGTAGAAATTATACAATAGTACAGATCACATGCTTCCAGAGAGGAATAATGTTTGTCTCTGCGTCTGGCCTGTAACCACCAATCAGCAGGACCCTTAGTCTAGCCACACTCAGCTTAAGCTGAACCCCATTTCCCTGTAGACCCTCCTTGTAGTTTTGCTCCCAGGATATGTTCTGTGTGACACCAGCTGATGCTTTGCGATGTAGTTTCCACACCTCCTCTCAGGCAGAACTCTGGAGGCTGACTCGAAGACAGATTTGTGTTCTAACATTTCACTGTGTTGTTTTGGGCAATAGTGATGAGAAACCAGAAGAGGAAGGATGAGGCAAAGGGGGAAACTGGCCAGTTATCAAAGGAAGTCCTGGCTGAGCCTCTGCGGAATTCTGGAATTAACAATGACCCTTCCTGGTGGTGCTTAGTCTAACTCAGTGGTAGAATTTCCTCTTCCATCCACCAGGTCGTGGGTCTGCACTATCCAGGGAGCAAGTGTAGGGAAAGTAGCTTCCTTCAGCCAAGAGCCATTCCCTTGGGTGCAGGGTGTGGTGGTGTGTGAAGGTAAAATACCCCCCAAAGCCTTATGTGTTTGACCACTTAACCCCCAGCTGGTGGTGCTGTTTGGGAAGGCTGTGGCGCTTGTGGGAAGTGGAGCCTTGCTGGGGGACATGTGTCACTTGGGGGTGAGCCTCAGGGTGTTATAGCTGTTCTTGCTTCTTCCTCCCCACCGCTGTGGAGATGTGATGTCAGCTGTCTGCTCTGCCACGCTGCCCCACTAAACTGTAATCCAGAAATAATAATGTAATCCTTTTCCTTCCATAAACTGCTTCTGATGGGGTGTTTTGTCCCAGCAACAAGAAAGTAACCATTACAGTGGGGAAGCGAGCACCTTGTTCAGGTTAGGTTTGTCTAATAAAGGCCAGAGAGTCAATGCTCGAGGCTGTGTAGCTGTGTGCTAGCTTCGTGTAGACGCAGCCACAAGCTACAAGGAACAAAGAGTGGAATGAATGCCAGTAATTCTCCATTGGTAAAAGCAGCCAGCTGGCCACACTGACTAACAGCTGTCATCTACCCACCCGTCATCCTGAGTGTCTCATGGTCTAACCCACTTCACCCAGCCTGGGCAGGGTGAGGCTCTGATATCAAGATTTGCCCGGTTTGCTCCCACTTTCAGCTAAAAGCCCCATTATCCTCTCAGCTGCTTTCCCTACATTTGACAAATGCTTTTAGAGTTGCATTATCCTATTCTATAGTCACCAGTCACATGCAGTTATTTAAATTTATGATGGTAATGTACTGCATGTCACACCAAGATGGAAGAAAGAATGTTGAATGCTGTCACCATAAAGAAATGATAAATATTTGGGGAGATAGATATGTTTCACCTGATTTTAGCCTCATACAATGTGTATGTATATCAAAACACCACATGGCACCCCATTAATTAATACATACAGTTTTTATGTTTTCATGTGCCAGTTAAAATAATTTATCTATTTTTAAAAAAATTTAATATTTTATTTATTTTTTATTTGAGAGAGAGAAAGAGGCAGACAGAGAGAGAGCGAATGGGCACACCAGAGCCTCCAGCCACTGCAAACGCACTCCAGATGTGTGCACCCCCTTTGGGCATCTGGCTTACATGGGTCCTGGAGAGTCAAATCAGGATCCTTTGGCTTTGCAGGCAAATGCCTTAACACTAAACCATCTCTCCAGCCCTGAAATAATTAAATTTAATTAACTACAATGAAATAACATCAAAAATTCAGCTTCCCACCACAGTTGCCCATGTCAGATGTTCAACTGCCAGGTGTGGTCAGGGCTGCGGTATTGGACAGATAGGTGGGGCAGTGGTGGTGTAGGGGAAAGGGTGAATTCATGCTGCAGTATCGTCTGTGAGCGCCCCACTTCCACCAAATGTTGGACCCAAGATTCCTCCCTTCCTTGTAAATCCATTATGTGGTGTTTCCTCCTGTCACCAGAGTATTCCAGGGGATAGTGGCCCACTATAACCAGAAATAAAACACTATGATTATTTAAACATTCTTTCGTTTTTCATGTAACCTCTGTGTTGCATTATTGGACATACTCAATGACCTCATCTCAAATTCTATGTGAGATCACCCTAATTGTTTAATTTCTGCCATGTGTTTCTGAAGTTAGACTGTACTCCTCAAACTCAGTGCAAACAATGGGTTTTCTTTTGATATGTGCGGTTGTGTGTATTTGATGTGTGTGCATGTGTGTGCAGATGTACGAGCCCCATGTGTGCACACGTGCAGAGCCATGCCCTCCTGTGTCTCTTCCACCTCACCTCCTTGAGATGGAGCCTCTTAGTGAAGCAGGAGCTCACAAGTTCTCAGCTAGACTGACTGACCGGTGTAACCTGTGGTCCTTGCATCACTGGCTGGCCAGTGCTGTGTTACAGGAAGCTCAGCTGTGCTTGGGTTTTTAGATGGGTACTGGGGATTAAACTCAGGTCCTCCCAGAGTGAACAAGCATCCTTACCCACTGAGCCATCTGCCCAACCCTGGGATCTGGTTTTCAGTTGGTGGTTTTGGTTTCCTATTGGTTTCCACAGTGCACATGTGCACTGTGTGGATATGTGTGCCCATGTGTGTTTGTATACAGGCATACTCTGGGCTCATACCACTCCTACTGACAGTGTTTTACCAGCAATGTTTGGTTTCTGAGTGTGACTTTGGGAAGTTAGCTCACTGCTGAGTTGAGACTCACTTAGGACACCTCCTGAAAGCTTCACAGTCCTTTTCATTATAAGTTAGAAACCCGGCTTATCGTTCAAGCATATTTTCCATCAAACCTTCATTTGTAGTATACAACATATATGAGTCCAAACTCACTTATTTGAAATAGAGTTAGGAGATTTTCCACATCTGTGTGACCTCCTGTGGACTCTGATTCTGATACCATCTCTTTCAGACCTCAATAACCCATTTGTGTAACAGGTTAGATCACTATTTTTAGTAAAACAACAACAACAAAAACCATAGGATAGCCATGAAAAGCAATGTGACATGGAAGTCTACATCTAATGCCTGTGACCGTCCCCAGCACTTGTGCAAGCCAGCACTAGCTCCCAGTGTCTATGACTGCGGACACAGGACAGACAGTCATTACTCCAAGTGCAGCAGTCCTTTAAGGAGCCAGCCAGTGGGGAGAGGGCTGAGTGGAAGCATTCTCAGAGCAGGAGCTTGGATCCGGCTCTGCACACAGACGAACTCAGTCAATATTTGGGCACGAGTGCTCAGGGTCCATTAAGAGCAGGCTGACGGTGAAGGGGCGATATGGGGAGTGACCCAGCTGGCTGATCTGCACTGAGCTTCCTCTGCAGGAGACCTGATAATTCCTGTTTGCTCTCCTGAGAGCAGTTCTGAGTGATGGATGGGTCAGGAGGGCTGCAGAAAGACTCCTTGTGCACTGGAAAGGCATGGAACCAGTGAGGAGCCTCTGCTTCCAGAAAGCAGTGGGAGGAGGTAGATCTTCAACATGGTGTGGAAGGACGGTTCACGCACTGACAGTGACCTAGGCAGGAGGCAGAAGGGGACAAAAGAACCCACACAGGGGAGCCCTTCTTCTTGGCTGAGACCTGCTGGACTCCTGTTGGGGAGCCGTGTTGGTTGGTTCCAGGCTCTATCTGCCTCAGCGGTCACATTATTGGAAGAGAGCTGGGGCTGAAAGGTGGTCCGAAGAGGGTCATATGACCAGGTGGCATCAAGCAGGCTGGCAGTCTGGAGAAAAGACTTCACGTCTGAAGGGTTATGAAAAGGCAGAGGGGACAATCTTCTGCAAGGAAAACATTTGCTTGGAAGCATTATATTTTTTCTTTGTGTGTGTGTGTGTGTGTGTGTGTGTGTGTGTGTGCATGCGTGTATGTGTGTGTGTACATGTTTTTATTCATATAGGTGCACATATGTGCACATGCATATATAGAGGCCAGAGGTCAATGTCAGGTGTCTTTCCCAATCACTTTCCACCTTATTTTTTTAATGTATTGACAACTTCCATAATTATAGAAAATGAACCACGGTAATTCACTTCCCCCACTTTCTCCTTTGCAATTCACCTTATCATTTGAGGCAAGGTCTCTTACCGAGCCTGGAGCTCACAGATTTGGCTAGATAGCTAGCCAGCAAGCCCCCAGCAATCCTCCACTCAGCCTCGTCAGCACTGGGGTTATGGACACCCTGCTTTTACATGAATACTGGGGATCTTCATGTTTGCATGGCAAGTACTTAACCTAATGAGTCATCTCCCTGGAAATTTATTTTTAAATTTTTATTTATTGGGCTGGAGAGATGGCTAAGCGGTTAAGACGCCTGCCTCCTAAGCCCAAGAACGCTGGTTCCAATCTCCAGGTCCCATGTTTAGCCAGATGCAAAGTGACGCAAGGGTGCAATGCCACACTTGACCACAAGGGGATGCACGCATCTGGATTTCGTTCGCAGCAGCTGAGAGGCTGCTGGCGTGCCCATCTCTATCTGTCTCCCTCTCAGTCTCTCTCTGTCCCTCTCTGTGTCTCTCTCCAAAAAAAAAAAAAATGTATTTATTACATACAGGGAGAGCATGCTCTCACCAGGGCCTCCAGCCACTGCAAATGAACACCAGACACACGTGTCTCCTTGTGCATATGTCTTACGTGGGTTCTGGGGTATTGAACCTGGGTCC
The DNA here is from genome assembly GCA_036365145.1 of Orientallactaga sibirica. NCBI lineage: Eukaryota > Metazoa > Chordata > Mammalia > Rodentia > Dipodidae > Orientallactaga > Orientallactaga sibirica. The sequence continues at coordinate 12,342,549 of JAEOAD010000329.1, read as the reverse complement.
TTAGGCTTCACAAGCAAGCACCTTAACCACTAAGTCATCTCTCCAGCCGGTAACTTGTGTTTTTTAAAGACATTTCCATCCACTTCTCTTTGTCCCCGAAACGGATCAACAGTGTCTAGTGCCCTGTTGGTTGTGACTACTTTCCAGTCCTACCTGGGAGAAGGAGAGGTGGCAGGTGTTTCTAAGCGTCTTCAAGAAACTATCGTGTGCAGTCAGAAGCTGGGACTGGTTTATTGGACTCTGTCATTTCTTTCTGCAAGATCAACATTTGGAGCTCATCTGGACATCTCCCCTCTGGCCAGCTGGTAGGGAGCCTGTAGGCTTGGCACTGAGCAACAGTGATTGCCTGTGTGAGCAGATAAGAAAGACATGTAAATTACTCACTGCAACCGGAATAACAGGTGACACGAAAATGGCTTCATTCCCCAGCAAGGCTGGAATACTTACCCAGCTTCACAAGCCTCTGAGTGGGCGCCGTGCAGCAGCAGCCTGGACTGGGGAGCAGCAGTTTAGGGATCCGGAGCAGCAGCCTTGGCCATTCCTTGAAGCTCCTGCATGAGAGGGAGGGCTCTCTACACAAGGAACAGCTGCCTCCAAACTGACTCCAGCTATGGTCTGGAGTCTTCTGCCCCTCCCCCTTCACAGTTTGAAATCCCAGCCTCCAAGGTGATGGGATTAGGAGGTCGGTCCGGTCAGGCCTTTGGGAAGTGAATAGGTCCTAAGGGTACTTTCTGTCTTTAACTGAATCCAGTCAGGAACCAAGTGAGAGACATACCTCTCTGGCAGGTCTTTGAGGGTGGATCAAAGAAGGAGTAACTGAGGGAGGAAGACCCCCCTCCAGGATGGGAAGCTTAAAGAGGTCCCAGGACAAAATGGCGTCTTTTGCTTACCCAATTTTGCCCTTTTCTGGTGAGCATGTCTACCCTGTTGCTACTATTCTTCACCAACATCAGAATCCAGTTCTTTGACCTTCTATAGACTGGAGACCAGTGGATCTCCAGAAACCCACTAGGTGGCCAGTGTCTGCAAGCCAAAGGTTTGCTCTTTTCTCTCCCAATAAATAAATAAATCATATTTAAAAATGTAATTGAAGGCCCCATGTGTGAGTAAGAAAGGGCACTCCCAAATCCATGAGGTCATTGAGTCAGACCATAGTAACAGTAACCTTGCTATGAGCTGTTGGGCGGAGAGGCCACTGAGGCCACGCAGAGCGTAATGGCTAGTGGACACTGCTATTGACTTTATATCAACAGTCACGGTTGCTGGAGATACCACATATTTTGATTGCACGACATGGAGAAATATGGTTGTGACTGAGCTGCAAGCTCCCTCCCCACTGGCTGGCTTTCGTGGTGCCGGAAAGCACTATACAGGACGTGGGGTGGGGGGAGTTGCCATTGATCTGCTGGGTCACAAATCCTGCAGATTGCACTACCAACAAGTCCAACCGGGTGTGTCTGCTGGTGCAATAGTGGCACAGCTGTCATGGTGCAGCCAACAACTTTGAAATTGGATTTAAAACCTGCTCTGCAGACGGGAACTCATATTAGGTCTTGTAAGCTAGAGCAAAATCCTATGGCTGGGGAGGTCATAGTCACAAAAGTTCAAATTGCTTTCTGAAAATTTGTGTTTGTGACCATAGATTTCTACTGCTGTCAGCTACAGTCAGTCATGGAAAGAAACTTCTATTTTGCAATTGGAGGCATACTGGAAAACTCATAAATAGTCAAACTCCTGACAGTATGTGAGAGTTGGCATAGTGACCTAATATTCAGCCATAGGTAGAAGAAAATAATCATTACGCAGAGAGAGAGAGAGAGATTATATATACATACAAACATATAGATATAGATATAGATTTATCCCTCCAAGACTCGGAGGACATTGAGGAGGAAGGGAAGAAAGAAGGTCCCAATCAAAAGAAGGGATGGAATGTCATGTAGCTATCTTTTTCTGAACTGAACTATTCCCTTACAAGACTCAGGAAGTAAACTCTTCAAGATACAGAAAACGAACAAAACTAACAAGGCTCACGAAGCTCCTGCAAGCTACAAGGCTCACAGACCCCTCCTCTGGGTTATACAAGCAATAACCTGTGTTGGGAAGAAATGTCTCTGATCCTCCGAGCTGCTTACACGTTGTAAAAGGAGCTCTTGGGGTGTAGGTTTTCTGTGTCATCACACAGGACTTTTTAAAAATATATTTATTTATTTATTTATTTATTTATTTATTTATTTATTTATTTGAGAGAGAAAGAGAGAGAGAGAGAGATATACAGAAACACACAGGTACAGAGAGAGAGAGAATGGGCATGCCAGGGCTTCCAGCCACTGCAAACGAACTCCAGATGCATGCTCCCCCTTGTGCATCTGGCTTACGTGGGTCCTGGAGAATCAAGCCTTGAACCAGGGTCCTTAGGCTTTACAGGCAAGTGTTTAACCGCTAAGCCATCTCTCCACACAGGACTTTTTGATGATGCCACTGGCACTGAGTCACCCATGTTCCGGTAAGCGGCCACTCATCGATGTCCCTGTCAGTCACCCTGATAAACTCACTAGTTCTCCAAGCTGGATGTGGGTGGAGTCACTTACTTGGCCCATCACCAGTGCCCTCCCTGGACTGAGCAGACATTGCTTCCATCTCCCCAAGAAGTCTCACAACCAAAATCCACCCTTGTGAGAACTAACCGGGGTCACATGCAAGCCACAAGAATTTTTTTCCAATGACCTAGTCTCCTGCCAACTAGCTCCAGATCTGATGGGTCCCACCACTCAACAGAGCCACACTGAGGACAAGTGGGCCCCTGGAGATTCACTCATTCACAGATTGTCATAAATCTCTTTGCCTGAACTCCAACCTTGGAGAATTGGGAAGGGAACCACCTAGCTGGTTGATGATGAGGTTACCTGGCACTTCCTCCAGTTGGTGCTGAGCCCACACAGAAGTCCCATCATGAGCCCCATTCCCCCAACCGCACCCAGTCTTCTCATTTGCGGGTACTTCTGATCCTTCCTTGGAGAACCAGCCTTTCCCCTCTCTGCTGTGCTCCTGGGATTCATGGAGGGTCCAGAATCCGTCGCAGTTGGTGGACAAGTATAATCATAGTGCCCAGGCTAAGCATGAACAACCTGTGCTTGATCTGTGGAGATATGGGTGAGAAGACATGCCAGTCATAGATGATGGAGGCGACCCTGAGACGGGCCAAAGATAAGAGGAAGCCACTTCACAGACATGCCATCCATGCGGCTTTTATGGGACTAGAACTGGCCCTGCAGAAAGGAAGAGCAACGGTGACAAAGGGGAGCTTCAGGTCCTTTCAGAGCAGGGACTGAGCACAAGGTACAGAATGAGAGCACAGAGGAGACAGGGTGGTTCTCAGGCAGAGCAGAGAGGTGCAAAGAGGTCCCAGACCTCAAGCAGTGGCCACCAGAAAAATCCCGGGCAAGGAGCCCCTTCCTCACTCCAGCTGCTGCTGGGAAGATCAGGCCCTCAGACCAAACACGCAGCAGGTACCACCGCAAAATGACCTGTGTAAGGATGGAATAAAATGAAATAATAAAATAAAAGCACTGCAGAGTAAACTTGGCAAATTGATAAAAGAAAAAGAAATGTGGCATAAAGTAAATTAACCCAGATCACAGAAACCAAATACATTAGAAGATGGAAAAATGGCAGAACTGAAATGAGGTATATATATATTCCAAAATTAATCACTTCCAGCCCAACTCGGAGCAAGAGACACATGAAAAGTCATGTAAGAGGCTGTGGCCGTAGTTGAAGGGAAAATAAAAGGGATTTCACATACATTATTGCTTTTCCAGAATCTATGGACCTCAACAGTTTAGCAGGAAAATATAAACTAACAATAAAATAAAATAAAATAAAAATAAAATAAAATAAAATAAAATAAAATAAAATAAAATAAAATAAAATAAACAGGAGCTCAAGGTAGCAAAGGTCTATCAGAGAAGACTTTCACTCCCCAGACGGGCCTCTGTTGGAATGTTCCAAACCAGGGTCAGCACAATGGCTCCTAGAACTTCCCCACCCCCACTCAGCCTCTGACCCTGCCCCTCCCATCTCACTGGTTCTACTCCTTGTCCTGGAGGCCCCTGCCTGCATGTGTCTTCCACCCTGTCCCACCTCTCTCACTGTGTGGTCAGCTTGTCGCCTCTCCAGCGCAACGTCTCCCCAGCCCAGCTCCTGCCTTAGAGCTTTAAAGTGTGGCAATCCTCTGACTTGGGGCACTCTTCTCTCTCACCGGCTCACGCCCGGCGCCCTCTTCACTCACGTCTTTGGGGAAATACTGAGCAGCGTCCATCCCTGGACTTGTGTCACTTGTCCCTGACATTTCTCCACAATGTCATCCACCACCAGAGCCCCACTTCACGTTCTCCTGCAAGTCCACCTTTCTCTTCACTCTCACCCTCTCAGCAGTAGTCCTGAGCCACTCCCAGGCACCCTCAAAAAGAATCTAGAATGGATGCAAGCGCTTCCAGCAAGAAAGCTGAGAAAGAAAAGAGGGTGCAGAGTGGAGACGGGGTGCTGGTCACCCCCCAATACCTCCTGCGGATGTTCCACCCAAAGCAGGCAGGGTGAAGAGATAGGGGAGCCTTCATGCAATCACATTTGGAGTTTTGATCATTACACTGAGCCCGGCATACTAATGACAGACTTCAATTCAGTATCTTTTATTATCTGAGAGTGACAAGGAGATTCAGGAGGCCACCTGGGTTCCCATTCAGGACAGGAAAGGGAGGCAGCCTGAAGAATCAATTTTAACGGTCAGTTGAAAGGCATGTGATCCTGCTACATCCTTCTTTCCGGCCCTGATCTCTATGGACCATGTACGTGTATATGGTTTGTGGGTGTGCAGATCTGGGGGCTCTCACACACAGATTACTCAAACAACCCTGAACCAAAGCACAGATAATGACTAATAACATCGAAATGCGGTGCAATATTTTGCCCATGAAAGACTTGAAAATGCCCCTATGTCACTGTCCTTCTGACATGGAACCCCCCCAGTTCAGGATTCTGATCTGCAGGTCTATGGTAATGGCTTTAGACAAGTTTCTACTGCCTCCCCATTTTAACTATCACAAACAGCTTCTGCATCGAGTGTTCCTGCCCACAGCAGCAGGGTTTTTAGAAGCTTGTGATATCCCCACCTCAGATCCAGGCTCTCCTGAGTGCATCCTGGCCGGGCCCCCTTCCCACCCTACGCATCAGGTGCAACCCCTAGAAGTTTGCCCTGCACACACTGCAGTCTGCAGCTCCCTGCAGACTCACTGATAGCACCCTTCAGACTTTTTGAATTTGGCCTGCATCTTCCCGAGGGAAATAAGGCAAGAAATGGTGCTGGCTCCTCATGGTCTTCTAATTGTCAATGTTCTAAAACGAAACAACAGTGCGTCAGTGTGAGTACCCAAGGAAGGCTCCTCACAGGGCTTGGGAAGGGCTGACCGCCCCTGGCGGGTCATCAGAAGAATGCTGCCCTAGCAGGGACGCCCCTGCATGCCAGGCAGTTGCACACGGTCCTGACACTTTATCATGTATGCACGCGTCATGGGATGGCCCAGCACTGGAACCCGAACCTCCTCAGACCCCCACAGAACGAGCGACCTAATTTAACTTGCTGGCTCAAACAAGCACCCCATCACTTCCACATACCCCGTACACTGGCACAGGAAACAGAGAAACAAGTTAAAGAGACAGAGAGGGACCCAGACCTCAGAAGACAGGTGGCGCAGGTGCCAGGCAGATGCAGACCTGCAAATCTCCGAAGATCTGGGGAAGGTGACGGGTCCAATGTGGAGGGAGGAGCGTGTCTGGAGAGAAGAGTGTGGTGTGAAGGGGTTGTGATGAGAAAGGGGGTGTGATTAGGAGGGTGTGGTGGAGGGAGCGTGAGGTGAGGAGGAGGTGTGGAGAGAAGGGAGTGTGGTGAGGAAGGACTAGTGACGAGGGGTGTGGTGGGAAGGGGTTGTGGTGGGGAGGAGGCAGTGGGAAGGAGGCTGTGATTGGGAGCGTGTGGTGAGGAGGGAAAGTGATCTGAGAAGAGCACAGCTAGTTCTGTGTAGGCAAGTGCTGCAGTCAGGTTCGCATTGCTGGCAGAAATCACCCAACCAAGAGCAGCTTGTGGAGAAAAAGAGGTTTATTTTGGCTTATTGGCTTGAGAGGGAAGCTCCATGATGGCAGGGAAAATAATGGCATGAGCAGAGAGGGTGGACATCACCCCCTGGCCAACATAAGGTGGACAATAGCAACAGGAAAGTGTGCCAAACACTGGCAAGGGGAAGCTGGCTATAATACCCATAAGCCCGCCCTCAACTATATTCTGCCTCCAGAAAGCTTTAATTTCCAATTGCCATCAGCGGGGAACCTAGCATCCAGAACACCTAAGTTTATGGGGGACACCTGAATCAGACCCCCACAGCAAGCATAGCAGAATTCCATTTTGAGCAGGAGGTCAAGCCATGACCTTCCCAATACTGGCATGACCATGATCTTCCTATGACAGGAACCCAGAGGCACAGTATCCGTAAGGGAGCCTTAGGCAGGGCAAGGATCACATCCAGGCACTGGCCAAACACTCTACTGGAATGCAGAGGCTATTGCATTGAGGCCCTGCTGCCCAGGACTCAAGGCCCAGCAGGAAACAAGACCAGCCCCTTGTGGACAGAAACTCCAAGGCCGCTTGAGTTATGGTCTGGGGTCCTGTCAAGTCCTTACTGATTCCCAGGCCTCTGTAGCTTCCAGCACTTAGACTGTGTTGTGTGATGCAGAACTTTCTCATTTCCAACCCTGAGAATGTATAAAACTACAGAATTCCATTTTTCTTTAGAAAATTGAATGAAGCTCCTTGCTTTTTGCTTCAGTGATTCCCACCATGCTCCTGCATGGTGTGCCATAGCCTCCTTGGGATTCTCAACTCTCTCTCTTTCTCTCATCTCAGGACTCTATTATGTTGCCCATGACATGATAATAATGAGCCTCCTAATAAAATTCTAGTTCTAAAGTTAATTTGCCTCAGTTCCTTTCTTGGACCAGAATGTTCTTGTGCACGCACTCTCTCTTCCTCACTCCGTCTCCCTCTCTTCAATCTCTATCACTCCCAAGCAAATAAGGGTGTGTGGGATAGGTCACAGATAGAGCAGAGGATGAGGAGAGGTGGGGAGAGTAGATATTGGGGGGTGAAACACAACCCCTTACAGTGCCAAGGTCCTAAACCCCAGGCTCTGCAGGCATGATCTTATCTGAGACAAGGGTCTTTGCAGAGGTGCTATGGGGTGTTTCTTGTGACCTGTCATCCTATATGACTGGCATGTTTATGAACAAGTAGGACATAGACAGGGCTGGGCAGGCAGGTGGAGCAATGCAAAGGCCAGGGCGAAGATGGCCTTGAGTGAAGCCAGAGGCCCCGAGCCACCAGGAACAGCCAACGGCCTGGGCAGAACTTCCCCCATCCCTACTAAAACCTTGGTCGTGGACATCAGGCATAAGTCTGTTGGACAATCTCCCAGGCTCTAGCACTTCTAGTATTTCACAGCCCAAGCAATCTGACAGGGACCAAGACTGTGAGCCAAAGGCAGCATGGATAGCAGTGTCCACTGACTCCAACCATTCCCTCCTGTAGAGAGACCCTTAGGGCTCATCAGACTAAGGAAGTAAACAAACGTCACAAGTCTCAGGAAGCTCCTGAAATTTATACCATTCATAAGGCCCCAACCAGGGGTTATAGGAGCATAGACAACTGCGGGGGAGGGGACCGCCCAGCAAGCCATGCATTGAGCTCCAGGAATGAAGCCTTCCTGAATCATCAATGCTGGGGTGAGATTTTAAATAGCACGGGTGCCTTCAAATCAAGCAAGCCCTTGTAAGTACTCCTCATCCACACTCCTGTAAGTTCACCTCCCCCATGCTCCTATAAGTAACCCTCACCCATGCTCCAGTAAGTAACCCTCACCCATGTTCCTGTAAGTAACCCTCACCCATGTTCCTGTAAGTAACCCTCACCCATGCTTTGTAAGCAACACTCACCCATGCTCCTGTAAGTAACCCTCACCCATGCTTTGTAAGTAACCCTCACCCATGCTTTGTAAGTAACCCTCACCCATGCTCTGTATGTAACCCTCACCCATGTTCCTGTAAGTAACCCTCACCCATGCTTTGTAAGTAACCCTCACCCATGCTCCTGTAAGTAACCTTCACCCATGCTCTGTAAGTAACCCTCACCCATGCTCTGCAAGTAACCCTCACCCATGCTCTGTATGTAACCCTCACCTATACTCCTGTAAGTAACCCTCACCCATGCTCTGTAAGTAACCCTCACCCATGTTCCTGTAAGTAACCCTCACCCATGCTCTGTAAGTAACCCCTCACCCATGCTCTGTAAGTAACCCTCACCCATGCTCCTGTAAGTAACCCTCACCCATGCTCCTGTAAGTAACCCTCACCCATGTTCCTGTAAGTAACCCTCACCCATGCTCCTGTAAGTAACCCTCACCCATGCTCTGTAAGTAACCCTCACCCATGCTCTGTATGTAACCCTCACCTATGCTCCTGTAAGTAACCCTCACCCATGCTCTGTAAGTAACCCTCACCCATGTTCCTGTAAGTAACCCTCACCCATGCTTTGTAAGTAACCCTCACCCATGCTCTGTAAGTAACCCTCACCCATGCTCCTGTAAGTAACCCCTCACCCATGTTCCTGTAAGTAACCCTCACCCATGCTTTGTAAGTAACCCTCACCCATGCTCCTGTAAGTAACCTTCACCCATGCTCTGTAAGTAACCCTCACCCATGCTCTGCAAGTAACCCTCACCCATGCTCTGTATGTAACCCTCACCTATACTCCTGTAAGTAACCCTCACCCATGCACCTGTGAGTAACCCTCACCCATGCTCTGTAAGTAACCCCTCACCCATGCTCTGTAAGTAACCCTCACCCATGCTCCTGTAAGTAACCCTCACCCATGCTCTGTAAGTAACCCTCACCCATGCTCCTGTAAGTAACCCCTCACCCATGCTCCTGTAAGTAACCCTCACCCATGCTCTGTAAGTAACCCTCACCCATGCTCTGTAAGTAACCCTCACCCATGCTCTGTAAGTAACCCTCACCCATGCTCCTGTAAGTAACCCTCACCCATGCTCTGTAAGTAACCCTCACCCATGCTCTGTAAGTAACCCCTCACCCATGCTCCTGTAAGTAACCCTCACCCATGCTCCTGTAAGTAACCCTCACCCATGCTCTGTAAGTAACCCTCACCCATGCTCTGTAAGTAACCCTCACCCATGCTCCTGTAAGTAACCCTCACCCATGCTCTGTAAGTAACCCTCACCCATGCTCTGTAAGTAACCCTCACCCATGCTCTGTAAGTAACCCTCACCCATGCTCCTGTAAGTAACCCTCACCCATGCTCTGTAAGTAACCCTCACCCATGCTCTGTAAGTAACCCTCACCCATGTTCCTGTAAGTAACCCTCACCCATGCTTTGTAAGTAACCCTCACCCATGCTCTGTAAGTAACCCTCACCCATGCTCCTGTAAGTAACCCCTCACCCATGTTCCTGTAAGTAACCCTCACCCATGTTCCTGTAAGTAACCCTCACCCATGCTCTGTAAGTAACCCTCACCCATGCTCTGTAAGTAACCCTCACCCATGCTCTGTAAGTAACCCTCACCCATGCTCTGCAAGTAACCCTCACCCATGCTCTGTAAGTAACCCTCACCCATGCTCTGCAAGTAACCCTCACCCATGCTCTGTATGTAACCCTCACCCATGCTCCTTTAAGTAACCCCCACCCATGTTCCTGTAAGTAACCCTCACCCATGCTCTGTAAGTAACCCTCACCCATGCTCCTGTAAGTAACCCTCACCCATGCTCTGTATGTAACCCTCACCCATGCTCCTTTAAGTAACCCTCACCCATCCTCCTGTAAGTAACCCTCACCCATGCTCCTGAAGGTTACCCCAATAAACTCACTGGTTTGCCAAGCTAGGGTTGGGAGGCATCACGTCTTTGTTCTTCCACCAATAGCCTGTTTGGAGTGAAAACATGCTTTTTCATATTTCCTCAGGAAAGTCAACTTCTGTTATTGAAGAAGAAATAGGCCAGGCATGGTGGTGCATGCCTTTAATCTCAGCACTCAGGAGGCAGAGGTAGGAGGATAGCTGTGAGTTCACCCGCAGCCACCTTGAGACTACTTAGTGAATTCCAGGTCACCCTGCGATAGAGTGAGGCTCTGCCTCAAAAAAAAAATCTGAAAAAGAAAGAATTAGGAGGAAGCTCCCTTCTTTTAGGCAGTTTCTTTTAGGAACTGAAGCCCAGCATAAAATGATTCCACCTCACCCTGGCATGAATGGAATGTTTGGCAGGAGTGAAAGTTGTGTCTGATGGAGACTGGTCTACCACATCTGCCGTGTCCCCTGCTGCCCACACTCTAGCATGCTCCCTGCTTTGATGGCCTCCACTACCCAGGTGGGCTGGTGCGGAGGCCTGAGCCTTCAAATCTACAAACCAGTCCACTCTTCTGCTTTACATAACTGATGATGAAAGGATACATTTTCAATAGACTATAAAGTATGTTTCTATTTTGACTTTTTTCTCTCTCTGCACCCCATCACTGTGCTCTGTGATTTCTGCTCGGACACACGAGTCTGGCATAGAGCTCAGCCTGTTTCTTGGTCTGAGTAATTTTCCTGCTTGTCTTTGCTTCATACTTAGGAGAAACTTCTCACTCTTGTTACATGTATGATTCTCCTCTGGCCTCTGAACCTACCACGTGTATATTTTCTTTACACTCTATCTATCACATGGGTGCTTCCTCCAAACTCTGGGCATCCTACCTTTGTAATTTCTCTAAACTCAGCCTAACCATGGATATAACTCTCTTCAATATTCATTTCTCATCTGAACTTTTTGGTCTCTGCTTTGACATTTGCCCTCTACTATTCTTCCTTAAGCCACCACCATTTCCCTCTTAACTTTCTTCATGGGGAAACTCAAGGTGGATGCTATGCTGTGCTTGTTCCTTCTCAATCTCCTACACACGCCCCGAGAGTCTGCCATCCATGTCTTTATGGCTCTGCCCCAGCCATTTCTCTTAAATGAATCTCATGAACTAGCCGTATTTTCCAAATGAGTATGTCTCCTACTTTCCACATGCTGATGACTGCTCCAACCTTCTTCCTAGATTCCAGTTTCCCTTAAATAAGCTCCACAATTTGTGATGCCTCCCTAAATAAACTTAATAATTCATAATGTAGCCTCCTTCAGTTCATTTTTATCTGCTCTTTGTTAAAAATAGGACAGGACCCAAAATTGTAATATATAAACTTGGAGACCCCTCCTGAGCCCCAAATCCTGCATCAATTATAAACTTTACATTTTGCTCAGGTGAACTGTAGCTTCAGTGGAAGGCCCTGCCTTAAAAGAAAAGGTGGAAAGCAGGTAAAGATGACACCTAACATTGACCTCTGGCCTCCGCACACATATGCACATGTGTGTACATGTGAACATGTACTCACATACATACATGTATCCACACACATACGAACCCACTTATACACATACATGCATAGCACACACATTCAAAAAGATGGCCAATTCTGTGATATCTATCTATCCATCTATCTATATATCTATCATCTATCTATATTGTCATTAATTAAAACAAAAAAGACTACTAATTCCATATAATGAGATTTGGTCACTTTTACAGAAAACTAAACCTGGGCTGAATTTTAAAAAAAGGTTCCCTCCCATTATTTTTGTCCCCTATTCCCACACCCTTTCCACTGAACCCCTTCTTCTGTTCAACTAGTCACTCTTTTATTTTGACATCATGTTTGCTTCCTCCATCTCCCATGACAACATGCTGATGAGCCCAACATCGTGCACGTCTTGTGCAGATGATGACTGTCCCGTGAGCTCAAGAATGCCCTGGTCACTTTGTGTCTGGAAGACAACATTCCAAAGCCTTCTTCCTCATCCTTTGACTCTTACATTATTTCTGTCATCTCTTCTGCAATGGTCCCTGAACCTTAGAAGGTGTGATATAGATGTCTCATTTAGTGCTGAACACTCAACTGTCACTTCTCAGCAAATGATCGAGTCTCCTCAGTGGTTACCGTCATCTTAAAAAAAGAAGCTTTTGTAACCAAAATTGAGAGCATCATTAATATATGGGCACAAATAGGAAACCTAGAGAGCAGTTTAGAAAACAGTTTGGCTGAATATTTGATACTGCAGGATACAGAGAATCTTCAACAGTTTTCAGAATTGATATTTGGATGTTATAATCCTTGTACTGAGAGCACTGCTTCATGTAAACACTCAGTAAGTACAGAATGGGAGACATGTTTAAGGCCATCTAGGAAATCATTACACAAAATTCTTTTAACAATTTTGGCTGTTTGTGTGTACTCTGAGCACATGTGAGTGCACACATGTATATCTACACACACACACAGAGCATGGAAACAAGGCAGAACACATGGTGATGTGGAAATGTGAGATTGGCAGAGCTGCCAGCCTACCATGGTGATCTCCCCCGCCCCCCCGGTCTCGTATGTGTGTGTGTGTGTGTGTGTGTGTGTGTGTGTGTGTGTGTGTGTGTAGCTGCTGATGGCTGTCAGCAAGAGGATGGTATGGCTGATGTGAGCTGGGTGAGAATCCAGGCTGCATTCCTATAGAGGATGGATTATTGGGATCAGAATAGCATCAGGCAGGAACATAAAGATGGAGTCTAAAGGAGTAAATGGGTAGAGAGCTCCCTGATGGAGGTGCCATGGAGAGACTGCAGTAGGAGGGAAGAAGCAGGAGGAACGTGTGCAGTGGTAGAGACAAAACATTTCCAGAGCCAAAGTGGACATCTTGTCACTGACCTTCCAAAGAGCTGTTAGCTAGCCCAGGATAGAGTTACCCAAAGAAAACATAGCCAATAGACATATTTTCATTAATTTTTAAAGATAGCATGGAAATGGGTGCGTTGTGTTGTGGCATTTTCATACCTATGCAGTATTTCACTTTGTTCTTATTCATTATTATACTCTACCACCCTCCCTCACTCCCACACCCCTTCTTGTGGGGGGTCCCTTCACCTGAAAAATAGAACTGTTCTCTGTTTTCGTGTCACAGGTGTTTCATTTGCTCTTCCCCCACCCGCTCCGTTCAGAGCTCCTCCTTGTCTCTCCTTAGCCCCTTGCTACCATCACACCATTTGCTTCAGTGGTTATAGCCACTGGGATGTTGCCAAAGAGACAATAGTAATGACATGCAAAGAAAATAAGAATGAAGGGCAAATAAAGACATTTTAGTCAATATAAAATGTCTGATTTTTAGCCCAGATACAGTTTTTAACCCATAGACAACAGTGATAATACTTCTGACAGATTGAAACAGCTGACAGAAGGGACAATGAAAACACAATGGACAAATGCAAAACACAAAAGAGAATGGAGTACCAGGCAAAGGATTTGTGTGTCTTTCACTATATGAATAGAATAATGCTCTGTAAAGTTTATACATACATACATACATACATACATACATACATACATACATACATACATCATGGCAGTTACTTTCTCATTGCTGGAACAAAGCACTCCACCATAAAAAGTTTATGGAAGGAAAGGGTTTATTTCCAGCGTATAGTTTTGAGAGGAAGTTTCATCATGGTGAGTAGAGAATGGCAGTAGACAGATGAGCATCACATTTTCACATCAGCAAGGAGGAAGTAGCAAGAGGGAGCTGAGTGTGGCAAATAGGGCTGGGCCATAACACCTGAAAGCTGCTCCCTGTGACGCACCTCCTCCAGGAAGGCTCCACCTTCCAAAGGTTCTACAATCTTCCCAAACAGCACCACCAACTGGGGATAAAATAGTTGAACACATAAGACAATGGGGGACATTTACGTTCAAATGACCACAAACATACTTTACATACATAGTTAAAATGCATGTTAGTAATCAAACCTAAGGCAGGCATAGTACTCACAAAGAAATGGTCTTGGAAATTGGAAGTATATTGAGTCAGTATAAGAGATAGTTTTATTGGGCTATAAAGATCCAAGACACATTTTATAATCTCTCAGGATGTCACCACAAGAATTGCTACAGAATGTGTCATTATCAAGATAAGAGAAGAACATTAACAGCCTTAAATGCATACGTCAGAAGAATAAATAGGAATGATGATCTAACCAGACACCTCAAGGGTCTTGCAAAAGAAAAGCAAGTCTGTGTCAGAGCAGACAGAAGCCAGTAAAGACCAGGAGCTGACAGAAGGAACCAGAATAAAACTGAACGGTCAACGACAGAGCAGAGAGGGTTTTGAGAAACATCACAATGTTAAACTGAGCAGCACTCTTCAAATGAGAATCATCACTTCCAGGATAACAGAAGGAAATTTATTACAGACCCAGCAACTATTAAAGGAAAAGGATATCATGTACCCTTGGTGACAATAAATTAGACAATTTCAGTGAAGCAGGAACACTTTAAAATGTGTCTTCTAAACATGTCCAAGAACAGATTTAAAAAAAAAAAAAACCTTAGTGTCAAATTTAACAAAACAAATTTTACCTGTTACATAGCAACCCCATGTGTCCATCTCTATGAGTTAAACAAAACCCTTCAAGTGCAAAGCAATTCACTGGAGAATTCTTCCACATATTGAGGAGGAGAGAGGAACCCTTGTTACACATCTTCAAAGGGAAACAGAGAGGAAAGCACCCTGTCACATCTGCCCAGACATCTACTATTTTTGCACAAAGCCTGACAAAGGTAATCGAAGAAAAAGGGAGCCCTATATTTCAACAGAGGTGCAAAGACAATACACAGATTACCAATAGAAACCTGGGAGTAAATAGCAAGATTAGTGTGTTGTGATCAAGTAGTGTATGTTCCAGGAATGCAAAGCTCACAAATAGTTGGAAATCAGCAACTTGTCAATAGAATGAAAGGAGTAAGTGGACAAACTTATATAATCACTTGAAATTGCACAACACATACACACTAGCTCACCTTGTCAGCAAACAAGGGCTGGGTGTTACCACAGTATTTCCACAAACCAGTCTGGAGGTATCTACTGTATACCTCCCATTTAATGGTATTTTCTGAAAGCTTGGCAGAGGCCATCCAGAGTCCCTTTTTCCTGCTTCCATTCAGCTTGGAGCTGAAGGTGTTCATCAGTAAAGGAGGCAGGAAAAAGAAATTAAGAGGGTAACAGACATTGAAAACCCAAGAATTCTATAGGAAAAAAAAAGTAAAATTAATCCACAGCCTGGGAAGGGTCATTGGACACATGGCTTAAAAACAAAAACACGTGCTAGGCAGATGGTTCAGCTTGCCTCACAAGCATGAGGACCTGAGTTCAGATGCCCATAACCCACAAAAAAGCCAAGGTGACAGGATACACACCTATGATGTCAGCACTGGAGAGGGGGAGACAGGGGATCCAGTCTGTCCCAATCAGTGAGAGATTTTGTTTCCCAAAATAAGGTGGACAGCAATAAAAGAAGATACTCAACATTAGTCTCTGAGCTCCCCAGGCACCTGTATGTGCCTGCCCCCACACACGTGTGAACATAGACATATACAAACACACACATACAAACAAACCAAAACACCAGCAGCAAGCAGTTCCTCTTCCAATGACAGCTTAACAGAAATGAGCTTCTGGAAAGGTTCTGTGCAGCTACACCACAAGCCAACTCCCTAGAAGTGAATCTAGGCAAAGCTGAAAAAGGCCTTGGCATGAAATTTAGCCAGTGTTACTCAGGGAAAATAAAGACAACTTCTATAAATGGAAAGATATCCCCCCTCTAGCACTGGATGACTCACTAGAAAATGCCATTTCCCCCAGACTGATGTATACATTGAATGTAATCCCACAATGAGTCACTATAGATTTTTCTATGGAAATTGACAAGATTCTTCTAAAGGGGATGTGAAAATACAAAAGACCAAAAATAGCCAAGGAATTCTCCAAGAGAGTGAGCAAAATTGAAAACCTTACCCTGCAGATGTCAAGGCATGTTACAAAGCCACAGTGGGAAGACCTCTGCGCAGATTCACATGTGAACAAAGGAGCAGACAGAGAGCCACAGCTACTGGTGGTCAACAGGGCTACAGACAGCAGGGGGATGCTGGGTAAACCAGGGTCCATCAGGACCACAGGCATCAGGGGGCATGCTGGATAAACCAGGGTCCATCAGGACCACACAGAGCAGGGGGGATGCTGGGTAAACCAGGGTCCATCAGGACCACAAGGAGCAGGGGAGATGCTGTGTAAACCTGAGTCCATAATGAAAAACGAAGTGAACACTAACTGTGATCATGATGTGTGGTGTGTATATAGTTCCTTAGTTTAAAAAATTTCCTCCTGGGGGAAGATTCAGGAAGTAAAAGAAACAAAACCACTCTCCTCCCCCAAGTAAATGAAACAAATTTCAGGAAGTTCCTGAATACTACAAGGTTCACAAAGCCCTGTTATAAACTACATTAGCAGTGACAATTGCTAGAGAGAGGAGACTCCATGCTTCCAAGCTGAAAGTCATGCAGGGAGCTTAAGGGATGCAGCTTCCATGAGTCATTACCCATCAGAGCCAGCATGGGCTTTCCAGTGATACACCTGCCTTTGAGTCACCTTTGCTCCTGTATGTCACCCTCACCCTGACTGTAAGTCACCCTCACCCTGATTGTAAGTCACCCTCACCCTGAATGTAAGTCACCCTCACCCTTCTCTGTAAGTCACCCTCACCCTGACTGTAAATCACCCTCACCCTGACCTGTAAGTCACCCTCACCCTGACTGTACATCACCCTCACCCTGACTGTACATCACCCTCACCCTGACCTGTACGTCACCCTCGCTCTGACCTGTAAGTTACCCTCACCCTTCTCTGTAAGTCACCCTCATCCTGACTGTACGTCACCCTCACCCTGACCTGTACGTCACCCTCGCTCTGACCTGTAAGTCACCCTCACCTTGCTCTGTAAACGTCTCCTCGCTCCACCCGTGCCCCTATAAGTAACCTCATGAACTCATCGGCTCACCAGCTACAGCCGGGTGGAATCCTTTCTTTGGTCTGTTGCTGGAGCCCTATCTGGAGGTGAATAGGTGTTTGTTCATGTCTCCCCAGGAGAAGCCAGGCAACATCCAGCTAATATTTCCAGATGCATGACAGATATTTGAATCTAAAAAAGGAATCAAGAATGGGGTGGGGGTTCTAAAAGAAAATACAAGATGATGCTTGCCTGAATTTGGAACAAACAAACATTTCTTAAATGGTTTAAAAAATAAGCGTACTCTGGCTAGTCTGTGTCACCAAAATGCCCAGAGAACAATGGAAATGTCACTAGGCAAGCAACATGGACAGTGATTAGCCCTGAGAGGGAGCAGGGCACTGGGGCCCTTCACAGCGGATGCAGCCATGACGAGAACTGACGCTAAGAGGCTTAGACGTGGTGACAGCAGCCAGGCCTTCTGAAGAAACTAACGGGGTCAGCTGGACTCCCCAGCCCAGGGCACCTTCTTGCCTTTGAAATCACCACCTGGAGTGAGCACCCAGTTTGAGGTCCTCCTCTGCAGGAGGTCATCGTGACCAAGACAGAAGCTACCCTTCTGCCCACCACAACTGTAAACAGGCTGCAGCTTCAGGAGGAAAAGCTGAGCGGAACCTGTGATCCTGGGAGAACAAATGTGGTGACTGACATTGCATGCTGTGGACCTAGCTTTCTGCCCCCAGGCCAGTTTCTGCTGATGTGACCTAGGGGCCTGCCCACCCTAAGCCCACCCTAGCTGCAATGAGGAGGCAGAGGCTCAAAAACATGTGGGTACAGCTCGAGGCATGGGAATGTACAGGAATGTCGAGGGATGCTGGGATGGGAGGTGACTGAACATCCCAGGGACTGGAAGCTGGAAGGGCTAGGCCAACCGCAGCAATCTGCTGAGAACCAGGAAGACCTCAGCAAAAAAAAAAATAGACTGGCCCTTCCTGTGAGTCCCCCACAGAGGGCTAAGGACCACATGAGAGTTTATCTTCAGTTAAAAAAGTCAAAGACAGGTATTGCTAGGCACAGCAAGGTCAAGGATATTGAGGCCAATTTCTGTCTGGACACTTGCATTGTAAGGAATAGACCCTCATAATAGGAGAAAAAGATGATGACATCAAATTAAAAGAGACACTAATAGAGACAGGGAGGGGATATGACAGAGAGTGGAGTTCTGAAGGGGAATGAGGGAAATACCATGTTTTATTGTCTGTAAGTATAGAAGTTGTTAATAAAAATAAAAAACAAAGTCAAAGACAGAGTGAAGAGAAACTGCCTGCAGAACGAAGGAGACTAACAGGAGGGGAAGAGCAGTGAGCGTGGGGAGGGCCCTAGATGAAGAGCATTGTACACCTCTGTGACATGTCCCTGTGAAGCCCGCTCTATGGATTATGAATATATGCTGTTAGACATTAATCAGGGGCTGGCTAGATGACCCCGTATAAAGCACAATCTGTGCAAATGTGAGACTAGAGTTCAGATCCCCACATCCACATGTGTCTGGAGGCCCTCCTACAATCCCAGAGTTCACAAGGGGGAGACCAGAGAGCCTCCAGTGAGGGCTAGAGTAGCTGCCTCCTCCAGTGAGGGCTAGAGTAGCTGCCTCCTCCAGTGAGGCCTAGAGTAGCTGCCTCCTCCAGTGAGGCCTAGAGTAGCTGCCTCCTCCAGTGAGGCCTAGAGTAGCTGCCTCCTCCAGTGAGGCCTAGAGGAGCTGCCTCCTCCAGTGAGGCCTAGAGGAGCTGCCTCCTCCAGTGAGGCCTAGAGGAGCTGCCTCCTCCAGTGAGGCCTAGAGGAGCTGCCTCCTCCAGTGAGGGCTAGAGGAGCTGCCTCCTCCAGAGAGGCCTAGAGTAGCTGCCTCCTCCAGTGAGGCCTAGAGTAGCTGCCTCCTCCAGTGAGGTCTAGAGTAGCTGCCTCCTCCAGTGAGGGCTAGAGTAGCTGCCTCCTCCAGTGAGGCCTAGAGGAGCTGCCTCCTCCAGAGAGGCCTAGAGTAGCTGCCTCCTCCAGTGAGGCCTAGAGTAGCTGCCTCCTCCAGTGAGGTCTAGAGTAGCTGCCTCCTCCAGTGAGGGCTAGAGGAGCTGCCTCCTCCAGTGAGGCCTAGAGGAGCTGCCTCCTCCAGTGAGGCCTAGAGTAGCTGCCTCCTCCAGTGAGGCCTAGAGTAGCTGCCTCCTCCAGTGAGGCCTAGAGTAGCTGCCTCCTCCAGTGAGGCCTAGAGTAGCTGCCTCCTCCAGTGAGGGCTAGCTGCCTGCCTCCTCCAGTGAGTAGCTGCCTCGGCAAACTCTGGGTGTGAGAGAGAGATCCCGACTCAGTAAAACACGGTGAAAAGTGACCGAGGAAGACACCTGATGTCAACCTCTGCCTCCACGTGCATGCACACACATAATTAATGACATTTGTTAAATACTGCTGAATGGGATGAGGATCAAACATAAGAAGTTCAATGCACGCCAATGCATGTCTTCAAAGTGCTGCAGGGAAAAGAGAGATGCTTAATGACAATCGCGTCTCCAGGAAGCACACTTTAAATGAGTGGGGATAAGATGAATACGGATAAAAGAAAGTGAAGGAACCCATCACTCACGGAGGTCGATAGGGGAGGCCCATGAGGTGACCCAGGGAGAAACTGCAGGCAGGAGCAAGGGCTATGAAGTCTGTGGCTGTGAGAAAACACGCACACATGGTACATGTGTGTCACTGTGGGTCTGATGACGCGCTGGTCATGGTTTGAGTGTCCTCCAAAGGTTCGTGTGCTACAAGCCTGGTCTCCACGTGATGGTGTTGAGGTGATGACCTGAGCAGGTGAAGCACCGTTCATTCTGGTCTCAGCGAGTCTGCTCCTAGAGCAGCTTGGTTTAAGGTGAGTTCGCCCCACATGACTATTCTTGCCTGCAGCCATTTCCTTTCCGGCTTCTCTGCCACCCTGTGACCTCACTGGGGCTCTCAGCAGAGGCCAAACAGACACAATACTGGATGCTGGGCTTGCAACTTCTAAAACCATGAGCTAAATAAACCTCTTTAATAAAGTAGAAAGCCTTGGGTGTTCTTGCTACAGCAGCAGCAGCAGCAGCAGCAGACAGATGGGTTCTCACAGGTAATTCTGTGCTCCTCTGTGTCCATCTCTTAGCTGGAATGCAGATTTTCACTTCTCTTGGGTCCATTCTGAAGAATGGAATCCCTGGGCTCTATATTCAAAATTTTTTTTTTTTGTTTGTTTTTTTTTTTTTTTTTTTTGGGGCTCTTACTCTGGTCCAGGCTGACCTGGAATTAACTATGTAGTCTCAGGGTGGCCTTGAACTCTCGGCGGTCCTCCTACCTCTGCCTCCCGAGTGCTGGGATTAAAGGCGTGCGCCACCACGCCCGGCTTTATATTCAAATTTTAACAAAACTGGCCAGCTGCTTTCCAAAGTGACCATCTTGTTCCAATCCCACGTGCGTACTGCACAGCCACAGCCACCCTTGGTGGTGCTGCCCTGTGCCCTCTGGTATGTGGGAAGTGTTCCCTTGTTTGGGGTTTAATTTGCATTTCCCCAGTGACTAATGATGCCCAGCATCTTTCTATGCACTTTGGCTTATGAATATCTTCCTTGAAGAAATGTCTATTCAAAGCTTTTGTCCTCTGTTTAATTGGACCATTAATCTTGTTATTACTGAGTTGTTGGAGTTCTGGGTACAAATACTTCATCAAATTCTATGATTTGTAAACACTGTTTTCACCCCCATGGCTCCTATTTTCATCTTAGTGTTTTATTCATTTATTATTTATTTATTTTTAGCACAGCAGGCAGTGTGTTAGCCCCATCGTCTTAGAGAATTTTACATGCAGGTTTCATGTTGATGATGCCCAAGTGACTATTGTGTTCGTTTGTGGTCATGCTTGACTCTAAAGTTTGCTCCTTTGCCTGCATTTCTGGACCCAAACCTACTTTACTTCCACTGTTTTGGCTTTACATTAAATTTTTAAAATATTTTTTATTGGGAACTTCAAGATATGAAGAGAAAAGTTGGTTATATTCCCATCAAGTTATATCCTCTTTTGTCCCCTCTCTTCCACTCACCGCCCCCCCACCCCACACTGCACTGTGACCCCTGCTCAGTGGGGGTGTCAGTGAGCACTGTGGAGTTGTGAATGCACAGGTCATTTGCTGTGGGGAGGACAGGGTCTCAGAGTATGCCTTCCAGCCTGTGGCCCTTACCTTCTTCCACAATGTTCCCTGCGCCTTGCAGTGTGTGTTTGAAGTCTCCATTACCGTGAAGCTCTCAAAAGCCCCTTATTTTCTGTTCTGGTGAATTTTGAGTCTCCTCAGTGTTTACCACCTGTGCTAGTTTGAATAGATGGCCCCCAATATATTCAGTGTTTTCTTAGTTTATAGTTTGCATCTGCAATCACCTTGCTAGAGGCAATGTCACTGGGGGCGGATCTTAAGGTGTGGTGGTGGGTTTGAGATTCCATTGTGAAGATATGCAAATGTGCCTAATGAGAGTTCCTGAAGTGTGCTGTGACTTGTGCTGTGTTTGCTCTGTGTGCTGTGTGCCTGGTTGGATTTTTTGTTTATTTATTTATTTGAGAGCGAAAGACAGAGAGAGAAAGAGGCAGATAGATAGAGAATGGGTGTGCCAAGGCCTCCAATCACTGCAAACGAACTCCAGATGCGTGTGCCACTTTGTGCACCTAGCTTATGTGGGTCTGGGAAATCAAGCCTTGAACCCAGGTTCTTAGGTTTCACAGGCAAGTGCTTAACCACTAAGCTATCTCTCCAGCCCCTCCTGGTTGGATTTTTTTTGCTCTCTTGCTTGGATCTGGGAAGGCAAGCCAACTTCTTCTGCCATTATGGAACTTCCCCTGGATCTGTAAGCTTCAATAAATAATATCCTTCCTCCATAACTGTGCCTGGTCTGGAAGTTCATCTTAGTGAACCTGAAGCTGTCTGCTACACCACCATCTCTCTAGAGAAGGTTCTCAGACTAGCTGTGAAATCAGCACTCATGTTTAATCTGCTACTTCCTCTACAATGTTTCCTGGGCCTTGGCAGATGTAATAGGCATGGCTTGTCCAGTGCTGGACACTCCGCTTCTCTTCTTGTCATTCTGATGGGTCTTCTTAGAATTTGCTGCAATCTGTCAAATGCAGGCTTACCTAACCAAGAGTAAGAGCAGCATTGATCAAAGGGGACAAAATTCTACAGTCTGGGGCCTTTTGATGGGCATAACCTCTCCATTCAGAACAGTAAAAGCTTCCCTCTAGAGCCTATGACCTTTTGAGCTATAGGCTTCTGACTTGGTTCTCAGTATCAGGCATGGGTTCCCTCCCACTGAGCAGGCCTCATGTAAATCAGAGAGTAGGTGATTACCTCCACAACGTATGTGCCACTATTGCAGCTGTGCCTACATCTTGCCTTGCCAGTTGGTTTTACAATTTTCAGGATCCCTTACTTTTATCCCACAACGGCTCACATAGCACTCTCCAGCAGAGCTGAAGAGCTGGCTTCCATCTCAATTCCAGCTTGATTCTCAATGTCCTGAAACCACAGGTTTCAGTAAATGCATTTTACCATCTAGTTGTGGTGGGAAACAAAGTGTTTTGGCAATGGCCTGCATTATTTTGGGGACCTTATTGTGCCTCTCTGACCAAGAGCTCACTGACTGTGGAAGGGCGACCCAATTTTGGCACTGGAATTTGCCAGGAACAGCATATGATTTTAGGGCAAAGCTATCCCAACTGCAGCAGGTTATGTCTGCCCAAACTTTCCCTCTCACCTTATTTTAAAATATTTATTTATGTATTTACTTTCCAGGAGAGGGGCGAGGGGAGAAGAAAGGAGACAGACAGACAGACAGACAGACAGACAGAGAGAGAAATGGGAATGAGAGAATGGTGCACCAGAATTTCTTGCTACTGCAAACAAATTCTAGATGTATGCACCACTTTGTGCATCTGGCTTTATGTGCATACTGCAGAATCAAACCCAGGCCAGCAGGCTTTGCAAGCAAGCACTTTAACCATTGAGCTATCTCTCTGTCTTAAGACAGTTATATCTTCTAACCACCCAATGACAAAGTATGTTTCTACCATCCTAATTTGTGCTGTCTTCAGGTTTGTGTACTCCCTCCCCTCCCCTTTACCCTGTTCCCCTCAGACTCTTCCACTAAGTTTTAAGATAGTAGCTCATACTCCCCACCCAACTTCATTCTTGTTTATGAGTTTATGTTCTCTTCTCTCTTTTTTTTTTGAAGGTCTGCTTGTTCATTTGTTCCTCAAATTCTATTGGGATTTTGAGAAGGTTGATGTTAGGTTATGATGCCCTTGAGGCAGGGTCTCATCTTTCCCACAGTGAATCGTCACGTCGATGAACATGGATTGTCTCTTAAGTTTTAGTTCTCACTTTCCTTATAAATATCTTATGAGATTCATCATACAAGTTATATACCTATTTTGTTGTATTTATTTTGATGTGTTATTATTTAGGGGTGAGTGTAAGTGAATTGTTCGGTTACTTTCATTTTGGCTTTTTACTGCTATTTCTATGTCTATCTGGGATCCTCTGAACTCTTGAATAAAACATGAGCACAAAAGAAAATACAGAGAAATTAAAACATATTTTTCAAACTGTCATAATAAAATGCAACAAATTAAATGTCTGTGTAGCAGTAGTAAAAATAGCACTCTGGGGAAAATTTATGGTTTTAAATACTAATAGTAAAAGCTAGGAAAATTTAAAGATTAAGAATCCAAATTCAATCTTAAGAAACTAGAAAATAGAGAGGAAATTGAACCTAAATTAAGCAGAAGGAGGCAAATAATAAATCAGAAATATATCTAACTAACTAGAAAACAAATCATAGGCAAAATTAAAAGTCAAATTTCTCTTTTAAAGATGAATAAAGATTTTAAGTGCCTAGTAGGTCTAATCAAGAACTAAATAAAACACAAATTATATTAATCTGAATACTAGATTTTGTCTATATACATTTGAAAGTTATGAGCAATTTATGCAGAGAATTTTATATCAATGACTTTAGTCACACATTTAAAGACACTTTAAGAAAAACTGATCCAAATTAAAGGATAATGAAAAAACAGAAAATGGGAGGCAGTTTATTATCAAAAGTAAATAAAACAATAGTTATTAACTATCAGTTAGTATATTGAACCTAGCAATAGCTAAACATGAAATCCACTACAAGAATTACAAGAGTACAAGGTTGGTTTAACACTCAGACATCAGAAAATTAACGTTAACACAGTGTAGGAGATGCTAATTGTAAACAATTCAGCAAAAAATGTGTGCCAAATTCAATAATTCAGTGTTTGTTCACAGTGAAAACCCTCAGCATACAGAACACTCAGATTTAGAAGGATCTCTCTCTCATACACATACACATCATACACACACACACAAACATATGCATGTGTGTACATGTGCATATGTGTATACTTATATAGGTGTGTGTGCTATTTCATATCTGTAAGAATGTCTAAATTAAAAATACACATAGCATGAAGCATCTATAAGATTTGAAGCAGTAGTTTCCTCCATATATTTGAAGTGAGAATGTTCAATACCATTTCCTTTTGTAGATTTTTAAAATAGTCAAACAATGTTCTCTGAGCCTGGAAGGGAGTGATGGGGGAAAGACTGTAAGAGCCACAGGTGGGAAGGAGTATTTTGGGACACTGTCCTTCCAGCATGAACCAACTGGTGCGTCCATGACCCCACAGTGCTTGTCATTTCTTGCCTCCACAAAACGTGCAAGGTTCTGAGCCCATCAACATCTTGATGTGGAGGACAGAGGACAAAGGAAATGAGGCAAGAAATCAGAGGAAGGGTTACCTAGAAAGAGGAAGGTTGTCAGTGGAGTGGGCACGGGGGAGGGGAGAAAGAGGGTAATGAGACATGGATATGATCAGGTTACAGTATGTTCATATACGAAAGTTCTCAATGAAAAATAAAATAGTCAAACATATTTCTACTCTGTTACCAGTTCCATTTAGAAAAAAATAAAAATAGGGCTGGAGAGATGGCTTAGCAGTTAAGGTGCTTACCTGCAAAGCCTAATGACCCAGGTTCAATTCCCCAGTACCTACATAAAGCCAGACACACAAGATGGTGCATGCATCATGGAGTTCATTTGCTGTGGCTAGAAGCCTCACGAGAAACCTGCTACGAGATGATCGGTCCGGAGACAGGCTGTCATTGGTCACAAAAAGGGGACCACCCCATACAATGATTGGCCAGCCAAACCCTTTAAAACCCCTTGCACTTCCTTGAATAAACGAGTCTGCTGCAGCTCGCCCTCTGCCTGCTTTCACCCAACTCCGGGAGTCTGTGTCGTGACTCTGCGCTTCTCACCCCAACTCGGCAGAGACCCTGCCATCCCTCCTGGGCTGGCCCTAGGGGGGACCCCAACAGAGTACCTATTCTTTATCTGCCTATCTCTCTCTCTTTCTAATAAATAAAAGATAACATGTGTAGACATGTCATGCACCTTGGGTAAGAATGTTTCTACCTGGTTTAAATGTCATCCAAAGCTGTAAACCACAAATCTCTCCAACCACAAGAGCCACAGCGTGGTCCCCTTGCAAGTGACTGTGCTGAAGGTGGACCATGACAGCTCCTGTGGGGTCGCCAGTGTGGGGATGGCAGGAGGCTCCCCAGGTGACAGCACCTTATGTTACATATCTTGATCTGTACTATGTCTGCGTATTTATTATTAGTATTTATTTCTTATTCGTTGGACTTTAAAGTTTGCCTTTGTGCAATCCACTAGGTTCATGTTGACTAAAAAAAGTGATCAAGGCATTTTCTACAAAGAATCATTGTAAATAAACAAGATATGTTTCAAGTAAAAAAGCTAACGTGCCTACTTGAAAACAAATTAGAAATAGCTAAACAACAAAGAGATATGAACCTTGGAGATGTAGAGGGACATGGAGGCAATCACCTGAATGCAGCCTCAGAGGCGAGGAGGGAGTTTATCGGAAGAGACCAGCAGGAACAATGGAGTGAGTGTGCTTCAGCTTTAGGGAAGAAATGAATCAAATCACCCAGGAAGGCACAGCAAGCCCACAGGATGTGACACTGTGTGGTTCACTCACAGGACAAGTGTGGCCAGGACCTGAGGGAGGCAAACTCACAGAAACAGACAGAAGTGTAGTGGGTGGGGCTGGAGGAGGAGGCAGTGGGAGTTGCTGTGCTGTAAGCATGAATTTTGCTATACAGGATGAACCCTTTATAAAGGCCCTCCAGACAAGAGGGTGTCCACAGGTGACCAGACCATACGTGCTCTTGCAAATTTGCTGAGGGGCTGGGGACATGCTCAGTTGGTAAAACACTTGCCACACAACTGTGAGGACCTGAGTTTGGATCTCCAGTGCTCGTGCATGTGGCCCAGTGTGTCCCAGTGCCTGGCGGTGGAGACAGAATCCGCTGGGCCAGCTGGTTATCTAGGCGCACTGACCTGGTCATCTGAGAGACTCGGTCTCAACAAATAACGTTGAGAGTCATAAGGAAGGCGATTGATGACAACCTCTGGTCTCCACATGCACATGCATGCACACATTAATGTTCACTACATATACATACCAAAAATTCATTGGCAAATGTATTCCTGTTCATTTTTTAAAGGCAGGGTATGCTTTTATTTTTATTCATTTATTTATGAGAGAAAGAGAGATAGAGAGAGAATGGGTGCACCAGGGCTTCTAAGCACTGCAAATGAACTTCACATGCATGTGCCATCATGTGCTTCTGGCATACATGGGTACTGGGGAATCAAACCCGGGACCTTAGTCTTTTCAGGCAAGCACCTTAACCGTTAAGCTATCTCTCTAGCCCATATTCCTGTTTTTACTATAATAAAACAATCTAATACTGTAGGTAAGCATTTACAATGAGAAGACATAACTCCTATATTATGTTCTGGAACTTTCCTTGCATTAATTCCTGTAATTCTCATATAAAACACGTGATAGCTGGGTGTGGTGGCGCACACCTTTAACCCCAGCACTCGGAAGGCAGAGGTAGGAGGATCTCGGTGAGTTTGAGGCCACCCTGAAACTACATCATGAATTCCAGATCAGCCTGGACTAGAGTGAGACACTTCCTCAAACAAACAAACAAACAAACAAACAAACAAACAAAAGCCACATGATGTCTGACACATTCTCACTTTAAGGTCAGATTAAAGGACACAGTGACTGCAAGTAACTTGTCCAAGGTTACACAGCAAGCAACTCTGGGAACAGGATTCAAGCCCAGGCAATGACACTTTACATGACCCCTGTTGGTGATGAGGATCCCATGAAGCCGGCCAACGCTCTACTGCTGAGCCGAGCTGCAGCCTGTATCCTGCCTGGCTGCAGTCACCTGACCTTCACTGCCGCCGGCACAGAGGCTTTGCTGCTCCTTCAGAGTTGGAAATCTGGAGGGAAGTGGCCAGCATGAGTCAGTGTACCCACCTGTGCAACATCCTCCGTGCTGCATTCTGGAGACTGCTCAGTGCCAGCTCAGCTGGGACTGTTGATTCCCACGGTGTGAAAGTTCAGGAAGATGATAAGTGGGCACACTTCCTCAGGCATGACTTGTGTAGCGTCCCTGAGCTGTACTGCAGAGGGGAACAGAGTTCAGTCCTCAACAAGGCGTGGAGGAGTCTTTGAAACAAACCCCGAAGACACCATGACCACCCTCTGGCAGCTGGAAGCGGGGGGCTGGAAGATTGGCTTTGGGCACCACTTGATTAAAGTGCTCCAGGGACAGGGATATTGCTGCATGGGTAAACCATTCAATGTGCAAACGAAGACCTGAGTTCAGATCCCGACACCCATATAAATGCTGTGTGGGTGTGGTGGCCTTTGTACTCCTGAGCACTTGAGAGGCAGAGCAAGCTGGCTACCTCCACTAAGTGAATCACCAAGCTCCGAATTCAGTAAAGAAGGTGACTTGTAGAGCTGGACATCAGTAGGCTGCAGTGTGGGTTCAGCTGGCCAGTGGGGGCCGGTCATGTTCATTGGGCCATTTTCTGAATGTGGAGTCAAACTGAAGTTCATTGCAGGCAGTATCGCCACACAGCTGTTCCATGGGTATATGAGGTGACATTCCCATAGCTGGGCAGACCCAGAGTAAATCCCACCTGCTTCTCCCACAAGCACAATGGTAAAGCGAAGTGCAGCCACCTGCCTGGGATGGCCGCTGCGTTGCTGAGACTGGCCCACCCCCTTCTCTATTTGGCTGGAAGCCAGAAGCACATGTAAGGATTGAGAATTATTTTAAACCCAAACATGGGCTCTTGCTGTTCTAGAAGCAATGACACAACTGAGCAAATCAGCAGAGACCCTCGGCTCGATGCTGCGCTGAACCTGGGGAAAATATTTTGCCCTTGATTTCTGTGAAGACTGACAGATAAAGCACATTTGATGTATTACCATGGGTCATTCCGGCAAGACGAGGGAAAGCAAAAACCAAAGTAGCCTGAGAGCTCCGGGTGTTCAGTAATGAAAAAGGACAATGTTCAGAATTAGCATATGTCATCCCGTGGCTTCAGAACACACACACACACACACACACACACACACACACACACCATGAAAACCAACCTAGGGGCTGGGGAGATGGCTCAGTTGGTAAAGTGCTTGTTACACAAGCGTGACAATTTGAGTTTAGGTCCCCAGCACCCACATAAATTCTGGTTGAATGTGGTGGTCTGGCTCTAATCCCATCACTCAGGAAGAGATGGGATCCTCAGGGCACTAGAGGACTGGGGACTCACTAGACTGGCTGAATTGGGTCCTAGCTCACTAGACGAGCCCTGGTTCAAGTGAGAGACCCTGCCTCATGTAATCAAGGAAGGCACCTGACGTCAGCCTGAGGGACCCAACACACGTGCACATGCATATATATGTATCTGCACACACATGCACACGCACATATATGTATCCGTACACACATGCACATGCACATACATGTATCTGTACACACATGCACACGCATATATGTATCTGCATGCACATGCACATATATGTATCTGTACACACATGAACATGCATATATATGTATCTGTACACACATGTACACGTATATATATTTATCTGCACACACACATGCATCTGCACACACTCATGCACACGCATATATACGTATCTGCACACACATGCACGTTCACATATATGTATCTGTGCACACATGCACACGCATATATATGTATCTGCACACACATGCACATGCATATATACATCTGTACACACACACACACATGCACATGCATATATATGTATCTGCACACACACATGCATATATGTATCTACACACACACACATATGCATCTGCACACACACATGCACACGCATATATATGTATCTGCATACACATGCACATATATGTATCTGCACACACATGCACATATATGTATTTGTACACACATGCACATATATATGTATTTGTACATGCATGCACATGCATATATATGTATCTGCACACACACATGCACATGCACATATATGTATCTGTACACACATGCACACGCATATATATGTATCTTCCCACACACATGCACATGCAAACTCCAGCTTTATCTGACTACAGTTCCCTCTGAGAACTGAAGAGGTACAGAGCCAGAGCAGAGGGTCAGGGTGAGTGTCCCAAGGTGATGTCCAGTGGCCCAAGCTCACTCCCTGGGGGAGTGCAGGCCTTTCCTTACAGGCCGGCTGTTCTAGGGTTCTTGGTGCTAATGAGTTGGAATGCATGCAGCAAAACAGGTGGATGTCCCTTCTGAGGTCACCTCCTGTCTTCACCCCTTGCTCATTCTCTCACTACTCAGTCTAACTCAAGGCAGCTGCCCCTAATAGACTATTCTAAAGCGACCCAGGTGCAGGAAAGGAGAGGAGATGGTCACACACCTGCAGGACGGAGTTCTGCTGACATGCCTCAGAGCAGGTTGGAAGCAGAACCTTACTCGGGGAAGCCTCAGCTGGGAACTCAGCATGGCCAGTGCTTTGCCTGAAGCCTAGCAAGGCTCCCTGGGTGCCCGTGATGCTCAGCTACTCCACATCTGGTCCCCAGTCCAAAGAAGCTGGGAGATCACAAGTGCTCACGGCTCCAAACCCCAGATTTTGAGAATATTTGTTTTGCAGCTGTGGATAACACAGATGGGAAAACACAAACCCGGATGTATGAGCCAAAGGGAAAGGCAATGGTGCAAATAAATGCAAAAGTCTGCACTGAGCACAAAATGGCTACAAATGAAAGCATATGCAAAATATGAAAGATTTAACTCATGAAAATAAAAACACGTTTCTAAATTCATAGAACTTAGTATGCAATAAACACACCTAAAATACAAAACTGGAGAAATCCAGACTATAAGGAAGAAATCTCTTGATGCAAAATCTTGAGCTGAGTTTTAACACTCATCTTTTAATGACCAACAGATCAAGGAAGTAAGTTATCAAACACGGATGTTATAGGAATAGCCCAGCCTGGGTCATTCGGAAAAGCTTGACAACTTTTCCCTTGAAGCCCTAGAGTCTGGGAAGTGAAAGAGTCTGGGAAGTTAAAGATCAAGGAATTTAAGGCTTAGTGTCTGGAGAGAGCTATTAGCTTCCCAGAGGGTGCCTGATGGTATGTTCTCAAGAGATGATGGAAAATGCCATGGGAAGACAGAAAGGTTCAAAGTCCCTTCATGAAGCCTTCTTATGACACCATTAATTAAACCTTATGACTTTAACATGACCCCGATGTCAGCCTCTCAAACCCCATTGCGTTTAGGATTATATTTCTAACACATGGATTTGGAGGCACAACACATTCAACATGGGACTTGGGGCCAGGGTGGAATCTAGAACTCTAAATTATCTTAGAAGAATTCACCAAGAGTTAGGAGCCATAAGTAGCCATAACTGTGGCTACAAAAACGGCAAGACCAAAGGAGATATGGAGTGAAAACAATGCCAGTAAGGACGAACAAGAGAGAGAACCTGTGTGGCGGTTTGAATATCACGCATCCCCCACGGGCTCAGACAACTGTTTGAACACGTCTCTGTGGCACCTGGTGGTGTTGGGGAAAGTTGTAAACCTTTAGGAGGTGAAGCCTTGATGAAGGAAGTAAGTCCACTGGGGGTGGGCTGTGAGGTTTCAGTTTAATGCCACTTCCTGTTCGCCCTCTGCCTCTGGATTGTAGATATAATGTGACCAACTGACCTCCTACCGCGGCCTCCGTGCCTTCCCTGGCATGATGCAATGTCTTCCCTGCAACTGTGGACTGAGATTAGAGCTTTTCCCATCCTTAAGCTGCTTCTTGACAGGGCTTTGGTCATGGTAATGAATGACGTAATTAACACAGCTGTCTACAGGGATCAGAGCTGATACAAAGGAATTCAAAATACAGAGCTTTTAGAGGACGGGGTGGTCAGCTTAGTGGAGAGTACTGGCTTATCATTGTAGGTCCTGGATCTTAGCCCCCAACACCAATTAATTAATTAATTAATGTCATCATTTAGAGAAAGCACATGTGAATATAGATATAGAGTAACAAAAAAATCCCAGGTTTTTCTGCCTCGGTCTACCTGTAGGACCATGGTGCTGTTGGTGCGACTCAGGGTGCAGACTGTTTATCTCTCACCAGATTGTGGATCCCTGGAGAAGTCAGCTGTATCAAAAAGCAAGTGTGCAATTTTATTTAAAAACTCTCTCCCTCTCTTTCCCTCCCTTCCCCCTCTGTCTTCCCCCACTTGTCCCTCCTCCTAACATAGTTCTATCTTATTTGGTGGCAGACTAGTATTTCATATTTACATCATCATAAATATGGAAATAGCAATCATGCCCTGAATATGTAACACTCCGTGATCAGTTCGCCTTTGATGAACTCGTGATTGTTTTCCTCAGGGTTAACTGTGGTCTAATTTAAACCTGCCTTTTAGTTTTTATTATGCCTATGACTAGAAGATTCCAAAATCCACCCCCACACCCATCCAGAAGCGTAACTGTGTGAATACAGATGGAGGTAGCCATTTCCACTCTCTTTTGGGTTTGCTGCTCTTAAGCCCTGGTCTTAAGCCTCTTAAGCTCAGTCTGAGCAGTTTCTCTCCAGCCTCCACATGCCCTCATCACTGTCACCCCACCTATTTCCATCCGCTTCCTTCCTGAGGAAGTCATTGCTTCTTGGAGAAATTTGTTCTAGAGATATGTTTTACAGAATCACCTGCTACAGGATCTTCCTCCAACCTCCAGCGAAGGTGGATGGGAAATATTCACCTCAAATCTGCACGCTTGAAAATGCCCGCTTTCCCCCTTCGCACATAACTGAAAGTTGAGTTGGGTATAAAATACTAAGCAAGAAATATTCCTGTTTTTAGACATTGCTTATCTGCTATCAGCTTTCCTATTAAGAAGTTTTGTAGCATGCAGATCTCCTGACATGCTCAGTGGACCTGACTTTTCCTTATGAAAAATAACCTTCTACTTCCTTCTCTAGCACTGAATGAGGACGTGGTAGTCTTAGGTCTTCATAGTCAGTTATGATAGATAGTGTGAAGATCTCCTCAATTTATCCAACACAAGTTTATCTACCATCTTGTACCAAGCCCATTCTGGATTTTTTTTTTCTTTTTTGCTTGTGTGTGTGTGGTATATGCACACGTATGTACCCATGTGGTGCCCCATGCATGCACTCACCTGCAGCAGCGTATGCTTGTCTGTAGTGGCATGTTCCCCTCCATGGCTCTTTCACCCATCCTTACTTAAGCTGGAGAGTCACACTGATCTTAGAGCCATGTTTTTTCCTGAGGCTCTGGCATTTGGTAGACCTCTGCAATCCTATGGGACTGGAGTTATAGATGCATGTGGCTAAGGCCAGCTGTTTATATGGGCTCTAAGAGTGGAACTTGAACCGTCTCTCAGGCCTTGGGCCCTTAAGCTTGCACAGGGAATGCTCCTAACCACTGAGCCGTTTGCCCAGACTGTGGGTTCTGCTGCAAACAGAGAAATGTTGTGATCTTATACCTTCCAGAAGAGTGAAAACCAGCTGTAAGCATATGACCTAAGTAAGCCACAGAGCACGTTAAGAGGTGATGCATCCTGTGAACTAAAAGGCAAAGTAAATGACAATCCAAGATGGCCATAAGGGGAGGTGCAATCTGAGATGAAGTGGGGGTGAGGAAAGCCAAGGACTATAGCGCTTGCTCCAGAGAGGGCCAAACACTGTGAACGGCTCTGTGCAGCCCACTTGTGTGCCACACCAAGCAGCAGAGACAGGGGTTTCTCACAGTGCTGGAGCTAAACGCCATCTCACTCAGTCCTGACGTGGTGGAAGAGGCAGGTAAGTGTTCTGTTTGACCTGACAAGGGCAAAGCTCCCACCATGACATTCCATCCTGGTGAACTCCTCACAGCCCAGTTTTAAGCCTCTGCTCCTGACTCGTTACAGGGAAAGTTGGGGCTTCCACAGATGAACTGGGGGAACACCAGGCAAGTTGGGATAGGCAGGAGGAGGGCGCGAGCAAGGGAGAGAGGTGGGAGCTACTTCAGAGGTTCCCAGGGCCCTTGGGGGCTTCTGGATCAGATGAGTTAAAGAGGGTCAGTGAGGATTTAGCAGTCCAGGACCAGTGAATGGACCCGTCACCCATGCTCAGCCATTTCTTTCTTTCTTTTTAATACTTATTTATTTATTTATTTATGAAAGAGGGAAGGAGATGGAAAGAGAATGGGCATGCCCGGGCCTCTTGCTCATGCAACTGAACTCCAGCTGCATGTACCACTTTATGCATCTGGCTTTATATGGGTACTAGGGAACCAAACACAGCTGTCAGGCTTTGCAAGCAAGCACTTTTAACCACTTAGCCATGTCTCCAGCCCACAACCTTTCCTTTTCTTTATCCTTCCAGAATCCTGTCAGCCTCACTGTTCTTTGTTGCTGAAAATCTCTTTGTTGTCACTTTACTAGGCCGTGAGCAGGAATGGAGCTGAATGAGCAGGGTGAATTTGCCGTATGTAACTTGAAATCATTTTCTAATCAATGGTTCCTGCTACCTGGGCAGCCCCTGATTGTCTACAAAGCCCAGAACAAGAATGCATTATTAAGTGGATGAAAACTCAGAAATCCCTTTCCAGGGGAAGCCTACAATCTCAGCCCGTCATCCAGGATTCCTCAGCATGTACTAAAATCTGGGAGCCTGTCTCCAGGCTGATGGATAGTTATCTGTCCCCAGATGTGACAGTGTGTATTTCATCTTTGAAGTAGGCTTCGGCATGGAGGGATGCATGCCTATGGCTGTCCCTGGCCCTGAGCCTGCCCTATCATCCCTGGACCGTAAAGCCATCTGCATTAGCACTAAATGCAACACGGCCACCAGCAAGGTCACTTGGAGATACTTGAATTCCTTCATCCCCTGTGCAACATGGACAATGAAGAGACTCTCCCAAATCTGGTTCTAGGGAGACCCTGGCTCCTGGTGTCACAAGAACCAGCTGTATTCAGAAACCTGTGGCCCATTACTACAGATGAGGAAGGAGGTCTGCAGAGGGGAGCTCAGACCTCCACTTTGTCTCCTTGCATTACAGGAAATCAACACGCTCCGCCTTTGCTTCCCAAGGTGATCATGCTGTCTCTACAGAGGGACAGAGTGCATAGGAGTGGGGGGGGGGGCTGGAGGAGGGAGGGAGGCTCATGTCCAACTTTGCTGTCAAAAACAACAACAAGAATACCCATTCATTAGAAGCAGAGGCGAAGATATTTATATACGAAATGAGTGTTTTTGATTTGCTCCCTGGAGCGAGGTGTCATAAGTAGCTGTTAATTTGGGTCTGTTTACTAAAAATGCAATGCCTGCAGAAGCCTATTGGAATCATCACAAGTGTAATATTGTCAACCAGGAAGATACAGGAATGATAGTGGCAATTTGGGATGAAGGGTGAGTGAGCGCCGTGGAGCTGGTGTCTGCTTCCGCAGAGCCTGTGCACGCCTGAGAGCCACCTACCCCTAGGGTTCCAGCCCAGCCGAGCATCAATTAGAGTCCCCACCAATCCTTGGGCTTGAATGTAGTGATGGAAATCGTTTTTTATCACCTTCTAAATATGCTTGCTGTTGATATGTGTCCCTTAAATGCGTGTTCTCAGCTCCCTTGATCCAAGGGGTTAATTATCATGAAGGTTATTTTCTCATATGCTTTCCTCGCTCTGTGCTTGGCAATACAAAGGTCGTTTCTTGGGATGAGGGGAGGATATCCAATGAAGTAGTTATGTGTAAACAGCACAGGGCTTGAGCTGACAAAAGACTGCGTCCCCAGTAATGACGTCCCTGGAGAATGACATTGTGGGTAGATCGGGGACCTTTGATCCCAGACCACTCAAAGCAAGCCCCCTTCCTCTCTGCCTTCCTCCTGCTCTACCATTTCTAGTCTACTCTTCATTTCTCTGGAAGGTCAGGTGCTATGTCATCAGGATCAAAAGCGCAGAAAGCGTCCATCATTGTGTGCTCCTGGCAGCCACCATGTCCTGTGACAGGTTCAGTGGCTGTGGGGACTCTCTGCATTAGCCTCTTGGGTCTAGGCCAGCCCCTGAGGTTGGCAGGGCATCTTCAGGCTTCCCAGGTAAATGTGAGCATGCGAAAACTATGACTGGTTTTCCAAAGCCACAGAATGGGTGGAGGTTCAGCCAGGCCCCGAGGACAGGTCACCTTTCTAACCTTGATTCTTTCAGGGACACCTTTGCTGACTCTGTTCACTGAGGCAGAGATGGGACCAAGATGCTGCCCCATGCCATGTGATGGCAGGGTGACTCACTGGACAGGAAACTGTAGCTTCATTCCCACAATGTTGCTCTCAGACTGAGGCCCCGAAGCCTTGGGAGGAAGCCCATGTCACATTTCATACACATCCCTGCCCTCTCTGTGGTGGGCTTACCAGCACAAAGGATTTTCTGTCTCTTGCCTCTGTAGACAGGCCTGTGCTGTGGCCAGGGCAGCTGGCTGGCTATAGCTGTTGTCTTAGGCTCTGTTCCACCCTTCTCCTGACACTGCCCAGCGGAGTTAGCCCCACCCCACTCTCTGAGATTGGAGTATGTCAAACATTTTTTGTCCATTCTGTTTTCTTTTTCTTTTCTAGAAAAGGAACTTCCTCCACCTGCCTGGACACTCCTCTGAGGCCAGAGGTTTACCCTGTGTTCTTGCTTTCTCTTTAGATTGACCTTTGAGGACCAGGATCCCCCTGCCCCCTGCCCAGCTGTAGGCTCAGAGGAGCTGCAACAGTGGGACGCAGTAGCGTGTATCTGGAATCCAAGCACGCCCGTGAGGAGATGGGAGGCAGAGCTAGGAGAATTCCTGGAAGCTTGCAGGCCAGCTAGCCTGGGTTACAGAGCGGAAAGCAAGAAATTCTGTCTTAAACAAGGTGGAAGGTGAGGACTAATATCTGAGGTTGTCCATTGACCTCCTGCCCACACACAATTCACTTATACCGTACACACACTATGTATACCACACACACACACACACACACACACACACACACACGGTATATATGGTATATATATGGTGTATATATATATATATATATATATATATATATATATATATATGGTATATATATGGTATATATGGTATATATATATGGTATATATGGTATATATGGTATAGATATATGGTATACATATACATATATATGGTGTGTATGTATGTGTGTATCTATGTATGTGTATATATATATAAAATCTTCTTTTTTAAAAGCTTGCTTAATTCCTCTTCTTCTAGGGAGAAGCAGGGGCTGCAACAAACCCAAACATATAATCTGAGCCAAACGCCCTCCAGGCACAACTGAACTTTGTAACAGGAACACACACAAGAAAGCCCAAGAGAATCCATGGTGGAGTGGCACAGGAACTCCGGGGCTCATTACTCATCACCATGTCCCCAAGCTCCCATTTCAGGGACCCTAAATACATCATGTTCATGGGAGGGTGAGCTCTAGGGGACAAGAGCCAGCTACAGGACACTCAATGACAGAAAGCCAGACTCTACTCTCCACAGTGTCTGGCAAGCGACAAGCGCCCAGCAGCCCACAAGGACAGATGAATGGGCAAGAAAAGGCATAGCACTTGTGGAAGGCAGCAGTGTCTCTGCCTCCTTGACCCGCGTGGTCTTGACCACTCTGTTGCCTACTCTGGCGCTGGTGGCGTTGTCTTGGATCTGCTTAGAACGAGCCCTTTGAGCTGCATATGTATAGAATTTATCATCAGCGGCACCTTCCACCCTCACACAGCACTTCTGTCATGCGAGTCAGACTCTCGAGCGGTTTTCCTAGGCTGGAAATAAATCAGTAACAGCACTTGTCTCCTGAAGCTGTCTTTACTTTGGCATTGGCATCTAGATGGCCCTGCAATGGCCGTCACTTCAGGGATGAGCCCCTCCTTTGACAAAAATACATCCGTGAATAAAGAGAATGAGGAGAGTGTGATGAGAGGCAGAGTTCACTCGGGATAGTCACTGAGTCTGGGCTGAGAAGCAAAGGCGTGGGCCTGCTCAGCTAGCAGTAAGGTCCTGAGATGCTGTGCTAGCCACTCAGGATCCACCCCAGTGTGACACCCAGTTCAGTGTTGGCAGGACCGCTGCTGTAGAAGCAGACAGTGTGGAGAGTTGCAATGGGTGTGGCACAGGGCCGCCCAGTCTCCTGTCTTCTCCTCAGCTCGATCTGCAGCTTGGGCAGACATTTCCCAGCATGCCCGGCACGGGTAGACATGTTGCTGATTCTGTGGTGGGCATTGCTGCCGATCAGCCACTCAGGTATCGAATGAAGGCTGGGGTGGTAATTTGGGGCACAGCAACCTTTCTGCTCTGGATTGGGGTCCTGGGTTCGGCCCATGTCTGTCATTAGTGACACCCATCTGTCATGTACAGGGTAATGAGGGAGCAACCATGGGCTACATCCTCGATCACCTCTCTGAGCCAAGGTCTCAGCGGGAAGCGTTGCACTTACCACGGTGACAAAGCCAGTGTGCTTTTCTAGGATCCACGAGGGACATGAGACAGGTACCCACTGCCTGAGCTCGACTCTTCACTTCATTCACCGTCAGTCAGAACGAGAATGCCACGAGCGCCCGGGAGGGAATGGCTCAGCGCAGAGCTTGCTGTGCTGTATGTCACTTTACTAGCTGTGACCAAGAATGGAAGGTCTCACTTCAATTTGCAGTTCCAAGATACCGTCCATCATGGTGGACAAGGCATGGTGCCAGTGGCAGGAGGTGTGTGCAGTCAGGAGAGCTGGTCAGTGGGAGAGGAGCTGATTGAGAAGGCCTCAAGGTCCACCCCAGTGACTCACCTTCTTCAGTCAAGCTCCAGCACAATGCCGCCAGCCAGAGAGGACTATTCCCTCAAGTCTGTGGGGATCATTTTACACTCAAACCACCACATATGCTCAACAGGTGCCTCCGGCAACCCCAGCAGGACGCAGGAGTCTTGTCCCCTGAGGGTTCTGCAAGAGTCAGGAGAATTCCTGGGGTGTGTGTTGGGAGGAGGACTGGATACTCGGGCTTGGGGTCATGTCAGCGAGGTCTCCATGCACTAAGCATGATGGATAGCTACACAGGTCAGTAAGGACCTCCTCGGGCCTCCCTGAGCCCTTGCGGCCCATCACTATACCACACTGGTCCTCTGCTGTGCAATATCCGCACACAGGTGCGTCTGCTCCACCTCTGGCAGAGAGTTCGTCACACGAAGTGGTGCTGGAGCTGCGGAGCCAGTGACGACGGGCGAAGGAAGGACCCTAAGAGAGTTGTGTGGTGTCCGCAAAGAGGGTGAGGTGAGCTGAGAAGGCCCAGGGCATGTTGCCGCCCTGCCCCAGGCTGGGTTCAAGGAGGATGCAAAGAGGCTGTGAGAGCAGAGGACAGAGAATATGGCTCCTACTACATATATATATATATATATATATATATATATATATATATATATACATACACATATATATAGAGAGAGAGATCACATATAACTATTATTAATTATATAAATAATATAATATATATTATTTATTATAAAAGAGGCTATACACATAAAGGCATGATACAGGATGGGCAGTCCAGCAATGGCTGTCTGCAGGCTGGAAAGTCTGGGCACCCAGTAGCTGTTCAGTCCATGAGTCTGGAGGCCTCAGCAGTTTAACCTGGCGCTGAAGGCCTGGAGGAATCTCACAGGGCTGCTGGTCCTCAGTCCACACTGGAAGGCTGAAGAACTTGGGTTCTAATGTCAGCAAAGAACGGCAGCGACAGGGTGGATGCACTCACCAGCAAGGAGCACGGGAAGCCAGGCAAAAGCACTGTTTTCCTTTCCTCAACCTCTTTATAGAACAGCTGAGCAGGAGGGCTGTCCACTGTGAGGGAGGGAGGGTCTTCCTCTCTCGGTTACTCCTTCTCGAAGCACCCTCACAGAGCTGCCCAAAAGGCACATCTCTTATTGATTCCTGATCTGCTGGAGCTGACAACACAAAATCACCACCCCAGTGCCAAGACACAGGAAGGACAGTGTGGAGTACAGAATAGGGGTCTCCAGGTGAAACTGAGACCTGGGGGAGGCAGTGGTGGGACACGGTGCTGTGTCTCACAGGCTTGTGCATCACTGGGACAGCTATGCAGCAAGCAACCTTGTAGAGTCCAGTGGTGCAGGACAGCAGGGCGGGAGGGATGGTCAGGGCCAGAGAGCTAGAGGCCGTAGAGAGAGAAGCAGGTCCCGAGAGAGGAGAGAGACACTCAGTTCCCTGAGCCAGTGTTGGGTACACTGAAGAGAAGGTGTGGCAGGGTGAAAGGCAGGGACCCAACTGGACTATTCTGCAATCCTGTCTCCTAACAGGAGTCATGCTTGGTATTCAAGGTGGGAGAAGCTCTCAGTCCTCTGAGGACATAAGGCAAAAGTGCCCAAACCAGGAGGAACATCAGTATGTGTCACAGCTCACAGGCGACAAAGGAGGGAGGGAGCGTTTGGGCTGGGGGAGGCTTCAGGGGGAAGGTGGCATCTGAGGAGGTCCAAGGGCATTCTGGGAACTGGAGGGAGGGATCCTCTACCATCCACACTTGTCCTCGCACACCCAACCCACACCGTCATTCCCTGCCCTGCACACTCATCTAATTCCCCGTGAACCCACGTGAGAGATAGTGGCAATTAATATTTTTATGCAAATGTTTTGTGCCTCAGGGTGTCCCCTTGCTATGATTTATGAACTATGATTAAAAATAACTCATTTAATGTAATCAAACATGGACAAACACGTGAGAGGACAAGATTAAATTAAATTTCTTCCCCCTAGAAAAAGAACTTTGAAGGTCACCACCTTCTACCAAACAACAGTGTTTCCCCCACCATTGGTGTTTTTGTTTGGGGCCCCAAAATGAAATTCTGAAAATAAAAATGGTGGATTTAATGAAGTTCAGGCTTTGGCTTCATTGTCATCACCTTCCCAGGGCACCATGTCTCTCTGTGCAGGAGTCAACGCCGTGAGTCAGGAAGAGCTGGTCAAGTTGTTTAACTCCAGTGGCCTCTTTCCCAGAAGGACATTACTTCAGTCGTATCACAAGGAATGATGGGGCAATAGATCAACAGATCTTGGGGTGTATCTGCTGTCTGCAACTCAGAGTTTCTGGCCACAAATGCCCCACTCAGGGCTCCTCGGGCCACAGTTTAACAAGGGTGCAGACCTTGTTAAGACCTTAGAAGGTGGTTCGTCACCTGTGCAGACAGGGGCTTCTGGGCTTTGGCTGTGACTCCCCTGGTTAATGGGCACATCACACAGCTAAGGGAGGGGATGAGAGGCATTTAAGGGAGCACCATACATGAGGAAAGCTTGTGGACAGAGAACTGGGAGCCAGCCGACACGCAAGGCACGTCTTCTCATGAAGCAGTTCCAACATTTCCTTTCCACCGGAGCTCTGCCCTCTGCAGACATCTTCCCACCACAGGGTACGCCCGTCCTCACTCAGAGCCTGCGTGCTGGGTGGGTTGTAAGTGTTCCGAATCAGACCCAGGGGTGTAGACATGCGCGCATGTCCTCTGACGCTACACACGGCACCTGCTGGGGATGGGGTGTGACCATGGGAGCAGGCGAACAAGGTGATGCTTGTTCTGT
Source organism: Orientallactaga sibirica (assembly GCA_036365145.1). Classification (NCBI taxonomy): domain Eukaryota; kingdom Metazoa; phylum Chordata; class Mammalia; order Rodentia; family Dipodidae; genus Orientallactaga; species Orientallactaga sibirica. Next base: position 12,301,412 of record JAEOAD010000329.1, on the reverse strand, counting down.
GATTAAGGCAGTGCTTCCTGTCCCTTGGATGAGAGCATAGCAATTCCAAATGACCCCTGTCTTCCTGAAGCAGAGTGAGGGACACCTTGTCTCTATCACTTTCTTGTTGCTGTGAACAAATGCCTGACCCGAAGCAATTTAAGGAAGTAAAAGTTTTATTTTGGTGTGATAGTTTGAATGTGCGCCACCCAATAGACTCAGACGCTTCATTGAAGATTGTATCTTGGATTTCCAGCTGCCTGGCTGGAAAAGGCGTCAGTGTAGATCTTGGGGTCCAGCCTTAAGGTGTGTTTGGGAATGGATCAATTTACACCCCAAGGTATCCAGAGCTTTGCCTGATTCTGCCTGGCTCCCTGCTGTTTGTGCTTGCTGGTCGTGGTGGCTGCTACACGGTGCTTGGATTTCTGAAAGGTGCCAGCTTCTTTGTCATCAATGGATCTTCCCCTGGATCTGTAAGCTTGAAATAATCCCTTCCTTCCATAAACTGAGTCTGTTTGGAAGTTCATCCCAGCATTGTGGAGCTGACTACAACATCTTGGCTTACAGTTTTGGAAGTTTCATGGTAAGGAAGGCACACCCCAAGGGCGTGAAGAAGCTGGTCCCATTGTAGTGAGGAAGCAGAGGGAGTGAACAGGAAGTAGGGCTGGGTTATGCAACCTCAAGGCCCACCAGGGACCCACTTCCTTCAGGAAGGCTCCACCTGCTAAAGGTTCCACAACTTTCTGCAACCACACGAGCAGCTGAGAACCAAGTGTGTTCAAACACATGAGTCTATGGGGGCCTTTTCACATTCAAGTGAAATAGAAGTTTGAAACAAAGCCTCAGCCTTTGGTATCTGCTGACTTGATGGCTGAATTTCTCCCCCTCAGGATCTGAAGCTGTTTTCCAGGGAATCTTCATTCCCAGAATGAGTGTCAAGCCAAGTCCCAGGCTGGTAAGGACACCTGTGTCTTGTGGGAAACGTCAGAGGTCAATGACACAGCACAGCCATCTGTCCAATCCTTCCTCCACCATCTGACTACTCAGACCTGCTCAGGAGCACGTGCTCTGGGTCAAGGGTCAGCACATTTGCTCTGTGTCCTTGGGTCAATCTGTCCCGCTGTCCTGCTGGGAGGCAAGAAGAGAAGAGATGGCATGTTCTTCAAGGACTTCCTTTATGAAGACGACACACCAGTGCTGAAACAGTTAACATAGTAGCGCTCGCAATAAAGCCTGTCTGAGTTGGAATTAGAAATGGCGATGCCCGGTGAGTGCCCTCATTCACTCACCCATTAGTTCGGTCAGCACACGCTGAGTGCCTTCCTCTGTTCCTGGAGACACAATGCCCAGCCACGCCAACAACCACATCGCCCTCGCTGTGCTTGCATCATAACTGAATGGCCTATCAGTCACTCTCTGCGAGGTGAAGGGAAGTCACATGTCCTGGCTTCAGTCCAGATGACTGTCCACATCGGTGCCTCTAAACTGTGGGTGTTCTTTGTCACCATGCTGGTCAGATGGTGGCCTTGACTACATGGGTCCTATGTGGTCATGCATGCTAAAGCTTGCAGAACAGGTGCAGTGGCTCAGAAAGATGCACCCAGTCCTGCATGGGCATTCCTTTAAGGAATGTGACATGAGTACTCAGTGATAAGAGTTGGTGTTTTGGGAAAAAAAAGAAACAGAAATGCAAGCAATTCTTCGTCCCAACTTCAAACAATGAGACTATCAGTGTTTTGTTTTGTCTTTTGGCAGTAGGGTCTAGCTCTAGCCCGGGCTGACCTGGAACTCACGCTGTAGCATCAGGCTGGTCTCAGACTCACAGCAATCCTCCTACCTCTGCTTCCCGAGTGCTGGAATGAAAAGTGTGTGCCACCTCGCCCAGCTCAATGTTTTTAAAAGTTTAAGAGTCGTATGACTGGCAGACAGAAAAACAGCCCCGAAGATGGCATATTTGTTACTTTTCTTGTTGTTGTGACAGAATATTGGACAAGGAGCAAGTTAAGAGAGGAAGGACTGACTGGGGCTTGCAGTTCGAGGGTGCAGTTCATGATCATGCTGCGGGAGTCATGGCTGCAGGAGTCTGAGGCAGCTGCTCCCGTGGTGTCTGCTGGGGGAAAGCAGAGAGAGAGGTGAGCCCTTTGCTAGCTTGTGTCCCCTTTTCTATTCAGTTCAGGCCCTCAGCCTGTGACATGACACCACTCACTTTTAGCGTGGGTCTTCCCACCTGCATTAGTTGAATCTAGAAAATCCCTCATAGGCATAATCAAAGATTTGTTTCCATGGTGATGCTAAATCCCAAAAAGTTGACAGTCAAGATGAGCTACCACATGCTGGTCACAAGCTGTGAGGAGGCTGTACCACCTGCACTTGATGCTGCAGGTGAAAAGCAACTTTAATTATCTGACCTTGGACTAGGCAGGGCACGATGGATACTGGGGAGTGCCCCACCGTGATGCCATGGTACTTAGAAGTTGGAAGAGTGATAAGGAGCCATAACACCGTGTGGTCGGAGCTGTGCGGCAACTTCCTGGGTTCTCCCTGGAGCTCCCAGAGACATCCCGGTCGGACTTCACGTTAAAGTCCCGAGTAGCTGGGCTTCTCGTCCTTCATTGATCCTTCATGATCAGTTTACCTCTCCCGTGTTTTCCTCCTGCACACGGAGAAGTTGCATAGGAAGAAAGTCCGTTGCGTGTGTAAACACTCTAAGGGGCAGGATTGCTATTTGTGCCCCAGAGAGGACTGTGTACCAACCTTCATCCCCAAGGCACCGAGCATCCTGTCCCTGCCACTAGGGACACCGGGCCACTTATGAGTCTGAACGGAGATGGATGTGTCTGTCTCCCTGTGACCTGGAGAAATGAAAGCCTTCATCGCTCGTGGCCCCAGGCCGGCTCTTCTGCAGCCGTTTCCTGGGAGAGCCCGGTGCAGCTGCAATTGAACGGCAATGACCCCCCTGAAAATAACTCTCACAAAAGTGTCACTTAGGAATCTTTATGACTGTGGTGGCTCATCTATCTTCCCAACAGGTCAGCTCCTGGCTACCTGTGAAAGAGATTTCTCAGAAAACCTGCTTAGATAAGTCACAAATCTCCTTTCTCACAACTTAGAGGAACAAAACTTTGTGACCGTGAAAGGCAGGGGAAGGAAGACCTGTCTTTCTGAAAGGCTCGGTGGCCCAATAGGTGTCCTCAGGCCCCTCTCCCAGCCACAGTTTCTCATGCCGCTAAGGACTGCAGGGGCACTCAGTAATTCTCCTCCAGCTCCCGCGCCCCTGGAGGTCATGGTCACAAAAAGAGCATGATTAATGTGCTGCTTCCTTGAGAAGAGGGTGTTTCCAGAACGCTCGCCCACCTGGATGGAGCTGTGTGCGCCCGAAGTCATCCGTTACAGGGAACAAGGCCCTGTGGGGCCTTTCACCGAGATGCATGGTGAGTGATGGCAGGGAGGAGAGCAAGGACATGCTGGAGTCTCCCCGAGAGGGAAGCAGCTGAGCCGAGGCCTTGTGGTGGGAGGGCAGCCTGATGGGACACCTGCAGGAACCCAGGGAGGAGCAGGAAGTGGACAGGAATCCACAAGGCATTGAGAACTGGGCAAGGGGAGGCCGGAAGCTGCAAACAGCCGTCCGGAGCCTGCTGTTTCTCTGGGAACTAAACCCACTCTTCCTCACAGTTTTCTGTGCCTCTGTCTCTCTCTCACCCTGTGTGTGTGTGTGTGTGTGTGTGTGTGTGTGTGTGTGTGTGATGTGTGTGGCGACATACATGATGTGCTTGTAGGTGTTTAGTTACATGTATGCATGCGTGTGAAGGTCAAACATCAACATGGGCTGTCTTTCTCAGGCTCTCGGCACCTTTTTTTTTGAGGCAGGATCTCCAGCTATAAAACCTGGAGCTCACTACTTCAGCTAACAAGCCGGCCAGCAAGCCGGGATCAGAAAGCCACACCCGACCTTGATCCGGGTGCTGGGGATTGAGCTAAGGTCCTGACACACAGCAAGCCCTTTACCCCACGCACATGACTTTAGTGCCGCATCCCCTGAAAATATATGAGTAATTGTACACAATTTTGCATAAGTCTTCATTTCTTCGTTTGAGACTATGTTCTCAAGCTTGGGGCTGAGGAGATGGCTCCACAGATAAAATACTTGCTATAAATGTGCGCTCCTGAGTGCAGATGGCCACCGCGCATGTAAAATGGCAAGCATGGTGTTACACGCCTGTAATCCCCAAGCTGGGGAGGTGGAGGCAGGGGAATTGTTGGGGCTGACTGGCTAGATATTCTAGCCTAATTAGTGAGCTCCAGGCTCAGTAAGAAATTCTGTCTCTAGCCAGGTGTGGTGGCGCATGCCTTTAATCCCAGCACTCGGGAGGCAGAGGTAGGAGGATCACCGTGAGTTCGAGGCCACCCTGAGACTACATAGTTAATTCCAGGTCAGCCTGGGCCAGAGTGAGACCCTACCTCGAAAAAAAAAAAAAAAAAAAAAAAAAAAGAAATTCTGTCTCAAAAACTGAGGTGTCAAGGCTGCTGAGGAAGACACATATCGATCTCTAGCCTCTACATGAACCCAAACATACATGTGCATCCCCAAGTATGCACCAGGCACACACACATGCAAAATAGGGTTCTCAAGCTTGAGTGTGTGCCACCGAGGAAAGGTTCAGCCCCTCAAGATGCAGCCAGCACGAGCCGGAACTCAAGACACAGCCTCCACCCTGCTTCCCGGGTGACTTTATCTTGAGCATCACTTTCAGCTAGGAATGTGAGAGCTGTGACTTCATAAATTCTGATTTATGTGTCATTTAGTTCCAGCAGTGCCTGGCAATAAATAAATGCTAAGTACTCACATCTCCCATGCATCCTGTGTGAGGAGATTAGAGGGGAGAGCAAGGGGAGGAGATGCATCCAGTGCCCAGGGGCAAATGGCTCCGAGCTAGCAGAGCCCCCAGAAGAGGACGAGGAACACTGGGGAGCAGTGACAGTAGGCCCAGATAGCTGCAGGGTGCGGGGTTAGTCGGGGATCCCATGGCAGCCGCAGATACTCACCTCAGGTCAAGGATGGAGCCCAGTGCGCTGAGCATAGCTCAGAACTCAGGTCAGTGACCCCCGCTGCCCCGGCCCCTGGCTGCCGTGAGCAGATGGAGCGGTGTGCACTGAACTGGAAGCAATAGTCGTCACCTTGAAGCCGATGAAGGGAAAAACAAGTCAGCCCATTTCTAATGTTTCCGAGAAGAAATAAGCAAAAATCCACAGGAATCCGGATGCTGGAAAGAGTCCACAGGCAGGCTGAGCGTCTCTTGTCCGAAATTCTTGGGACCAGAAGTGATTTTGACTTCAGATTACTCAAATGTTGGAATATTTTCCTATGCATAATGAGACATTTTGCGATGTGAGCCAAGTCTAAACATAGAGCTCACTTATGCTTCGTTGGGATCTTGTTCCGCAGTCTGAAGGCAATGCTGTATGGTGTCTTCCTTAGCGAGATTCCAGTCTGTTCCATAACTTCACTCACATTTCCCATCTGGGAACATGAGTTGGTGCTGGTGCTGGTTAATCTCCATTGTCAACTTGACTAGCTTTAGAATCACCTAAGAGAGGCACCCCTGAGTGTGACTAAGCGTGTGTTTTCAGCAAGGCTTAACTGAAGAGAAAAGACACGCTCTGACTGTGGACAGCACCGTCCCGTGGGCTGTGATCCTGAGTGAAAGAGGAGAAAAGAGGAAGCCAGGTGAGCCCAGCATTCATCTCTGCTTCCTGACCTCAATGCCATGCAACCAGCTGCCCCACACTCCAGCTGCCATGCCTTCCCCACCAGATGGACTGTGTTCTCAGACTGTGGGCCAAAGCAAAGCTTCCTCCTGTGAGATGCTTTTGGCAGATGTTGTGTATTAGTAAAAAAATAAAAAATTTAAAAAAAATAACAAGTACCATTCTGAAATTGGAGCTTGGAGCATCTGAGATTTTAGACTTTCAAACTAAACACATAAAGCTTATTATCTTGGGGCCCATAGCTAATGAACCCAACATTTCCCACTGGAAACACTTTCTCCTTTTGGCTACATGACATTTCTGACAGAAGTGCAGAGAACTGTGAACTTTTATATACATCAGTTGGTTTTCTCCATAGATAATATTTTGCTGATTTTATTTAGATGATCTTTTAAGAGTTGCCCCTTCAATGATGTGAGTTAAGTTTGTGGGAGTCAGAGATTTACCCTATTTTTATTCCATATGGAAAACCTACTGTGTCAACATCATTGATTAAATGTTCACGTGGCAGTCACTTTCTCCCTGCTAGAACAAAACCCCCCATCAAAAACAGCTGAGGGCAGGAAAGGGTTTATTTCAGCTTACAGTCTTGAGGGGAAGCTTTATGATGGCAGAGGAAGCGTGTCAGAGCAAAGGCTGGTTGTCACATCTTGTCACGTCAGCTGGGAGGAAGCACCAAGTGTGAGTAGGGCTGCACTGATAAAGGCGAAGATCTGCCCCCAGCAACACCTATCCAGCAAGGCCCCACCTCCCAAGCCCCACCATCTGGTGGTGGAGAATGAGGGTTAGTCACAAACACATGCAGCTATGGGGACATGTCACAATCAAACTATCACAGTTCATCTTCTGGCTGCTGTGCTGTAGGGTCAATCTGCACAAACATGTCCATGGGTCTGTCTCTGTTTCCTTGGTGAAATTCTCAGCGTGATAACCTCAAAATATACTGCCATAATCACTACAGGTTTACCCAAGTGCTGATAACTGGCAGTTAAATGAAAGCCATACAGCAATGGAATATGGTTCGTGACATAGTAAATGTGCCCCAGGAAGACTCCTCATAAGCACACAAGTCTCTTGCAAGTTATCTGAACCATCTACAGAGCAGCGGTGTGGGCGCAGGCATTTTCAGAAAAAGCCGCTATCTTTCTATGCCGTATCTTGCTTAATTTCCTTGGCTTTATCTCGTACCTCATCGGTGCTCTCATTTCAGCTGCATCTAATGGGCTGTTCAGTGTGACCGATGGCCTCCCGAGTCTGTGTACATGAGACTGTTATTTGTAGAGCTGCTGTTGGGGTCTGCTGTAGATCCGCTGCCTGACATCTGAGCGCCATGTCCTCCATCTGTCCAGTCATTACACTCCTACCCAGTGGCTCCAGCCTGGCTCCTCACCCTGTCCGCTTTGTCTCACTCACACCTGCTTATGACTTTGGATAGAGAGCCCATCTTCAGTGAGTGTCTGCTGGGACCTAAGGGTTTTGTCCTCTAGGTCATCTCTGTACTGGACTCTTGTGGACAGCTCGCCAGTCACATGACCTGGAACAAGATCTCGTGTTCTCTTTGGTTTAAGGATATCCTCAAATGTGGGAGGGTAATAAAACGTCATGGGGGGCTGGAGAGATGGCTTAGCAGTTAAGGCGCCTGCCTGCTAAGCCTAAGAACGCCCATTCAATTCTCCAGGTCCCCACCTACCTCAGTTGCAGGAAGAATTCAACATATGCTCCTCTAACCCAGCCAGATCTCTCTCGAGTGCACACCCCACCCAGGTTTAAGTGGACCCCGTCTCCGAGTTCAGGCCAATTGACTTTCACACCTGAAACAGGTGTGCCAACCACGTCCAAAACTTGGACTCCACATTTCTTACCTGGGCTCATGGAAAAGAATTTCCCTTCTGGCTCTTTGGCTTTTCACATCTCCATGCCTGGGTCCTGGGCTGGTAAGACCATGTCCTTCCGACTCTGGAAAATATTTCTCTGTTACTGTTCTTGTGGCCTTTGGATTTCTTTGAAATCACATGCCTTTATAGAAAAATCTCTTCATTTTTTATTTTTTTATTTTTGTCCAGGGCCCATGTTTGTTCTCACACATGGGCTTTCAGACCCTGTGGCTTTTTCCGTTCTCCTTCCCTTGGTTACAAGCTCTACTCTTCCTCTCCCTGGACCATGGGGGTCTCCACTTTCCCTCCTTCAGTTTTCAAGCCTCCCCCCACTCCCTCATACCCCTGATATTTTTGGATAAAATGTAATGTTTTATAAATTGTCATTCTCAGCCTGATTTATCTCAATTCTTTGGTTAAAGGCAGACATGAACTCAGGGTTTGGAGTTCCAGGACTTTTCTGAGCTCGCACACACTGTGTTACAAGCCTTCCATGTGTTTGAGGGATAATTCCAGGCAGGATATTGGTGCAAATGTCCCAAGAGGAGAGGACACTCTGATTAAACAGAGTACCCCAGACTGGGTGGCATAAATGAAAGTGTTTATTTAATCTAAGGCTCTGGGGCTGACGTCACAGTAAGGTACTGTAAGGGCCTCATTCTGCCTCAGCTCCTGGTGGAGAGGATGGGCATGCAGGTGCTCAAAGGAGACAGAACCTTTTATAACAGTGCACGTTTCCGGTAACTGAAAGTCCCACGAGAGCAAGAACTCACCCCATGAGAAAGGCATTGCTCTTCACAGCAACCTAGTTACGTCTTAGACTCAGCCTCGCAGCAGTGATAAGGACATGGACAACCTCAATAGGATCACATTACAAGGTAAGAGTGGGAGGGGCCAATCACGATCATGCCATAGAAGCTGTATTCAGGGAAGAGAAGACTGGAGGAAGAGAGGGAGAGCATGGAGAATGGTGCCCAGGCCAGGCCATGGGAGCCCAGGAGGATGCAACCTCACCTCCCACCAGAGAGGAGCAGTCCACCTGGAATGTGCCCCGTGAAGAATGAGATCAGACCAACTGCTCACCCTCACAGTTTTAACTTCAATGCCACCTGCTAGTGCCTGCTTGGCTGCTTCTCTAATCCGTAACCAGTGACCCATCAGGCCCTGGCAACTGCCTCTTTCCTAGGCATCTGCCAAGTGCCAGGCACTGCTCTTAGTACTCAGCAAAATGGACCCAGGTCCTGCCCTCGGCACCCTTTCCTTCTTATCCTTACAGTTTGTAAGAAATGTTCTTGAACTTTTCTCCCCGTGAGTATTCTACCATGAGGGTAGAGGTCTCACTAGATCCCTGTAGGCCTGCTGCCCTGCCCTCCTCAAGCCTTCCCAGCTGCACTGTCATCATAGACTCTTGCAAAGGTCAGGGATGATGCTTGGTCCTCTTGCCAGCTAAGTGTCCATGGGAGCTTGACAATTCTCCATGATGTTTCATGGAACATAAATATCACTGGCGAGTGCTCACGATGTGGACATCTGTTCCTCTGGTTTCCTGCCTTGCTCACCTGTGATGGTGACACGTGGCTGGATTGAGAAGCACTGAGGATATTTCCAAAGCACACCACTGGTTGTGTCCGAGGTTGATCTCAGAGAGGGTTAACTACAGAGGGAAGGCTTGCTCTTCAGCCGGGCAGTGGTATCTCCTAAACGGGAGGCCCAGGGAGAACAAAGTGAGGAGAAAGACCGAAGCTTCCAGCATAGGCAAGATGTTGCTCTGCTTTTTTTTTTTTTTTTTTTGGTTTTGCGTTTTGCGAGGTAGGGTCTCACTCTGGTCCAGGCTGACCTGGAATTAACTATGTAGTCTCAGGGTGACCTCGAACTCTCGGTGATCCTCCTACCTCTGCCTCCCGAGTGCTGGGATTAAAGGCATGCACCACCACGCCCGGCTTGTTGCTCTGCTTTTTGACCAGGAGGTGGGCAAGCTTTCTCCTCCCTGGCCTCTTGTTGTGGTGTGCAAGGGAACCCTGGCCAAGAACTAAACCTTCAGGAACATGAGCCAAAGTAAATTCCCCCTTAAGTTGTTGATGTCAGATATTTTGTCACAATGACAACAACAAAAAGCCTAATTGACATGTCACCTGCTTCCTGCTGTCTCATCAGTCTGCTTCTGTATTAATATTAATTACAAGTTCACATCCAGTTGTAGAAGGTGGCAGAGAGATCCGTGGACCTGTCACACAGCTTATACCAAGGATAATATCTTGCAAAACTACAAATCACTGGTCTGGGGAGATGGCTCAGCACATAAGAGCACTTGCTGTGCAAGAAAGAGGGAGGGCCTGAGATGCCTGAGTTTGGTCCCCAACAACCCCACAAAAAGCTAGGTGTGGGCACATACACCTGTAACTCCAGTCCTAGAGAGGCAGAGGCAGGAGAATCACTGGGGCTTGTGATCAGCCAGTCTAGATGACTGACACATATCTCACAGGGCTTGTTCATCTGCAGACTCATGTACACACACTATGAATACATACCACACACACATTACAAACACTACTGCCATATACACAGAAAATGATAACTATTCTTTATCAGATATGTGATTTTTTTTTATATTTCTCCCAGTATTCAGCTTGTCTTTATTGTTTCAGGTGGTCTTTTTCAGATTAAAAGCATAATAACTTGGTAAAGTTCATATACACATTTTCCCCTTTTAAGGATTTTTGTTGATATTGAATTCCTCTTTCTTGTGGCCTAAGATTTCATTGTTTTTTTTTTTTCCTAAAAGTTCTCTAATTTTCAATTTCCACCTAAGTCTACATGTCAAGTCCAGTTAATTTTTATGTAAGGTGTGAGATTTGCATGGAAATTCACTTTGGTTTTGTAGGAGTGAACAATGGCTCCTGCACTGTTGGCTGAGCAGGCAAGCCTCCTGAGCTGCTGGCACACGTTCTCTTATGTGCACCAACATTCTGTCGCTGCTCATGATGTGTGGACACCCCCACCACACCCACCCCAGGTACCGGTAACTCCACCACTTCTAACACGCTTGTCTCTTAAGGGTTATTCGGCTGCCCCTCGTGACTTCTGCCCTCCCCGCTGCCCTTAGCCTTGCTCTGACTTCCTTCATGCTTCCTCGTCGTACCTTCATGAAGTCTTTCTATTGGAAGAAACCCATGCACCTAATCTTTAAAAGCAAGATTTCCATCATCTGAGCCTTTCTTCTTTACTGTTCCTTCCTTCCAGGGAGAACTTTCCTGGTCACTTCCTAGATGTCATCCCTCTTTCCTCATTTGCTTTTCTCCTCTGTGGACATGCAACAGAGGGAATGTGTCATTTCTGCAAATCTGCCTTGTTGCTGTTAGCTCCCAGAAGTTTACCTATAATGTGCCCATGGGTCCATTTTTCTGTCTATCTGCTGTCATGAGCTGAAGGATTGGTCCCTAGCTAGTAGTGTTATTTTTGAGGTTCTAGAAACTTCGGGGTGCCTTTAAAGTTATGCCTGATCTCCAGTTTCTCCCCCTACCTCTACTTCCTGCCTGCCATGAGGTGGGCAGCTTCCTCCATGGGCTCCTGCCACCATGATCTTCTGCCTCACCATGAGCCCAGGGTCAATGAAGCCAAGAAGTAGGGGCTGAAGCCTGTTATGCTGTGCTGCGTGCAGGTTCTCTGCTACCACCTTCCCTGTGCCTCCTCTACCATGGCATCCACCAGCCAGGTTTGGTTGTTGTTGTTTATAATTTCTCTCACTATAATTTTCAGTACTATAATTTGCATCTGATTCTCTCTCGTTTTTTTTGCCGACAACTGCTATTTCTTGCCTGGAATTTTTCTATTTTGTTTTCCACTCGTTTTAAAAGAATCAGTAATTTTTGTCAGGAGAAGAGATTGAGTAAAGGAAAGGTGGAGGGAGGGCTAATCAAAATCTAAGAGGATATAAATAAGTCCTATGGAAACCTACTTTTCTGGACAATGGAACACTCAGAAGCAATAGATCGTTACTAGAAAAATTTCAGTGCCAGGGATGGGATACCTTCCAGTGAATTGTTGGCCAGGGAGGTCACAGATACCCCCAAAGCATTACAGGCCATTGCCGAAGCCCTTGGTTTCCCACCAGGAATAGATGGTGTGATGGTTAAGTTTGTGTCAACTTGATTTGTTTAGGAATCCACAGACATTCCTCATAAGTGTGTTTCTGAGGCTGCCTCTAGGAAGGATTAACTAAAGGAAGAATCCTTCCCCCAGGGGTAAGCCTTCCCCCAGAGTGGGCGGCCCAGAGTGGGCGGCCCCTCTTGGAGGAGGGGGCTGGTTGATAAAAAGGAGCTCTGGGAAGAAAGGCTCTCTCTCTCCCACCTGGCTGCCGGTGCTACTAGCTGCTTGGTGTTTTCTGCTTGGTACCTGCTGCTTGGTGTTGCTGCTCTCCAGTGTGGACTGAAGACCAGGGTGGACTGAAGAGCAGCGTCTCTCCAGGAAGCCTCCAGGCCTTCAGTGCTGGATTGGGACTGCTGAGGCCTCCAGCCTCGTGCACTGAGCAGCTACCGGGTTTCTTGACTCTCGGACCTGCAACCTGTTATTGCTGGACTGTGTAAGCTAATCCAATAAATCCCCTTTTAATACGATTCATTCTGTCCATTCTGTTCCTCTAGAGAACCCTGACTAATACAGATGGTAAGACCCTATTGCTGAAGACTCCACACACTTGGGCTGCAAGGTCACTGAGAAATCCTGCTGGAGCTGAGCTGAAAGCCTCCTCCATGTGGACCAGCTGACAGAAAGGTGGAAAAAGCTTTGCTGCATGCAGTTCAATGTGAGAGAGAAAACACCAGTGAAGGTACTCAACAGTGAACACTGCAAGCTTTAAATTTGGCCAGCAAGGCCAAATGAGCCAACGGGTGCAATAGTGGCATGTCTGTTATGGGGGAAACCAACTGCTCTCTAATTGGACTGGAGGCCTGCTCCATGGGAGGGAATACATCCCTGACACTGAAAACCTATCACATGGGTAGTCGTGAGCCCTAGGGGTGTAATGTCTGCTTGTGCCATGCTAATGTATATACTATGCTCACCAAACTGCCCAGTGAGCACTTCTCTTAATGTCTACATCCATATATTAATGCTACTCTCACTTTTGCTTACAGAAGCTTCTCTTTCCAGATGGTGGCAACCTTGGGATGACTCAGAAGGTACCATGGTGCTGAGAAGAAGGGACAGAGGAATGCTCAGCACTGAAACATCTCTAACACACCTTCCAAGACTCAGGGTCCATTGCGGAAGAGGTGGTGGAAAGAATGTAAGAGCCAAAGGAAGAGTAGGACTCCTTACAATGTGCTCCTCCAGACACAAAATGGCCTGGATATCCATGACCTCACAGTGCCTGACACTACCTACACAAGACCATCATAATAGGAGGAAAAGATCACGATATCAAACTGAAAAGAGAGACTGATTGAGAGGGGGAGGGGATATGATGGAGAGTGAAGTTTCAATGGGGAAAGTGAAGGGGAGATGGAGGGAAGTACCATGGGATATTGTCTACAATTGAAGAAGTTGTCATTAAAAATAAATAAAATAAAATAAAATAAAATAAAGAAGTTGTCAATTAAACAAAAAGAATCAGTAATTTTTTTAGCACAAACTTTGAGGTCTCTTACAAGGGTCACATCAGTCACAGCTTCGTGTTGGTATCTGCAAACTGTCCTTTCTCATTCACACGGTGACACCTGGAGTCCTCCTGTAACTGTCCAGTGCACTACAGAGCATCTTGAGCTTGGTGATGTCCTGGCTCCTCCTGTGACTGTCACCTCTACCGCAGAGCATGAACGTGGTGATGTCCCGGCTCTTCCTGTGACTGTCACCTCTACCACAAGGTATCTTGACATTGAAATTTGAAGGAAAATGGATGGAGTTGACATTGCCCTTATGGCTGGTTTTCATTTTCATCACAGCTTTTTGAGACCTATCTCAGGCTTAACTTTTCGTAATGCCTGTGTTGATGGGGATTCCGGTTCCTTCCTAACCTTTCATGTTAGCAGGTGGCATCCCTGTCTAATTTGGCACATGGGTCCTGGCCTGCTTCTGTGGGCTGTGTGTACAATGTCAGTTCACAGTGTGTCTCTGTGTGGGCTTATACAGGGGCTGCTCAGCTGTTCTGTCATGATGCTGTGCTGTTCCCCTTGATCCTAGCTGGAGCTGCCTGAAGGAAGAAGGGGTATCTGCTGACCAGACCAGCCTGGCAGGGTGTTCTGGACATCCCTGGCTGGGCTAGAACCCCTCCCATTGTTTCTGGGTGGAGGAGGGAAGTTCCAGGTCTGGTCCCTGGCAGGTCCTTCTCTTGTGCCCATGTCCCCAGTTGAGGTGGGCCTCTGACCACGGAAGGGGGCATGTCTCCATTGCCACTGGTTATTGGCAGAGTTCCCCACACTCCTTGTGTATTGTCAGAGCTGATTTTGGATCCAACAGAGAATAGGCCCACATAGGCTGGCTTCCTCTGCTAGCCTGGGGGCAGGAAGTGCTGGTCTCTTTCTGCTTTGACACTCTGCTGTCCCTCAGTTCCTTATGGTTTGCTTCCTCTTTGCACTTTCCAAGTTATCCAGTGACTGTCCCTGTCGCTGTCTGCAAGGTCCATGACTATACGCTCCCCAGTGGCTGCCCCTTGCATTGTCTCTAGGGTCCATGGTGACACCTCCCCCGGCTGTCCCTTGCACTGCCTCCAGCGAACAATGGCTATGCCAGCACAGAAGCAGCATGATGTCTGACCAAAGCCCTCACCATCTCAGCTGCCCATCCATGCTCATTCCAGACCTCTGCTCCTTGCAATGGTGGCAAGGCCCTGCCTTTGTCCCTCCTTTTGCTTGGCTGCCTGGTGCTCAGGTGACTTCTGTCCCTCTCCCCTGAGACCTCTGTGCACTGATAGCTCTCAACCAAGCCGCTGCCTTGGCCTCCAAGTTTGTGTGTCCCTAAAAGTGAGGTGCAACATTCCTAACGGGATCTTTCCTGTGCATCACAGGCTTACCAGGAACAGCAGTGGGGACAATCTTATCCCTCTACGCCACCATGCCTCTGTAACCTCCATCTAAGAAGCCAAGGCCTAAGCACTGACAGAACCAAGGAAGTAAGTATCTTATGGCTACCCTGCCCCTTTGTAGCTCACATACCCTGACATTAACAAATCTCTTCACTACTAGTCATAGCTGACCCTAGTCCTCTGTCCCTTATTTCCAGAACAATCTCCTCTCAGACCACCCATCTCCTCGCTTTCTTGTCTGTAGCAACTATAGATAGTGAACTTTCAATATGAAAGTGGCTTTTCCCATTGCTGTGCCTTGGAACTGACAGACACTGTTCAGCATGTTACCTGTCTTATATTCACCACCAAATCATGTGTGTCTGTCTAGAACGGCTGCCTGGTTTCCTGTGGAGAAGGAACCAGGACAGTGGTGGGATTTGGGAAGTGGAGTTCAGAGAAGAGGTGGGAGGCAAGTTTGTCAGAGAAAATGAAGGGAAGATCCAAGAAGCCCGAAGAGGCAGAAGATGGGTGAGAAACATAAAATCGGGAAATAATTCTTAAATTAGATGCCTGGTACTGGCACAGGTTTTACGGCACACTGCGGCCATGGCCTCTGTTTTCTTTCTGCAGAAGACGGGGGCCGAGAGATCAGGGTGGAGGCACATGCGTTTGAGCTGCGCTGGCTCCAGTCATGACTGTCCTTTCTTACCTTCACCTCCCCACTTTGCAATGTCTGCAGTTCTCAGTGAGGAAATAACATTCCCTTTGATTTCGAATGGTCTCCAAGTCCCTCTGAATCCGGGGGGCTGTGGTGAGAAGTGGCTAAGTCTCTCACAGAAGAGCCTGGTTTGGTAGATATGGATTTATGGACACAATGTCGATAGATAAAGCGTCTCTGGACCCAGAAGGACCATGAAGCAATTTCAGTGCAAAACATGGTCTTTTTATTAGCCTCATCCATTCATTCATAAGCTATGGTATCGCAACTGTGCAAAGACCAGCCATCCATCCCCTCATTCATGCCAGGAGTAGGTGTTGAATGTCTTTTGTGTAAAGAGGACAAGGCAGACATGGGGAGCACAGAGGGGAGAGGAGGCCTGCCTGCTGCCGGCGAGCATCACGAGGCTGTGCAACCTCTCATGATAATGTGAAGAAGGCGTGGGTGAATCTGCAAGTTCACAGGCAGCAGAGGGAGCCACATGGGCAGCTTAGAACACGTCCCCGTCCCCAGCTTTCCAGGTCTGGTCTCCCTACTTTCTGGTGAAAACATTTATTGTAATATCAGGAGAAAAATGATATATTTACTAGCTTCATCACTTTAGATGTGTTTGCAATAATTTGTTTTGTTTTCTTTGTTTAGTTTGATGGTGTGACAACCCAAACATACCTAAGAGGAGAGAGGCTGTGTGTTCACATTGGCTTCATGTAATCATTTACAACTTTTCTTTTTCATCTCTTTGTTGTGGTTGTCAGATATTATATCATCTCACTCCTCACAGCTTTGCTGTACAGCTCGACAAACTGAGTATTTTAACTTATAATCACTGTCTCATCTGCCACAACTAACAATAATTTCTTACACTTTTCTCACATCCACTCCCTAGCTGCGGGTCTCTGACTGCTCGTGAATAAGTATCTAGTCTGGATCCCCCAAGGCGGCTGCAGTGACTCTGGCCAGCAAATCTCCCCGGCCTCTTTATCGTGCCACCGACAGACAACAGTGCGCATGCCCTTGCCTGCCCTGCATTCACTCTTCTCTCAGAAATTTGATCCATTGTCCTGTGGAATCAACCACCGATGCGTCTCTTGGTGGCCCTAGCATTGACCTTGTCTCCGTCTCTTTCACAAAAGGAAAGTAGAAGTTCATTTTCACACATGCCATTTTGGCCTAGAATGCAATACATAGAAATAAATAGGACATGGCATTGCCTGGGCGATACAGTTGGCGATCTCCTACCTTTATTGATGCTGGGATTCCCGTGCTAGACATAGGTGGTGGCAAGAGGAACTCTGACGTCAGGCCCCTTCTTTATGTTGTCCAGTGCATTGATTCATGGTTCATTGTCCAAATCACTTAATTCCTTAGCATTGGCAAAATACTGGTTTTTAAAATAAAAATTTCTCAATTCTTCTATATTTAAATAAATGAGTTTTTTTTAAAATCATGTATGTGTGTGTGTGTGTGTTATGTATGCCACAGCCTCTTGCCACTGTAAACAAAACACTATAAACCAGAAGTTTGTACCACTTTTTGTGTCTGGCTTACTGATACTATCTGGGTGTTGGCTTCATGTCTCTCTTTCTCCCTTCTTCCTCCCTCCCTCCCTCCCTCTTTCCCTCTTTCTCAAATAAAGTCTTTAAAAAAACACTTAAGTTCAATCCACCCCAAGTGGCAGACCATCTGTACATCCAAACAAACGAATCCCCTTCTCTTGTGCAATGCTGTATGGACCATGAATTTGTAGACATCACTCCTTCTATCCAAAAATCGCATGTTACCTAACCCAGGGCATTCTAGAAATCTGTGTCGAGCCAAAGACTTATTCCTGAGGGGGACTTGCACCCCTCCTTAGACAGAGTTTAAAGCAGAAGCGGAGGAAAGCCTGCTTTGTGGGTTCACAGAGCTGGGCGATCAACTCCCAGGGCCTCCAGGCTCCAAGTGACTCCGTGTGACAGTCTTTGCCAGCCAGTCGTGCTTCAGAACACTTGACCTCAAAGCACTACTAGCTTGATCTAGGAAATGCCCTATCCACCCACACATTTTCCAGCTGTAGGCTGCCCCACTTGCCTTTCTCTCTCTCACTGACCCTGAGGGGTGCCCAGACTCCATGGCTCTTATGGCCTCTCTTAAGAGGTGGCATAAGTCAGTTCTGTCCACATTCCATTGGCCAAGCAAATGCAGAGAGACCTGGTGTCGGAGGGCAAGAAAGCATGATCCTTTCATTGAGAGAAGTGGAGTATTGAGGACTCCGTGGAAACCTGTTATGGTCCTTGCTGTGTTCCAGATCTAGATCCTCAGCACGTCTGAGTGCTCCTTGTAAGCCTAGTCACTTTATTTTGCACAAGGAAAGCTGAGTGGTATTTCTTTCCTCAGCATTGTAAAAGATCCCAGCTAGTCATGCCTGATGACATTGGAAGATGGCTATTACAGAATGTTTCTAAGGCAAACTCTCACCTGGACTTTGTTCTTCCCCTTTCCATCCATCAGTCACAGTTTGCTGTTCCCAAATCATCCTGTAAGATCGCTAGCATTGTTCTAACCAAACCAGAGCATGAATGAAGTGCAGCGAATAAGAGCCAAGTTCATCACTCGCGCTCCTTTTTCACAAAGGGAGATGTATACATTCACATCTAAAAAGAATAAAATAAGCTGGGCATGGTGGTGCACGACTTTAATCCCAGCACTTGGGAGGCAGAGGTAGGAGGATTGCCATGAGTTCAAGGCCACCCTGAGGCTACAGAGTGAATTCCAGGTCAGCCTGAGCTAGAGTGAGAACCTACCTCGAAAAACCAAAATTAATTAATTAATTAATTAATTAAAATAAAAAGAATAAAATAAAACTGGCACCCAAGAAGCCTCCTCATGCCAACACAAGGTCTATGCCCCGGACTTCATGCAAATGAGATGGCGTGCACCTTGCTTCAAGTTTGTAAGATTCATCCATTCTCTGTGTTTAGCAGCGGCATGTTCTCTGGGTAGCTGTGTATTTCACTGCGTGGATGCACCACAACGTGTTTCTATACCCTGCTGTGTTGTAAGCACAGAAACATAGAAGAACACCCGTAGGTCTCTCCAAACGCCAGAACTCACTGAATGTCAATTTGCAAGCTAGGGTGGTTTTAATGGCAGAAATTTACCAGATATGGCCAAAGCCATCACAGGTTCTTCTATTTCAATCCTAATTACTAGTGTTAACGCTCAATCACACATCACACAGCATATCTATATCTGTACATATGTAGGGTGCAGAATGACTACAAAGGGTTAAAAAGGAAAGAAGTTTCAAAGAGGCCCCAGAGAAAGAGCCGGGGAAACCCATGGCAGTGCACAAGTGTGTGCAGAAGGGAAGAGGGCTGAGCAGGAAGAGCGCTTGCTGTGAAAGCAAGAGGACGTGAACAGGAGCCCCAGCATCGCGTAAGCAGAGGGGCGTGGCTCTGCATGCCTGGCACCCCCACACTAAGGAGCACAGAGACAGGAGGCCCACTGGGGCCCTAGTCAGCCAGTATTACCAAAAAGAGGAGCTCCACGTTCAGTGAGAGACTCAGTCCCAGGGAAATAAGGCAGAGGAGTAAGAAAAGAGAGTCCCTGAGCTTTCCTCTGGCTTCTGTATCCATGCATGTGGGGAGTGCATATCTACACACACACACACACACACACACACACACACACACAGAAGAATAAATGTAAAAGTCTGCATTCATACGACAATAAGATAGCCTGCTACAAAGCATGGATGGAGGGGAACTGTTGCTGCTGGCCGTGGAGTTCAGGCTGTGGATCAAGCTGAGCTGCACGAGTGAATGGCAGCTAAGACCAGATGAACACACAGCAAAGAATGGATGGATGGATGGATGGATGGATGGATGGATGGATGGATGGTTAGCTGGTCCAGATGGGCAGAAAGGCGGATGACAACTGAGTAGGCCATGTCAACAGCAGGGTCTGAGGTGAGCTGACTCCCAGGAATCACCTTGAGTTCCCGACACATACACTGTGTGTTCAGGGACAGGAATTTTGTTTACACAGCTTGTAGTGACCATGGCAGGCAGAGCCTGATCTCAACAGCTGTTAGCACTCATTAGGGGTTTTCCAGTTTTATAACCAGAGCTGTGCACATGTTTTCCTCCTCTTCTGGTGTGAACACTTCCACTTCTGTTGTGGGTGTACAGTCAAGTAGAAGCATGGTGCTCGGGCTGTCCTGGGAAAGCATGTTTGTGTCTGGTGTGAACACTTCCACTTCTGTTGAGGGTGTACATTCAAGTAGAAGCATGGTGCTCGGGCTGTCCTGTGAAAGCATGTTTGTGTCTGGTGTGAACACTTCCACTTCCGTTGTGGGTGTACAGTCAAGTAGAAGCATGGTGCTCGGGCTGTCCTGTGAAAGCATGTTTGTGTCTGGTGTGAACACTTCCACTTCCGTTGTGGGTGTACAGTCAAGTAGAAGCATGGTGCTCGGGCTGTCCTGGGAAAGCATGTTTGTGTCTGGTGTGAACACTTCCACTTCCGTTGTGGGTGTACAGTCAAGTAGAAGCATGGTGCTCGGGCTGTCCTGGGAAAGCATGTTTGTGTCTGGTGTGAACACTTCCACTTCTGTTGTGGTGTACATTCAAGTAGAAGCATGGTGCTCGGGCTGTCCTGTGAAAGCATGTTTGTGTCTGGTGTGAACACTTCCACTTCTGTTGTGGTGTACATTCAAGTAGAAGCATGGTGCTCGGGCTGTCCTGGGAAAGCATGTTTGTGTCTGGTGTGAACACTTCCACTTCTGTTGTGGTGTACATTCAAGTAGAAGCATGGTGCTCGGGCTGTCCTGGGAAAGCATGTTTGTGTCTGGTGTGAACACTTCCACTTCTGTTGTGGGTGTACATTCAAGTAGAAGCATGGTGCTCGGGCTGTCCTGGGAAAGCATGTTTGTGTCTGGTGTGGACACTTCCACTTCTGTTGTGGTGTACATTCAAGTAGAAGCATGGTGCTCGGGCTGTCCTGGGAAAGCATGTTTGTGTCTGGTGTGAACACTTCCACTTCTGTTGTGGTGTACATTCAAGTAGAAGCATGGTGCTCGGGCTGTCCTGGGAAAGCATGTTTGTGGATCCATCTGTGTCCATTGGTTCGATAAGGTTTTGGTTAATGACGTTACATTAGGTGGATTGTAAGGCTAGTTAGAATTGCGATGTCCCTTTGCTGAGTTGAACTTCTGATGTGATGACATGCCCCTTGCCTCTCCTGTCACCTGCTGCCCATAGTCGCTATGTCCGACCTCAGGGGAGGAGTGCATGGTTGGCATCTTTGTAGCATTTCTACTCCAGCCCGTCCTTCTTTGTGGTTTAATGTGTCGTACGGCTGTTGTCTGAGCTCCTTATCTTACGTGATCATCTCCACTCCCGACTAGAGTGAGTCCATGGGTACTGTTCATTTAATTCACTTGATTGGCCTTATGGGATTGGAGTATTTCATGTGTGTGATCAACAGAAAGATAGTTTCTCATGCTTCTAATCTCTACGTGTGTTCTGAGGGTCTGCACTCACGTTCCTCAAGCCTTTGTGATGAGCCCTTTACTGAGCTTCTTCCCAGCACCACGTGTTCTAATTTTGAAAAGAGATAAAAGGTTGACCAAAGCCAAAGCCATCGCTTGGCATCTACAGTGTTGGATCCAGGACCGTCCCCACCAGACACCACCACAGTCGGTAGGAGCTCAAGTTCCTTACATATGCATAACATTTGTGCAGAACCTCCACAGTTCCTCTCAGTACTTTAAATTGTGTCTATTCTATTTCTTAGCACACCTACCACAATATAAATTATCTGCATATACTTGTTATATGCTATTTGGAAGGGAATAATGGTGAGAAAAAAGTCAGCACACATACAATTTTTCTTCTCCCATATTTTCTGTCTTCCGTGGGTCACATGAGCAGTTGCAGAGTGCAGGGACTCCAGGGGTAGCTGAGCCATCTTTGGAAGAGACTGTGCCCTAATCTCACTGGACCCCAGGTGATGGTCTTTTATTGTGGCCCAAGTTCTGGTGAGAGCCCATAGTTCTCCTCCTGCCTGCAGAGTGAACACCAGCTTTATGAAGCAGGGACATTTTTCTTCCTGCCCTTTAGCCAACTTGCTAGCTGTCAGGTCATCTGGAAGACTTCTCTTCTGTCCCATCATCCCCAGCTGCCTGCCTCCAGAAGCATCTCTGCGAACACCTGTCCTGGGTCACTCAGCAGAGGTCTCGTGGCCCCAGCAGCAGTTGCTGTCTGCTCCTGCTCCATTTTCTGGACTCGGGTGGTTGCTGTACCGTCCCTGGTGTGATTCAGCAGAACTCCAAATGCAGCTCCTGTGCACACCTCTGGGCTCCTAAATTATTTTGTGATCTACTGAGAAGCATCATCAGACCTTAATATGCCACAAACAGTTTGCTTTGTTCCCTCTGGAATGACTCAGAGCCAAATGCAGGAACACATGACTGAGGGGCAAACAAGTGGAGGCTGTGCAGCCCGGGGGGGCATCCGGGCTCTTATGTTCAGTTTTCTCTAGGAAGCTTTTTTTTTTTTTTTTTTTTTTTTTTAAGGTAGGGTCTCACTCTAGGCAAGGCTGACCTAGAATTCACTGTGTATTCTCAGGCTGGCCTTGAACTCACATCAATCTTCCTACCTCAGCCTCCCAAGTGCTAGGACTAAAGGCTCGAACCATCATGCCTGGCCAGCTATTATTTTGAATGAGCGTGTGTGTGTGTGTGTGTGTGTGTTGCAGGTGTGCATGCGTTTGGCTGTATGCAAGCACGAGGATGTCAGAGGACAACTTCAGGTGTCCCCCCCAGGGGTGTCATCTACCTCCTCTAATACACGGTCTCGGCTCGGTCTGGAGTTCACCCATCAGGCTAGACTGCCTCCTCCTCTCCAGTGAGTCCAGGCTCCTCTGCCTCCACTCCCCGCACAAGGAGTGAGGGCAGCGTCTCACAAGCAGCATTTTACGTGGATACTGGGGGCCGAACTCAGGTCCTCATTCTTGCGAGGCAAGCACTGTTGCCCGCTGGGCTGTCTCTGAGCCTCTAAGTATGGTTTAACTGTTCCCGAATGACTGGCATTTTTGACCCAATCCTTTTCCTCTCCCACATTTCCATGTATGGTCCCTTCTGTTAGCCGCAGACAATAGCTCACAACCAGTGACATTTTCAAGCACAAGGCAGTGGATTTGAACTGTCTCCAAGTGCCCCGTTCTTTCAGCTGTGAAGACTCCATGTGGCTGACCTCACGCCATGTAGTGTGATGTGATGTTCTTTCTCCCTAGGCCACCGACTGCCTGAGGGTCTACATTAACAGTCTGCATGCAGCAGAAAGAGCCTTTCCCCAGGGTCAGAGCAGCTGAGGGTCTGAGGCAACCATGCTTGTGGTGGCAGCGCTATTGACAGAGCCGCCAAGCACCTGTGTGAGGGCCAAACTCGCCCTCTCGTCTGCTGTTTCTAGAAGCTCAGCACTGCAAGATCCAGGCCCCAGCCCAGCCTTGGGCTCCTTTGAGGCCCTTCCTCATGGGAACACCTCGGGTACCACAAAGGTCTCCCTTCTCCTTGGCAGCACGGCCTACCTCCCCGCTCCATACACACTGCCTGTGTGCGCCAGACTTGTTCTCTGTGGATACCTGGTCAGTGTGGAATGGGGCGAGCTAAGACTTGAACCCTAAAGTAGGAGTCAAATTTTAGTAAAAGCATAGAAGTACCTTTATCTCAGGAGGCTGTGGTAGGGGAATTCCTGTGAGTTCAAGGCCAGCCTGGGACTACAGAGTGACTTCCAGGTCAGCCTGGGCTAGAGTGAGACCCTGACTCAAAAAAAAAAAAAAAAAAAAAAAAAGCTGGAGAGATGGCTTAGTGGTTAAGGCACTTGCCAGAGAAGGCTAAGAACTCATGTTCAAATCTCCAGGTCCCATGTAAGCCAGATGCACAATGATGCAAGCGTGCACTGTCACACATGCACACAAGAGAGTTTCATTGGCAGTGGCTGAAGGTCCTGGAGCACCCTCTCTCTCTCTCTCTCCCCTTCTCTTTCTCTCTCTGTCTCTGTCACAAAATAATAATAATGATGATGGAGACAAGAAAAGAAAACAGGCTTCCTTGCTAACAGCTTTGAGAGTGTACTGACCAGCCCTGAGGTTAACTCAAGTCTGGTGACTTCTGGCTTTGTGCAGTTTACATGGAAAATAATAGACTCCCAAGCATTTCCTGCCTGTATTTGTTCTATGCAAAATAAAGATTCGAATTACTACCCAGCTGCACAGCATTGCCTCTGTGAAGCGAGAATAAAACATCTCCACTAAAGTCCTCTGAGGCCAAGAAACCACTCAGTCAGTGCACACAGCAAAAGAACCCCAATGCCTGTGGGTGGCTCTGCCTTCCCAGGCTCTGGATCCTTAATAAAAAAAGACGGGAACAGCAGAGATCTACGCTCTTGTGCTTAGCCCAAGCACAAAAGGATCCACAAAGATGGCATGGCATGGTAGCGAAGGTGGAGCCTGCCCAAGAGCAGACGACCTGCTGTAGAGTCTCCCACTAAGAAGAGGAGAGCCCAGAAATGGGGTCAGCTTCTCAGGAAAGAGGGTCAGTTCCAGTCAAAGTCCAGCTCCTGATGACTGGGGAAGGTCGTGTGTCATAGGACACTCGAAGCCATGGGTTCCCAATGACAGAAGTCCGAGGGAGACGCAGGGGGAGGGTCTCAATGTTTACAAAGCCTGCCAGCCCCGTTTCAATTCCCCAGTCACCCATGGAAAGCGGGATGATATCAGTTTGCAGTGGCGAGAGGCAAAAACCTCCACACATGTGCAAATTCATGAATTAATTAACCAATTCATTGAGAGAGTGAGAGAGCGAGCTGGTGAGCTCCTTAGTGCCCCATACCATCACCCTAACAAAGCAGCATCAGGCCCTCTTGCTTTACTTTCAGCTTTACCATAACATGATTGAAAAGTAGAAATTTCACATGTCAAAAGACATGAAAGTCAGCCCAGGGCTTTAGGAGCCACCCTTGTGACCTGACCACCAGGGCATGTGCACACATCTTCTTTGAAAATAGAGCTGAGAACAGAGATTTGCTCTGAGACGTCTCAAGCCCCTGACAGCACTGTTCTTTGTCAATACCACACTGTGCAGCAGGTATGATTGTTACTACCCCACTGTCAGACATGGAAACAGAGGCCCAGAAAGGCTGTGCGAGCTGCCCGTACCACCCGGTCACTTAGCCACAGCTAGCATTTGAGCCACGTCCCTTCCCTGCAGAGCCTCGGCCTCCTTCCTGCGCTTGCCTTTCCTCCCGGACTCAGTCTCCCGGTCCTGATTACCAGAGCATGTTGTGCCAACCTCTCTATCACCGTAATGATGATTGCAGGATAATGATCTGTGTTGCTTTTTCCCTAATAGACTTCTCTACTCCTCTTCCTCCAGTGGCTCAGCACAGCCCCTGACAAACAGTAGGCACTCAATAAATGTTAAAATACACAAATGAGGCAATAAATAAATGATGCGGGCCCATATGCTCTGCACTTCCAGCTTAACGGCTCCATGGTGCAGACTACCCTGACGGCGCCTCGCTGCCTCTCTGCCTACCAGAAGCCCAGCTCAAGTCCTTTGCATCTCTTACAGTCTGCTTTATGGGGCCTTTCCTGAGTGCCCCCCAGCAGTAAGCCTCTGCCCATGCCTCCGTCCTTCAGGGCGGGGCTCCAAAACGTTTTCAGAAAGTGCACATGTGCTTGTGTGTGCTTGAATTTTCCTGCCCCCCCCTCCAAGCTTTTCCTCTGGTCATTGCACTTCGATGGGTGTGTCGCCTGGCCAACCACACATGAGACTGTGACTGGGACGGTGGCCAGTGCAGAGCTCAGATTCCTGAAACCTCCTGCCTGAAGGGTTTGCACATTTCTAGGTGTTCCACAGCTGCCACAGCTGCCAGCTCTCCACAGTCTTGGAGAGTGAGGGGCGCAGCCTCTGCACACACAGCCTCCATGTCTCCAGAAAGAGAGGGTCATGATTCCCCAGAGAGACGCTGTGCCTGACTCCGAGCCGGCTGGAACAGTGGTCACTGTGTGTCAGCGATGGAGATAACGTGGGCCCTGTTGTTGCCACAGAAACTGTCTCCTTGTGCACTTGCCAGACTTCAAGCTCCTGATCAACTGCTGGAAACAGCTGTGGAGATGGCGCTCCAGAGAGAAGGAAGAGAACTTCAGAGAGAGGAGGTGACAGGGCTGCAGCAAGGCAGAAGACCCAGTCCAGACAGAAGTCCTGAATGACCTGGGACCCTGTCCTTGGCATGGCTCTGAGGGAAGGGGAGGGCATCAGAACTTGGCTGACTCCTGCTGATATCCTTCCTGCTCACCCAGGATTGGGGCAAAACATCAAGGCAGACAGGACTGGGCTGGCCAGGGGAAGCACAGAGGCTCACTCTTGTCCTGTGCCCATCCCAAGAGGCCTGAAGGAAAAGCAGCTGGCCTCATAGTCTTGTGCAGTGGTACTGGGAGTGCAAGGGAAACCTCTGCCTTCCACCTGTCACTGCAGACCAGTCTCTGGCCTTCCATCCCTAGAGGCTGACCTGATCAGTCCCTTTGCCTCTCAGGGTCTCCATTGCTTCTGTTGAAAGAACGGAATGACCTTTATCAGGCAAGTGGCACCAAGGCTAAAACTGTAATAAGGCACCTGGCATGGTTTCCGAGTAGAGGAGAGCACCTGATGTGGGCAGGTGCTGTCACTCTGTTATATCAACCTTATTGTTAAGACCCAACACAGTGGTCTCCACCCTCCCCTCTGCCTGTCATTCACAGCACACATGTGGACTGCTGAACACATGACTGCATGTCACTGTTATAAGCACTCACACTCATTTTTGAGTTACAAAAGTAAAGGGCAACAGCTTTTTCCTGTCACCCATCCGATGATGCAGGTCCCAGACAGGCCTCGGCCCCTCAGTTCTCTGCCATCCCACAACTCTTGTACCAGGGCAAGAAGCACTGGGAAATCATGTTTTTAATCTCAGAAGTCCAATGAGCAAACAGGAGTCTATGCCATTTTTCTGATTAATCCTTGCGTGCCTCTCTACTTGTGATGAGGCGCTGGCTGTTGCTGGCCAATCTGTCTTTCTGCTGTGGCTCCTCAGGGGTGATTGCAACTGAACCGATGGTTGTTCGGATGACGGATACCCGTGAGACCGTGCTGGCTGGCAGCCCGAGTGCTGCATGGAGATGAGGCCGGCACCCAGTATCTGCATCTGTTCTGTCAGCAGGTCACGCCTGGCCTGAGCCACTACCTCTACAATTCCTATGCTTTGCACATAGAAAAGTGAGGCTTTGTCCACTACCTTCCCCAGGCTCAAGAGGTGGACAGTGGTGGTTTGGTCCCCTTCCTCGACGTCTGGCTCTGGAGTGGCTTCCCCTCATTGCCCCCTGATGTGTCAAGCTATGCGATCTCATTTCACGTGGTCCTCAGACTGTTGGTGACCCTCAGCTCAGGGAGACAAGTTGGTAGGAGAGGAGGGGCCCGCCGACCCTTGGGTCTTGTGGCTCTCCAAATCCAGTCCCACCTATTGCCAATCCTTACCTAAACTCACAGAAGGAAGCGGTGTGAATTAAACAGGGAAAACAGGGACAGAAACACCCAAAATGGAGGGAGTGAGGATGGGGGTAGGCATCCCTAAAGAGCGTTTATGGAGTCCCCCTTTGCACTCAGGCCTGGGATTTGCAGCAGGGAGGCGGCGTTCCTCACAGAACCAGCCTCCCAATCAGCACAGGGCAAATTAAGCCCTAATCATAACTGCTTTTGTCTCCTGATGATGTTTTGTCTTATATGACAATTTCTGCAGAAATAATTGATTTTATGGCCTGATTTCATTCCTTGTCTATCATGTTGAAGACATAAACACATAATGAGATTGTTGTCTAACATTCACTGAGATTAAACGCCAGCAGAGTATCTGGGATTAATCAACCCTGTTTCTGTCATTAAATTACCCAGAGCAAATGAAGCCAACAGGCAGGTTTTACTCAGCATGCCGCCTGTCCGGGACACTGGTTTATGCCATTCCCTGGCGACTGACTGTAAAGGTTTCCCATGTAGGGTGGTCACCAAGACTGTAGGAAGGAAGGCTGGGAGTTCAACAGGCAACGTCCAGAGGGTCTCACATAACAGCACAGGGGAAGGGTCTGTCTCATGACATGCACAGGGAAGGAATAAATTGTGGTGTGGAATAGCAGTGAGGAGGCCAGCATCATTTCTGGGCAGCGGCTCAGGATGAAACCGAGAGCTGCTTTCTCCAGCTCTGTGTCTTGTGTTTGAGTGAGCAGACTCGCCATGCTCTGCTTAGGAAGTCCCTGGCTGGGAAGTGAACTGGTCCAGTGTGTGATCCCTAGGGCCTATAAAGGCGAAGTGGGGAGAAGGGACAAGAGTTAAGGATCTGCTGCAAGCAAGCTCTGTGGCCTCTGGCCCATGGTCCAAACTCTACAGTCCACTTTCCTAAATGGTAACATTTGGTCTACATGGTCTTAGAGGAGAATCTCCAGAAAAGGAAGGAAGAAGACAGAAATAAAGGAAGGAAGGAAGGAAGGAAGGAAGGAAGGAAGGAAGGAAGGAAGGAAGGAAGGAGAGAGAGAGAGAAAGAGAGAGAGAAAGAAAGAAAGAAAGAAAGAAAGAAGAAAGAGAAAGAAAGAAGAAAGAGAATGAAAGAAAGAAGAAAGAGAATGAAAGAAAGAAAGAAAGAAGAAAGAGAAAGAAAGAAGAAAGAGAAAGAAAGAAAGAAGAAAGAAAAGAAAAGAAAGAAAGAAAAGAAAAGAAAAGAAAAGAAAAGAAAAGAAAAGAAAAGAAAAGAAAAGAAAAAGACAGGCAACAGCATCTCAGAAAACCATGCAATCCTCTTGCCTCAGCCTCCCAAGTGCTGGGATTGCAGGTATGAACCACTACACCCTGCCTCAAGTTTAACAGCATTTGATTTTTTAGTATGAGTGTGTGCCACATATCACTTTGGATATATTGATACCAAACTGTGCAGAAGTTCAAATACAGAGATCCTGGGACCAGTTTATTGGTATATAAGATGATTATTTATTGTTTAGCTCAGAGTGGAGTGGTTCAGGAGGGGAGGGGAGGGGCAGAGAACTTGGAGTGTCATGCCCACAGCAGCACAGATGGAGAAGGAGGGTGGAGATGCAGCTCTGAAGCCAGGGACGCGGGAGGGAGGGGGAGGGTGTACAGAGGGAGAAGGCACTCTGAAAAAGAGGCACAGTCAGAGACAGAGAACAGTCAGAGAACACACACCATTCTTTAGGGGAGAGAGAGGGGACGGAGGATGGCACCTGGGGACTTCTATACCCATGCCCTTGGGCTCGGTGACTAGAGGGAAAGCTTTGTGGAGGTGTGGGTTGGGGCTCAGGGAGGGAACCAGGTGGGCTAGATCTGTTGAGTGTGGGCTGGATGGTAGGAGAGAGGGGGCCGGGTAGAAAGTTTGGAGACACTAACATTAAGTATGTATGGTGTGAACTTAAAATTTAACGGCACACAGTCTCTTTCTTATTTGCTAAACTATCTTGGAGAGAACACTGTCTGCTATACACGCCTGCCTACGATTTCATTCACTCGGTTGGCCACTTTGCATCAGCACAGGTTTTGTGCCAGAGTTCCTCTGAAAATATGAGGCAACAGTGTCACGAGGAAGGACTAGTGTGTGTGATTTAAAGAGCCACACCGTGCGTATGCCAAATGATTTCATGCAAAGGAGCGCGGCTGAAGGAGAGCGGCTCTCTGAAGAGATGGTATCAAGGTGCTCCCAGCCATAACCACCCACAGCCTTAGCTTAAATAATTGCTCCTGACTTTTGAAGAGCCTTCTTAAGAGGTAGAAATACACTGACGCATCAGCAGATACACGTGGACAAGCAGTCCATCCGTGACCACAGACGCTATGGTGCTGGGACAGGGACATGTGTTAGAGAGGCTTGGCACTAGGGCAGGGCCAGCTCTTTCTGGCTCCCAAGACAGCTCACATGGGCACACGGGCTTAGCTCCAAGATGGGTGCTACCACCCGGCATCCTGCTAATTTCTCTCTAGCTAGGAGTGTCGCCCTCTGGGAGGGACTTGCCACACTTTTATGTCCTATTCTGCTAACACATGCCTGCACAAATACAGTGCACACACATCTCACCCACAACCACACAAGTATATGCATAACACTCCAGCACACACTGCACTCACGTACACATGTTGTCACCCTCACGCACACGCACGAGTGTACGTATATGATATATGCACAGGCAGTACCTCTTCTTGTCTGTGGTCCCACCTCCTGTGGTTTTAGTTATCATCAACCCACCATGTCCTAAAAGAATTTCCTGTAAAACGGTAGAAACTAACACTCAGTAAGCATGACATTCACACTGATTTGAGGGGGTGATGAAGTCCACCTCCATTCTGCCCAGTCCTGAACCGCCTTTGTCAGCGCGGGCACACTGCCCACCCTCCGGTTAGTCACTCCTGCATGTCTCTGTTATCAGAGACCGATAAGAAAACATCATGTTTGCATAGAGGACTCCAGACCTCCACTGGAAGATCTTATAGTGTACTCCTCCTCGATAATGGCTACTGTTCACACATTATTAAGTCAGACATCTTATCTTGCCCCAGTGTGCGGCTTCCTCTATTTTCCAGCTTCTTTGGACTGGCCACGAACTTTGGCCAGTAGACATGGTAACCTGAAAATTACCATCTTAGTGGGTGACAAGGGTTGAATATTGTGGTGGTGAAATTAATATTACGGTGAAAACAATCCCACTTTAGCTTGGCTATTCCTCTCCTGGTAAACTTCCAGAAGGACAATTCCACACAGGGCAAGAACAACAGACATGATGTCAAAGCAGACTGTCCTTTTGTTATTCTTTTCTAAAATATGTATTTATATTTATTTATGTGCAAGCAGAGAGGGATAGAGAAGAGAGACAGACAGACAGAATGGGTGTGCCAGAGCCTCTAGCTACTGCAAATACACTCCAGATAGAAGTGCCATTTGTGCATCTGGCTCTATGTGGGTACTGGGGAATTGAACCCAGGTTGTTAGGCTTTGCAAGGAAACACCTTAACCGCTGAGCCATCACTCCATCGCTGCCTTTTTCTTATTATTCTCCTAAGGTCACACTTCTGGCCAAGGTAAGCCAGTAGGAGACCTGGGTTCAAAGTCAGAGGGGAGTTCTCCCTGCTAAGGAGACAACAGGTCAGCACAGTAGGAATGGGGGAGGGTCAGCCTATGCTCTGTGGCCCCAGATGGTAAGCTGGAAGGGAACAGCACATGGGGGTACAGAGCCACAGCCCCACAGCACCCCCAGGAAGTACATGATGCATGCTGCCACTCAGCCAGCTCTCTCTCACGTAGCCAATCGCCAATCCAGGACCCCAACCCCTCGCCTGGTGCTGCACATACTTATGGTGGGTCTTCAATTAACCTAATCAAGATCGGCCCACACAGGTGATTCCAGGTCCTTCCAGACTGACAGTCAGTACAAAGTGTCCCACTCACCAATGTCATCCTGAACTTGACAGTGAAAGCAACATGACAGAGGCAGGGACAGCTTCCTTCTGCAGATACACAGTCGCCGTGGAGACAGCACATGGTACTGAGGGGGCACCTGAGCTACATCTTTGACAATGACCACTTATCTTCTGGTCACTGTTAAGAAAGCGCCCACATCCTGCTGACTCCCCTCTTGTGCAACGCCATCCTGACAGCTACTGTTGCATACAGTACTGCTAGTGGCCGGCCAAGCCCTGCAGGCACCTGGGACCATCTCAGGGCCATCCCACGCCCCTCGCTGTGTCCCTTACAGTACAAGAGCCTCTTTTCCACTCCCTCCTCCAGTCTTCTCTGCAAGCCATGCTGCACCCACATTGTACCACCACACCCCCTCTCCAACACAGGCCTGCCTTAGCCTAGCTCACACTTCCAGTGCATCTCTCTTCTCCACTAGAAAGAGGATCTGTCTTCCGGCAGCATCAGCTCAGACACCCAGATCTCTGCCCAGGCCTGCGGCCTCTTCTCATGGCCCCGTGTTGCACCTGCACTCTGCCTCCTCTCGGTCCTCTGCTCTCTGGTAGCTTCTGCTTGCTCCTTGGGTGAGATGCCTCACAATACAAGAGGTCCTCTCTGTCCCCCAGCGCTGCAAAGGCTTGTCTGATCTTATTTAAATGCTCCCAGCTCAGGCTGCTATAAGCAGGAGCAGATGCCTTGGGATTGCTGTGGAGACCAGCTCGGAGCCCTGCCTGGAGACCGTGGCTGTGTTGCTGGCACGAAATGTCTCCTGGAATATCTCAGGTCCCTCTCATGTATCCAGGGGAGACTGTGGATTCCTAGGACTTATCTCTCTTGGGACAAAAGCCCCCAGCCCATGGCAGACAGGGATAAGGTAGCTGACAGCCTGCCTTTATTCACGAAGAGCTGTCACTCTGCCTCCCCAGCGCTGCCTGACCAGGTCAGCACAAGCCAGATGCTTCAGACAACAGGCCTTCATCATCTCGGGTTCTGGAGAAAGACAGGTTTTGGCGCCAGATTCCATCCTTGCCTTAAAGAACCATCCTTAGTATCTCTTCATGCTTCTGGTGGCTCTCTAGCTGTTTCTTGGCTGTGGCTCCAGCCTAGGCCTCTGGGGTCACCCCTATGCCCATCTTAGCACGCTCTGTTGTCAAAGCACATGTCTGGATCAAGATGGATGCAGTTCAATGAACAGAGGACAAATGGGAGCCCCCTCCCCAGGACATTCATTGCGGAGGGTTCCAGGGACACACAAAGGCCTGAGTGTTGGCTGAAGATAGGAGCTCCCACTACTGTGCTGTCCTGAGACGACCCAAGATACTGACTGTGGTGTTTTGAATTAGGTGTCCTTCGTAAGCACACGTGTTCTGAATGCTAAGTCCCCAGCTGGTGGCAGTTTGGGGAATTGGAGCCCTGTTTGGAAGAGGTGTGTAGTTGAGGATTGGCTTAGAAGTGTTATCGCCAGCTCCCCTTGCCAGGGTTTGGCTCACTCTCCTGCTGTTGTTTTCCACCTGCTGAGGCAGAGGTCATGTCCAGCCTCTGCTCATGCCATGCTTCCCCTGCCATTGTGAAGCTTCTCCTTGAAACATAAGCCAAAATAAATAACTTTCCACCCATAAGTGGCTTTTACTCGGGCTCTTTATCCCAGCCACATGAAGGCAACTGCTACACCATTCACATCAGCACTTATGCTTGGCAACGTCCTGAGATTACACTCACCTCCCCATGACACTGGACACAGGGGAACAGCCCACGTGAGACCTCAGCCAGCAGAGCCCAGAAAAGAAGCAGATGGCTCTAGCCACCTGCCCACAGCCCCAGAAGCACCTGGGCAGCCAAATCTATGTGGCTTTGACTGCAGAACCTTGAGAGAATGGTTAAGTAGCCCATACCACTGTCCCAGACACCCCTAGTTAGCTCACTTTCCATGACAGGAAGCAGCCAAGTACCCCCACTCACACATCCTCAGTCCTGGGCAGTCACAGTCTACCCAGCCATGAGCAGCTTGGCCCACAGAGGCCCAGGGAGGCAGAGAAGCATCCTCCCCCACCTCTGCACACACGATGCCAGGACAAAGCTGAGAAGCTCTGGCTAAATGACTGTAGGAAGTACCACAGCCTCTCATGGGCCCTGGAGGAGGTAGAGGGTCCTGTTCTAGGAGCTCAGCCCACTGAAGCCCTGGGAAGCAGATGTTTGACCTTTCCAGCCAACCTTGGAGACTAGGGAACATCTGGACAGAACTTCCTGGGTTCTCTGAGGGCCATGTTCCCTGCAAGCACTCCAACTATAGCAGGAGCTGATTCAGGAACCATTGGTCTGCCAGTCTCTGTGTGGCCCATGGACCTCTTAGTTCTGGAACTATTGGTCTGCCCAGCCCCTGTGTGGCCCATGTCCCTCTTAGTTCTGGAACCATTGGTCTGCCCAGCCCCCGTTGTGTGACCCATGTCCCTCTTAGTTCTGGAACCATTGGTTTGCCCAGTCCCTGTGTGACGCATGTCCCTCTTAGTTCTGGAACCTTTGGTCTGCCAGCCTCTGTGTGGCCCATGTCCCTCTTAGTTCTGGAACCATTGGTCTGCCCAGCCCCTGTGTGACCCATGTCCCTCTTAGTTCTGGAACCATTGGTCTGCCCAGCCCCTGTGTGACCCATGTCCCTCTTAGTTCTGGAACCATTGGTTTGCCCAGTCCCTGTGTGACCCATGTCCCTCTCAGTTCTAGAACCATTGGTCTGCTCAGCCCCTGTGTGACCCATGTCCCTCTTAGTTCTGGAACCATTGGTTTGCCCAGTCCCTGTGTGACCCATGTCCCTCTCAGTTCTAGAACCATTGGTCTGCCCAGCCCCTGTGTGACCCATGTCCCTCTTAGTTCTGGAACCATTGGTTTGCCCAGTTCCTGTGTGACCCATGTCCCTCTTAGTTCTGGAACCATTGGTCTGCCCAGCCGCTGTGTGACCCATGTCCCTCTTAGTTCTGGAACCATTGGTCTGCCCAGTCCCTGTGTGACGCATGTCCCTCTTAGTTCTGGAACCATTGGTCTGCCCAGCCTCTGTGTGACCCATGTCCCTCTTAGTTCTGGAACCATTGGTCTGCCCAGCTGCTGTGTGACCCATGTCCCTCTCGCCAAGGGACCACACTGTCTCTCAAGACAGGATTCTTTGTGCTTACCTCCTCTTTGTAAGGCTGTAGACACTCCACCCATGACCAAGTCTGCGGTGCCACTTCCACCTGTGTCTACCAGCTGGCCTTCCTATCATATGACTCTTAGAAAGTGATGGGACCATAAAACACACCTGCATTTGGGGCACTACACCAGGACTGCCTGCAAACCTTCCCTAGCCAGTTGCACAAATCCCAACAGCCCATGCACACTGGGCTTTGTAGCCAGCTTTGACTAGAGCAAGGAAGTCACACACACACACACATCATATCAAGTATCAACCTGGAAGCCAGGCCCGCATAGCCTGTGCCACCTACACCCCACTTATCACCTCAAGCATCTACTGGAAGCCAGGTCCACACAGTCTGTGAAGTCAACCACCCACACAAAACCATCCACAGAAAGGTTTGTTTTTCTGTGATAAAAGCACTGTAAAATTGGTAGGGCTGGATGACCCACCAGATGTGCTGATGCCAAAGTACAGAAACTAAAAGCAAGGTGCTGTGATACTTCTGAAGAAACACGGACACTTCAGCAATAGACAAAAAGCAAAAGAATTTAACAAACTGTGTGGAAAAGAATTCAGAAGAATTGTTTTAAGGAAACTTAATGAAGTACTAAAGAATGTAGACAGCTAAGTCAATGATATTAGGAAAGCTATTCATGACCTGTGTGAAAGAACCAACTGGAAATCTTCAATCTGAAGAGCTCGCTAATTGAAATAAGAAACATAATTAAGAGCTTTAACAGCGGAACTGATCAGGTGAAAGAAAAGTCCTACATGTGACAGTAGGTCTTTGAAATCATCTAGTCAGATAAAAATTACAGTAGAGGGCTGGAGAGATGGCTTAGCAGTTAAGGCACCTGCCTCCTAAGCCTAAGAACGCTGGTTCCAATCTCCAGCGGTTCCAATCTCCAGGTCCCACGTTTAGCCAGATGCAAAGTGACACAAGGGCGCAATGCCTCACTTGACCACAAGGGAGCGCACACATCTGGATTTTGTTCACAGCAGCTGAGAGGTTGCTGGCGCGCCCATCTCTATCTGTCTTCCTCTCCCTCTCTCTCTCTCTGCCTCTCTCTGTCTCTCTCAAAAAAAATACAGTAGAATGTGTGAAGGGAGACTGAAATGTATGGTACTTCATTGTGCAGCAGACAGTCTCTGTGGTGGTTTGAATGTGAAAGTGTGTCCCACATAACCACAGGGATTTTAAAAAATATTGTATTCACTTATTTGCAAGGACAGAGAGAGAGAGAGAGAGAGAGAGATTATGGGTGCACCAGAGTGTCTAGCCAATGCAAATGAACTCCAGATGCATGTGCCACTTTCTGCATCTAGTTTCATGTGGATACTGGGGAATTGAAACTGGGTCATCGTGTTTTGCAGGGAAGAGCCTTAACCACTGAGAAATCCCACCAGTCCCAGCCTCAGGGATTTTTGATTAAGGTGAAGCTTCTTTCTTACATCTCTATCAGCCTGCTAGAGGAGGTGTTACAGGGGCTAGAACTCTCAGTCTAGCCTTAAGGTGTGTAAAGAGAGCCAGTCTGGGCTCTGGCTGTTGGCATTTGCTGACTGTTTGGTGGTGTTTCTCTGCTGTGCATCATGGAAGTGAACCAGTTTCTTCGGCCATTGGAGGTGTTCCCCCTGGATTCTGTAAGCCTGAAATAAGCCCTTTTCTCCCATAAATTGCTTCTTGTCAAGTGTTTGTCTCCAGAGGGGAGAATAAGGGAAAGGAAGAAAAAACACAGAGAACAAAATAGTCACTGTACCTTTCAGATCTTGGGACACAGTCACCCAGGTCCATGGAGCTCAAAGGATCTTCATATATCCAGTCAGAAAGATCTTTTCAAGGCCTATCACTGTCAAACTGTCAAAAGAATAGTGTTGCAGTCAGGTTCGCATTGCTGGCAGAAATCACCCAACCAAGAGCAGCTTTGGGGGGAAAAAGGGGGTTATTTTGGCTTAAAGACTCAAGTTGAAGCTCCATGATGGCAGGGGAAAACAATGCCATGAGCAGAGGGAGGACATCACCTCCTGGCAAACATGAGGTGGACAATAGCAACAGGAGAGTGTGACAAACACTGGCAAGGGGACACTAGCTATAATAACTATAAACCCACCCCCAAGAATACACTGCCTCCAGGAGGCTTCAATTCCCAAATCTCTATCAGCTGGGCGCCTAGCATTCAGAACACCTAAGTTTAGGGGGGACACCTGAATCAAACCCCCACACATGGCAAAAAAAGAAATAACTGTAAGAACAGCAAGAGAAGAGCAGCCATTCACTTAATGGGGAACCTCCCCCTCGACTCCCAGGCAACTGGGAACATCCATTAGGCTCACAGACAACTGCTCAGCAGGAAATGTGTGGTCCAGGAGAAGATGGGATAAAGTCCTGAATAAAGGAAAACATGCAATGTGAGGACCAAAGAGGATCATTAGTGCATCACACTCTCCATGCTGAGGTAAAGCCCCTGAGCAGGAGCAGCTACAGAAGGGAAGGGTTTACCAGCCTTCGGCCTTAAGGGAAAATAGCCACCATGATGGGGACGCATGGCAGGAGCAGACAGGCAATGTTACATCTTACATCAGCATGGAAGAAGCAGAAAGTGGAAAAGGCACCATGCTAGGCCAGGCTGTAAAACCTCAAGGCTAGCTCCCAGTGACACTTCCTCCAGCAAGGCTCTACTTTGTAAACAGTCCACAACTTTCCTGAACAGTACCACCTGTTGTGGATTAAGTGTATTCAAACACACAGCCTATGGGGGACATTGTGCCTTGAAGCCACCCCACAGGGCTCCCCTTTGATAGCATGGAACAGGAGGGTGAGCCCATTGTTAAGGCTCTCAGGGGAACAGGAGGGTGAGCCCATTGTTAAGGCTCTCAGGGGAACAGGAGGGTGGGCCCATTGTTAAGGCTCTCAGGGGAACAGGAGGGTGGGCCCATTGTTAAGGCTCTCAGGGGAACAGGAGGGTGGGCCCATTGTTAAGGCTCTCAGGGAACAGGAGGAGGTGTGCCCATTGTTAAGGCTCTCAGGGGAACAGGAGGGTGTGCCCATTGTTAAGGCTCTCAGGGGAACAGGAGGGTGAGCCCATTGTTAAGGCTCTCAGGGGAACAGGAGGGTGAGCCCATTGTTAAGGCTCTCAGGGGAACAGGAGGGTGAGCCCATTGTTAAGGCTCTCAGGGGAACAGGAGGGTGGGCCCATTGTTAAGGCTCTCAGGGGAACAGGAGGGTGGGCCCATTGTTAAGGCTCTCAGGGGAACAGGAGGGTGAGCCCATTGTTAAGGCTCTCAGGGGAACAGGAGGGTGGGCCCATTGTTAAGGCTCTCAGGGGAACAGGAGGGTGAGCCCATTGTTAAGGCTCTCAGGGGAACAGGAGGGTGAGCCCATTGTTAAGGCTCTCAGGTGTATTACTGAGGAGACAGGGCTGTGTGACTGCAGAGGAAACGATACTAACAAGGCCTAGACCAAAGTGACCAGCACTATTGACTCTCGATCTTTATTCGTTTTTCAGAAGGGATACAAGGAGCAGAAAAAGCCCGTTCTGTGCACGTGAGATGGACATGCAGCCCAGTAGTCACTTTCAGAATGTGTGTAGGCTTCTGGTGACGGCTAGCTATGAGAACCCTGGGTCTGGACACAACTGCAACTGTGTGAGGTGCTCCTGAGAGGTATCTACGTCACCTAGGGAGGTGCCTATACACTCCCCTGGGGAGGCAATAAATGTAGGAAGATGTTTGCTAAACTGTCTTTCCACTGTTTTCCCTCCATGACCTGCAAGAATCAGGACTCAGGCTAACGTCTTTAACAGCACCGTGATTGTGATTAATACGCACAGCTCATGACTAACTGGCAGGCAAGAGAGTCCAATCTGAAATCTAGGCTAAAATCACCATATGTTGTCGAACTCCTCTGGATTAGCTGTGTTGTTTCTGATCAAATGACTACCCAAGAACCCCCACAGTGACCTTCGTCACATCTTAGGGAGCGAGGTCAGGTAAGAGACAAGCTCAACACGTGTACTATGAGGGCAGAAGCTTGGACACACCTTTGTGTTCATGAGTGCTATCACTGACCACGATCTGATACAGAGGGGTAGATAGTTGCCCTGCCTTGGATGAAAGCCACGGAGCGTCCAGCGGCAGTGTGTGACTACACGGGGCTTGGAAAGAAGCAGTGTCTGGCAAGGCTTCCCAGATGAAGAGGTGCTCTCTTTGGATCTTTATTAATCTTTTCTCTTATTGCTGCAACCAAATAACTGACAAGGAACATATTAAGGGAGGAAGGATTATTTGGCTTCCAGTTTTAGGGGATAAAGTCCATCACAGAGGGGAGGGCATGCTGGTGGGTGCAGCTTAAAGCCATGGCAGGAAGAGTGTGAGGCTTCTTGCTCACATCTTGATAGGTCGGGAAGTGGGGTGGGGCTGTAAAACCTTAAAAGCTGCCCAGTGGTTGGGAGGTGTGATGGTTAACTTTGTCAGCCTGATAAGATCTAGGATCACATAGGAGACAAATCTCTGGGCATGTCTGTGATGGAAATTCAGACTGGATTGATTGAGGTGGGAAGACCCACTAGCCCATCAGCTGGGGTCCTGAAGAGACTAAAAATAAGAAAGAGGGGCTGGAGATATGGCTTAGCAGTTAAGGTGCTTGCCTGCAAAGAGGAAGGACACAGGTTCGATTCCCCAGGACCCACATAAGCCAGATGCACAAGATGGTGCATGTGTCTACAGTTCCTTTGCAGTGGCTAGAGGTCCTGGCGTGCCCATCCTCTCTCTTTATCTGCCTCTGTCTCTCTCTCTCCCCCTTTCTCTCTCTCTCTCAAATAACTAAATTAGTTAAATATTTTTTTTAAATAAGAGAGAGAACTGAGCACCAGCAGTCACCTCTCTACTTCCTAACCACAGATGCTATGTGACCAGCTGCCTCAAGCTCCTGACGCCATGACTACACCACCATGGTGACTGCATTTTTAAACGGTGACTAACAACAACAGCAACAACAAACCTTCCTTCCTTCCTTCCTTCCTTCCTTCCTTCCTTCCTTCCTTCCTTCCTTCCTCCCTCCCTCCCTCCCTCCCTCCCTCCCTTCCTTCCTTCCTTCCTTCCTTCCTTCCTTCCTTCCTTCCTTCCTTCCTTCCTTAAGCTGTTCTTTGTCAGAGCAACAAGAAAAACAACTAATCGTGGCAGCTTCTGCACATTGTGGAGATCTTATGCCTTGGTGCTAATTCCCCCAGCAAGGTTCCACTTCCTCAAAGCTCCACAGCCTCTTAAAACTGCACCAGCTAGGGGCCAGCTTTTCAAACACATGATCCTGTCGGGACATTTATGTTCAGACCATGATGGAAAAGCAGGAGGTGGTGACATGAGCGTGGGAAGAAAACCCATGCACAGAAAACACCCATTCTTCTATCGATGCCATCTCCACTCTGGGCTGGCTGCTGTCGATTCAGAGTCTGGAGCACTGGACACACTAGGTACCATGAGCCACAGGAGCCATGGCCAGCAAGGTTCACAGAAGAGTTAGGGTCTTGCCTGAAGAGTGAAGGTGGCAGGAGGCTATGGTGAGATGATGCACAGAGAAACGCAGGATCAGATGTTGCCCGTGGTAAGTATCCACACAGGGAAACATGGAAGAAGGCCAGAACCCAAAGGCACTGGGTATTAGTGTATGAAGCAGCTGCTGGCTGACATTCCTGGTGATATTGCTGTCCAGACACTTAATATAATTAAGATCCATTGCCATGGAAACAGTAAAGAGTAAGGCTCACATGTAGCAGCCTGTGTTGTGCAAAGCAGTTGGCAGAAACAGCTCCCTCCTCCTTGCACTGGGCAGAGAGAGCTGAGGGCAAGGCATGGTCCCCTCGGCTGGCATGGCCCTGGCTCCTCACTCCTTTCTGCTGTTAGCTCCTCATCAGAAGAGGTCCCGATGGACAGTACTCTGATGCACAATGGTCGAAGAGCTCTCACGTGATCCTCCGCTGGCCCCTCATTAAAGGCTCTGTGTTCTAGGTGGCCACATGCCCCCAGGTGTTCCATACGACAGTTATGAGATCCCACTAACTTGGTGATCAACTCTTTGCTGCCATGACCTCCTGACCCAGCCAGCTACAGAGCCTTCAGTAGCTCCCATGCCGATAGGTCTTTGGAGCACATTGGAGGGTCCCATGCCCTCGTGTGTGGCTCTCTTGGGACGAGTTTGTTCTCCTCTATATATTCTGGCACCAGCGTTGTGTCCCAGCATGCTCACATGTGGCTTGACTCTGTCCCTCCCTTTGGCCCAGCCGAGGAGAATCACTGTCATGCACAGGAGCCTGCCCAGTGACGATGTCCTGAAGATGTGGTGAGATAACTCAGGGCCCTCAGCCTCCCAGCCCGTGCTCCTGTGTGGGAGGAGCCTGGGGTCACTGAGGAGATGCATGCTGCAGAGTCCCACCCAGACTTGTTCTTCTTGCCAAGCCCCTTGGAAATGTTTTCCAGACATCCTTACAGCTAGCTGGCCTGGTGAAGGACAACGCTGCCACTTGTGATGGAAGCGAAGGATCTGTGTAAGTCCCAGAGTTCCCTTGTTACAAGATTAAAATGGCAGGCGGGAGAGATGGCTTAGCGGTTAAGGTGCCTGCCTGCAAAGCCTAACTACACCCTTTTGATTCTCCAGGTCCCATGTTTAGCCAGCTGCAAAGTGACACAAGGGCACAATGCCACACTTGCCCACAAAGGGGCGCATGTGCCTGGAGTTCGTTCACAGCTGCTGAGATGCCACCGGCATGCCCATTCTCTGACCTCTTCCTCTCTCTGTCTGTCTCTCTCAAATTAAAAAGAAAAGATTAAAATAAGGTTATTGAGCTGACCTGCACCCCCACTACATCCTCTGGGCTCCAGAAAGGAGAGTTGACACCCATATAGCTCCAACTCTGTGGGATACCAAATACAGGGCCACATGCAGATGGGGCTTCTTGGTGATCTGACCCTGGCTTCTAGACTATGCATCCCCTCAACACATTTTCTTACATGGGACTAGAGTAGGCAGCACACCTGTGTCATATCTAAATAGACGACATTCTTCATGACTCAAGAGAGAGATGGGCCGGAAGCCAGAGGCAGCTTCCACCAGGCTAGGAGGAGGGCCAGGCGTCTGACTCCCAGCGCCCTGCACCCCACCTGCTCATCATGGCCTGTGGACCCAGAGCCCTCTGAGACCCAATCACACATGTTGTGGAATGATCCAAAACAGTAAGCCCTTGTGCCCCTCCATGCAAGGACCCAAATTTTATGGGTCTCTACATCCTTCTGGGAGCCCCTGACACAGGCTCAGAAAGTTGGTTGACTTGATGGCTGCTAGTTGGAGTGGATGCATGAATGAGTGAGTGAACAAATGAACCTTTCCCCTATGCCACCCCAGGCTGGTGAACTGGAAATGCCAACAGAGGGACATCCCTCAGGCTTATTTGTTACCATTTACAGGAGCTAGAGAAAAACATCGAAGCCAACCCTTCACAGGGTTTATTTACAAGTCAGACCAAAAGCATGCTTAGTTTAACACTGTGCTAGAGTGGTGGCGTGTTCTCAGGCAGTGCATGGCAAGAGATGGGGACTCTCTACAGTGACCCAGGGAGATCCAGCCACTACTCCACCTAGGCTGAGTGCAGGGACCCCAGAGTCCATGCACTTGGGAGCCTTCAAAGGGATGCTTCCTGACATCCCTGTCATCTGTCATCGACAGGCCTCCTTTCTGGGGCATCTTCTCCCCCGCTGGCCCCTGTTCTCCCCACCACCTTACACCTGCCTCCTCACCTCTCCTGCTTCTCCTCTTGTAGATGGCATTCTCCAGGAGGGCACCCCGGCATCCTGCAGTGAAAACAGACCAAATCTCCTATCTGCTTAGATGCTTAAGACACCACACCTGCCCAAGGCCTTTGTCTTCACCTTTCATTCAGCCTGAGCTGTGCGCCTCACACCAGCAGAGGTGGAAAAAGAGCAGAGAGACCTCACTTGGCTAAGACATCTCTAGGAGGGGAGTGGGACTGTGTTCCCAGGACTTTCTTCCCTTATTCATTCCAGAAATCTCCATTCACTGCTCCCACCATGCTCTGAGCAGGATCAAGGAAATGCAGGAGGTGGCCCTGGAGGCAAGTCTGGCCCATGCTGGGCACTTGGGAAATGTCAGTGAGACAAGTCGCTCTGATGGCAGAGCAGTCACAGGTGCATGGAGGCAGCATGCCAGGACCAAGGAGACATGGAAGATCCTGTTCTTACAGAGACTACAGAGGCCCCTGGCAATCTTCAAGTTGCTTCTCAGTGTTTGGAATTGGAGTTTGGAAGAGATTGTTTCCAGAGGGGAGAGATCTTCCTGAAGGTTCTATCCAGTAGGTCAATATATGAGCCCTCAGGGGAAGGCTCCAGGCTTGCCGAGCCAAGCTGAGTCTGAGTCCCACCGGTCCTCATGCAAGTAGCTGACTTAAGTAGATGGTCATTACACAACTTCCTGATAAATTAGTCCATAGATGGGCTGTGGCCACTCTATCCCAGGAGCAGAGGCCAGCCAGGAACCACTGTCTCCTCTCATGACTGAAGACACTGAATTCCCAGCAGGAGAATTGAGAGTCCCTCAGCTCCTTGTGTTTGTCAGAGGCTAACTAGCCAGTGACCCAGACTTAAGATGCTAGAGCCATTGGTGTGGGGCTTGGGCATGAGTCATGGCCTGGAGAGGAAAGCAGGCATTCCTGAGAGCTGGGCCAGCCCAGCTGGGAGGTGCCTCTTCCTCTTTGGTATAAGATCAGCCTATGCAGTGTGTGGGGGGTTGATTTAGTGTCCCCCATAAGCTTAGGTGTTCTGAATGCTAGGTTCCCAGCTGATGGCAATTTGGGAATTAATGCCTCCTGAAGGCAGTGTATTGTTGGGGGCGGGCTTATGGGTGTTATAGCCAGCTTCCTCTTGCCAGTGTTTGACACACTCTCCTGTTCCTGTTGTCTACCTAACGTTGGCCAGGAAGTGATGTCCACCCTCTGCTCATGCCATCATTTTCCCCTGCCATGATGGAGCTTCCTCTCAAGTCTGTAAGTCAAGATAAATCCTTTTTTCCCACAAGCTGCTCCTGGTTGGGTGATTTCTGCCAGCAATGTGAACCTGACTGCAATACAGTGTTAATTCCGCCTTGAGGGGGTGGTGATTTGATGCCTCCTTGTAGGAGTCTTTGAATATAGTCTTCAATACCTTAATATTTAAAATGTGTTTCTCTGAAGCAGTGATTTTCCCTACATTACGAACTATATAAAATTTATTGGAACCCGTGTCTTGTCACAATTCCTTACGAGCCAGGAGGAGAGCTGCTGGAATGTGTTGAGGCGGGAGGACCTGGGGAGGGAGGCTGGCAACAAGGCTCACAGATAATAAAAGTTGACACCCTGGGTGGCCTGTGTGTGCAGAGGAGATCCCTCCAAGGCAAACCAACGTGATGGTCTTTTAATTAACCTTGAAATAGGAATATTCTCAGGCATTGAAACCTTTTCAGGTAAATTGCAATGAAACAGAGGCCGAATATTATCGTAATAACATTAAATCAGATAATGCATTTAACATCTGTCTGATGTAAGTGTCTGTGAGTGCCATAACATGCTGCTGTGGTAATAGCAAGATCAAACTGCAGTCTTTCCATAATTCTGGTGATGAGAAGGGGGCATCTCGCTCTGCTGCTCCCCCTGACCTCCTGAGCTGGAAGTGAGTCCTGCGCACAGCTGCAGAGATGCTGGCTGTCTTTACACATCAAGAGCCAGCTGGGCTTAGCGCTGAGCACTCAGAAGGCCATCCTGGGCAGGCCTGAGCTAGCCTCTGGGAGCGCTGGTATCAATATGTCTGGAGGCTCTGCCAAGTTGGATAGAACATGTGGGCATCACATCAAAGGAAAGACCAACTTACCTTCTGGCTTCCTTTACATCCCTAGCTCCTGCCTGGTGAACCCACTGGTCAGAATGTGTCAATGGCTGTCACAACACAGGGGTTAAGTCACTTTGCCTGGAAGTCACAGCTTTGATCCACAAGATCACTTAGGGACCATGCCCTTTCCCAGGTGGTCACAGAAGGCTCTCTTGTACATCTGAACCTCGTTGGCAAATTCAGAGAGGGATGAGGAGATGCATGGGG
The DNA here is from genome assembly GCA_036365145.1 of Orientallactaga sibirica. Lineage (NCBI taxonomy): Eukaryota > Metazoa > Chordata > Mammalia > Rodentia > Dipodidae > Orientallactaga > Orientallactaga sibirica. The sequence continues at coordinate 12,257,263 of JAEOAD010000329.1, read as the reverse complement.
CAGTGCAGGGTTCTAAGGTCTCTCAGGCACAAGTCACCAGTTCAGACATCTATCTCTGAGAGCAGGCAGGAACTGTCTGAGAGGATCTGAGAGCTGGGGCTCAGAAGTGTGCAGGCACATTCTCTCTGCCCCTTCCAAACCAGCCCTGGCTCTTCCTATGAACAGGGGGTTTGCATTCATGACTACACAGAGAAGGAACCCGGAATAGGGCCCTGGATCTTTGTGCAGATGGAGTAACAATAGACCACCCTTGCTGAGTCCAGAGTGGTCTGTGGAAAGTGAGCTCCTGCTTTCAAATTCCCTCCTCCTTACAGAGCCAATGCTCGCCGCCCCAGGCAGGCCTCCCCCTCAGTGCCCTACAGGGTAAGAAGGCACAGTGCCCTGAGCAGCACGCAGGGGCATTGTCTCAGCCCTGGTAGACCTGGGAATGGACCAAGATGTTGGCTTTTTCCATCTCTGTGACTGCCTGTGTGCACTGCGCACCGGGAAGAGCCTGATCCCTGGTGGGGGCTGGGAAGGGTAAGGAAAAGGCGCAATTGTATGGGTGCCCTAGGGGGACAGCTGCACACTGCTCTTCCTTTGGGCAATCTGTACCCAGAAGGACCCTGCAGGAGGCCCCGCCCACACCTGGTGCAGGGCCAGAGCCGACAGCCCAGCCTCCCCAGCCGTTCTCCAGGGAATGTCAGTCTGCTCTCGCTCTAATTATGGCCTGTCATCCGGAACAAATACCTCATATGACAAGCGAGATAATTAATACGCTCAGAGAAAACTTTCTTTTTCCTTAATTAAAGCACACAATTCCTTTTAAAAGCGAGAAAATATATCTATTGTCTCCAGTCGGTGCACGCGCACACACCAGAGCCCGTAGAACGTTGTGATTTGGTATATTGTGTTCTTTTTCATATATAAAAACAGGAAGTGGTTAAACCTTTTTTTTCTTGAATAAATATCATCCAGGAAGTGCCAGGAAACGACAAGGGCAGCTGTTCAGTGCCCCAATGCCTGGGAGGCATTTTGCAACCGTCTTCAGTGTACACTTGCTATGCTCAGAATTCCTGTGGTTATGGTTTAAGTGTTTAGAAGATAGGAGAGGAACTGGAAAGATGACTCAGCTGGTGAGAGTGCAGCCCACAGGAGTGCTTCCCGCACCAGCCCAGCGTGAGGGCCTGAGGGAGCCTGGGACTGTCCACATGGGATCCCCAGCACTCATGTAAATAGCTGGGTGTGGCCATGTGCATCTGTAAGCCCAGTCCTATAGGGAGCAGAGTCAGGAAAGTAGCTGAGGCTCATGTAAACAGCAAGCTCTGGATCAGTAAGAGACTCTGTCTCAAGGAAACATGTGGATGAGGGACAAAGGTAGGCAGGGACAAAGGTTTTTGGCCTCAACATATGCATGGACAGAGTGCATGCATCTGCACACAGATACACCACACATACTATACATGCACATTCAAAGAAGGAAGGAAGGAAGGAGGGAAAGAGGAAGGAAGGAAGGAAGGAAGGAAGGAAGGAAGGAAGGAAGGAAAGAAGGGAGGGAGGAAGGAAGGAAGGGAGGGAAGGAGGGAGGGAAAGGAAAGTAGGAAGATGGAGGAGCAGGAGGTTTGAAGACAGTCTCACTGTCATTGGCTTGAGAGTGGCAGAGCAACGCTTTAAGACAGATACTTCTGACCTGAACCCAAAACGCTGTGGAAGAGCATAGAAAGTACTCAGGCAACGGTAGAAAGTGCTCAAAAACAGTCCTTCCCCGCTGTGGGAGAGCGTAGAAAGTACTCAGGCAACAGTCCTCCCCCACTATGGGAGAGCATAGAAAGTACTCGGGCAATGGTCCTTCCCTGCTGTGGAAGAGCATATAAAGTACTCAGGCAACGGTCTTCCCTGTGCTGTGGAAGAGCGTAGAAAGTGCTCCAGCAGTGGTCCTCCCCCTGCTGTGGGAGAGTGTAGAAAGTACTTGGGCAACGGTCCTTCCCCGCTGTGGGAGAACGTAGAAAGTACTCAGGCAGCGGTCCTTCCCCTCTGTGGGAGAACTACTCAGGCAGCGGTCCTTCCCTCTGTGGGAGAGCATAGAAAGTACTGGCACTGGTCCTTCCCTGCTGTGGGAGAGCATATAAAGTACTCAGGCAGCGGTCCTTCCCGCTGTCGTGAGAAAGTGCTCCAGCAGTGGTCCTCCCCTGCTGTGGGAGAGTGTGAAAGTACTTGGGCAACGGTCCTTCCCGCTGTGGGAGAACGTGAAAGTACTCAGGCAGCATCCTTCCCCTCTGTGGGAGAACGAGAGTACTCAGGCAGCGGTCCTTCCCCTCTGTGGGAGAGCATAGAAAGTACTCGGGCACTGGTCCTTCCCTGCTGTGGGAGAGCATATAAAGTACTCAGGCAGCGGTCCTTCCCCGCTGTGGAAGAGCGTAGAAAGTGCTCCAGCAGTGGTCCTCCCCCTGCTGTGGGAGAGTGTAGAAAGTACTTGGGCAACGGTCCTTCCCCGCTGTGGGAGAACGTAGAAAGTACTCAGGCAGCGGTCCTTCCCCTCTGTGGGAGAACGTAGAAAGTACTCAGGCAGCGGTCCTTCCCCTCTGTGGGAGAGCATAGAAAGTACTCGGGCACTGGTCCTTCCCTGCTGTGGGAGAGCATAGAAAGTACTCAGGCAGCGGTCCTTCCCCGTTGTGGGAGAGCATAGAAAGTACTCAGGCAGCGGTCCTTCCCCGCTGTGGAAGAGCATGGAAAGTACTCAGGCAACATTCCTTCCCCAATGTGGGAGAGGATGGAAAGTACTCCGGCAACAGTCCTTCCCCGCTGTGGGAGAGGATGGAAAATACTCCGGCAACAGTCCTCCCCGCCGTGGGAGAGCATAGAAAGTACTCAGGCAGCGGTCCTTCCCTGTTGTGGGAGAGCATAGAAAGTGCTCAGGCAATGTTCCTTCCCCGCTGTGGGAGAGGATGGAAAGTACTCAGGCAACGGTCCTTCCCCGCTGTGGGAGAGCATAGAAAGTACTCGGGCAATGGTCCTTCCCCGCTGTGGGAGAGGATGGAAAGTGCTCGGGCAACGTTCCTTCCCAGCTGTGGGAGAGGATGGAAAGTACTCAGGCAACAGTCCTTCCCCACTGTGGGAGAGGGTGGAAAGTGCTCAGGCAACAGTCCTTCCCTGCTGTGGGAGAGTGTAGAAAGTACTCAGGCAACAGTCCTTCCCTGCTGTGGAAGAGCATAGAAAGTACTTATCCAGGTGAACCCTAGGGGGTGGTGATGAAAGCAGGCTCCTTGTAACCTGAGCTAACAGAACACAGCAGGTCCCCAAGGGAAGGGACTGGGTTCATGCTATCCCCACCTGGACCCTGCTGCCCCATGACCAGCACAGAGGAACCAGAAGCCAGCAAACAGCCCCGCAGAAGGAATACAAAGAAGTGATCACCTGTGCACCCCGGCCCCTCCTCCAAGCTTGGATCTCTCCCCTCCGCGAAGCTGCAGGTTGGGAGCGAGTCACCTTGCCCAAGGTCATTCCGAGAGATCAGAAGGGGATCAAGTTCTGAGCTCCCAGCCTCTATCCTTTATCCCTCCATTTGGAGCCAAGAATTCAGCATTTGTTCATCCCGATTTATGCTCTTTTCTCTTCTTGAGAAATGTTCAATTCTGTGGCTTTAGCTATCAGGGGAGGAAGAAAGCACACAATTTCTTGTAAAAGGCTCTCCTAAGCTCACAACTATCTTTGCCTTCTTAAGAAGTCGGTGAGGCCAGGGTATGCTCAGCCCCCTGTCTACAGCAGCTCTGAGCTGCCCAGGCCATCCAGTCCCAGGGGAATTCAGTGGAGAAGTCGCCATGTCTAGAAGCCAGGTGCTCGAGAAGCAGAAAAAGTGCATGGTCAGTGTCTGAAATCCTCCAGCCATATTGAGTTTCCATGGAAAGGGGCAAGTGTTCATGGGGTGAACTCATTCCTGGAAGGGTAGATGTAGGGGTGTCTGCTCTGCCCCGTAGCTGATCCTTGCTTCAGAGTTGAAGGCAGGTGAGGTGGCAGGTGAGCATTGCCTGTGCTGATAAGAAACTCAGAGATGGGAGGGGCTTCGCATTCACGACCACTTCCTGGAAGGGGTACAGGGCACATGACTCATAGATCAACTCCTTCCTGGACCCCACTCCAGCTCCACCCCCACCCCAGGATCCTCAGTGGAGAAGACAGGGGCAGCCTGACCTGGCCAAACGAGCTCTTTGCTTGCAAGAAGGCCTGTGATTGCTAACAGCAGGGTGCACAGTCACACCCTGTTCTGCAGGAGCTTCCACTAGCCGTGGGAGGGAGGAAGGGAGGTAGGAACCAGACTGAGGGCTGTCACAGGACAGCAGAGCGGCTCTTCCACAGGGTACCTGTGCTTGGACACTGGCCATAGGCCAAGGCTTGGGTGGATTAGCAAGAAGAAGTTAGAGGAGACTGGTAGGAGAGCCCATAAATGGTGGCTAGCCTGTGACTGGACATAAACAGATGTGGCCCAGGACTGAAGGTGAGTTGACCATGGCAAGGATGATGTGTGTTCTCAACGCACATCAGTCATTGATTTTAGGGAAGGATGTTGGGCTGGGTTGATGTTCTCTCAGGAGGCAGCAGGCAGCTCTGGGCATGACAACAGTGGGATAGTGAGGGGATGGGATGAGAGGATGGGTTTGAGCATGGAAGGCTTTGGCTGAGCCATTCCTGTAACATACTCCCATTTAACACCACCTCCCCAGACCCAATAGTAAGGCATGTGCCCCTCCATCTGGCAGGTGTGGGCACTTAGGGAGGGAAGAAGCGACTGCTCCTGTGACAGTTTACCACAAAGCTTTTCCAGTGAGCACCAGGCCTGCAGACACACCTCTGGACCCAGCACCGCCTCCTGGTTCACTCAGCACTAGGGACAGCTCAGCACTGGGCTCCGCTTTGCTACCTGCCTGGCTTCCAAGTCCACAGTGCTGGGTTTTAACTGTGTTCCTAGGAGCAGGACACCGCAAGCCAGCTCATGGTAGTGGACTGAAAACACTACTTCTTCTGGCCTTCTTCCTAGTAAGAACTCAGCACTGTGTTGAGTCAGTAGAAAGCCTGGACATCCTTCTCTCATTCAGTTCTGATGTTAGAGGAAAACCCTCAAGGCTTCCCCCTAGTTAATGTAACATGGGAGACGGGGTGCATATGACTTTTATTTATTATACTGTAGCATGCTCCTTCTGTCTGGAGCTTCTTGAGGGCTTTTGTTGATTTTCAGAGGGAGAACCAACCTTGCAAATCCTGGAATGAAGCCAACTTGATCATGGATATGATTTTAAAATGTGTTGGTGAATACTGTTTGGAAGTGTTTTACTCTTTTTTCCCCTTCTTGTTTTATGGAATAGTTTGAGCCACATTGATGTCAATTCCTCTTGAATGATCTGGAGAATTCAGTAGTGAATCCCTCCAATGCTAGATTTTCTTTTGTTGGCTGACTATTAATTGCTATACATGTGTTTTAAGTGTCTATGACCTCCTAACTTAATGTTGAAGGTTTACAAATGTATTGATGTTTTCAAGATTTTTTAAATTTATTGTGTTATAAGCTTTCAAAGTAGTTCCTAATGATCATCACTGGTATCTTTTTAAATATATTTTATTTAGTTAGTTATTTAAGAGAGAGGGAGAGAAAGAGGCAGATAGAGAGAAAGAGAGATTGGGCACGACAGGGCCTCCAGCCTCTGTGCCCCCTTGTGCATCTGGCTTATGTGGGTCCTGGGGAATCAAACCAGGGTCCTTAGGCTTCGCAGGCAGATGCCTTAACTGCTAAGCCATTTCCCCAGCCCACTGGTATTTATTTTTAATGTCCCATTTGCTTCAGTTTTTTAATGTATAATTTTTTATTGACAACTTCTATACTTACAGACAATAAACCATGATAATTCCCTCCCCTTCCCCACTTTCCCCTTCACAACTCCACTCTCCATCATATCCCCTCCCTCTCTCCATCATATCCCCTCTCTCTCTCCAGTAGTCTCTCTTTTAATTGGATATCATTATATTTTTCTCCTATTATGAGGGTCTTGGGAAGATATTGCTAGGCACTGTGAGGGCATGGATATGGAGGCCAATCTCTGTCTGGACAAGTTGCATTGTAAGGAGTGGTACCCTTCCTTTGCTTCAATTTTATTGGCTGTATCTTCTCTTTATTTTGGTTAGTTTGGCTATGGGTTGATCAATCTTGGTTATCTTTTCAAAGAACTCTGTCATGGATTCTTTGTATTATTCAGAGTCTCTGTTTCATTAATTTCTGTCCTATCTTTTTTTTTTTAATTTTCCATCTGAGAATGTTGAATTTGACTTGTTGTTTTCTAAAATCTTGCAATGCATTAAAATATTTGAGTTTATTCTTTTTTAACATAAGAACTTATAGCTAAACATACACCCCTTAGAACCTCCTTTGCTGTATCACAAAGTGTGGATATATTGTATTTACATTTTCACTTGATTATAATAATATTATATTTATTTCTTTAACTTTTAAATTTATTTACTAGACAGAGAGTATTATATTTACATTTTCACTTGATTATAATAATATTATATTTACTTCTTTGACTTTTTAAATTTATTTACTAGACAGATTGAAAGAGAGAGAAAGAGAGAGAGAATGGGTGTGCCAGGGCCTCCAGCCACTGCAAACAAACTCCAGACACACGTGCCACCTTGTGCATCTGGCTGATATGGGTCCTGGGGGAATTGAACCTGGGTCCTTTGGCTTGGCAGGCAAGCATCTTAGCCGTGAAGTCATCCCTCCAGCCCATGGATTCTAGGAATATTTTTAAAATATTCTCTGATTTCTTTAGTGGCCCTTTGACTTCCATCTCCATGTGTTTGATAGTTCTAGTCTAGTCTTGTTCCATTATGATCTGATAAGATACAGTAAATCATTTTAAATTCTTTCATTTGTTAAGAATTGCTTTAAGGTGGTCTTAAAGAATTGTTAAAATGTGGTCTATTTTGTAATTAGTTCCATGTGCTACTGAAAATAATAAATATTCTGTGAGTATTGAATTGAATATCTGTAGATGTATTTTATGTCTATCTGATATATGGTAATATATATTAATATTATACACACACACACACACACACACACATATAAAACATTTAGTTGTATGCATGTGTGTGGACATGTGAATGTGCACATGCCAAGGTCTCTTGCCCCTGTGAATGGAACATCAGATGCTTGCACCCCTTTTGGCATCTAACTTTTACATGTGTGGCTGGAAATTGAAGATAGACTAGAAGACTTTGCACGCAACTGCCTTTAACCAGGCCCTGTATGCTTTTTAACGCTGAAGATTCTTTGTTGATTTTTTTCTTTTTGGTTGATTTCTCTGGATAAAGCAGGGCTTGTAAGACGCTACTAGGTTGTCTCTAGACCTATCTGTCCCTGTGTGTCCAGTAGCGTTTATTTGAAATGGAGGACACGCTGATTGTTAGCTCTTCTTCGGAGTTGTTCCTTTCATTAGTATGTAAAGATCTTCGTTTTCTCGGCGAATCTTCCTTGAAGCCTATGTTATCAGAGCGAGTACAGCTTCTCCTACTGGGGCCCAGCGCCCCTGGCTTGGTGTGTCATTTTCCATCATCTCGCCTTCAGTCTTTCGAAGTCAAGTTATTTTTTTGTTTCGTCTTTGGGTTAGTTAGTTAGTTGTTAGTTTTTGCTGACAAAAACCAGTTGACTCTTCGTTCCCTGTACTGAAAGTTCACCGGAGACAGCTTGCTGTCCTCCTTGGTCGCTGTAGAGTTTTGGTACAAGAGCAATTCTGGTATCGCAGAATAGAGCAACCATCCTCTCTACCTGACACATTATAGAAAACTGACATTGGTGCTTCCTTAAATCTTTGGTAGAATTCACCCAGGAGCCCACGGTGCTGAGTGTGCTCTGGTTTCATTAACTAGGACTGTGCAAAATTTCTATTTCTTCTAGAGTGAGTTTTTCAGATTGCATTCCCAAAGGAAGTGAACAACCCATGGCATAGACTTCTTCATAACATTCACTTTTACCTTTCATTTCTGATTTCTGTTTTCTCGGTTTTCTTGGTGTGCCTGGCTAGAAATTTGTGAATTCTATTGGTCTTGCCCCCTGCCCCGGAAAAAACCTCTGTATTTTGTTGATTTTTCTCTACTGATTTATCTTTACTTTTTTAAAATTCTACTTTTAAAAAATATTTTTATTTATTTATTTATGAGAGAGAGAGAGAGAGAGAGAGGCAGATAGAGAAAGACAGAGGGGATGAGCATGCCAGGGCCTCTAGGCATTGCAAATGAACTCCAGACATATGCGCCACCTTGTTTGTGTACCTGGCTTTAAGTAGGTACTAGGGAATCAAACCTGGATCCTTTGGCTTTGCAGTTAGGTACCATAACCACTAAGCCATCTCTCCAGCCCCTACTCTACTTTTTAAAGTTTTTTTTTTTTTTTTTATTTATTTGTAAGCACAAAGAGAGAGAGAAGAGAGGCAGACAGAGAGAATGGGCACACCAGAGCCTCCAGGACTGCAAACGAACTCCAGACACATGCGCCCCTTGTGCATCTGGCTTACATGGATTTTGGGGAATTGAACCTGGGTCCTTTAGCTTCGCAGGCAAACACCTTAACTACTAAGCCATCTCTCACCCCCTCCCCGCTCTACTTTTTATTGTTTCTTTTCTTCTTCCTACTTTGTACTTCACATTCAATTTGTCTAATTTCTATACTCAGGTAATTAATTTTAGATCTCTCTTCTCGTGTATGTCATCTATGCTGTAAATTTTCCTTCGAGCATTGCTTTTGCTAGATCACACACATGTGATGAGTTCCATTTTTGTTTAATTTAGTTCAAAGGACTTTTTAATTCTCTTGAAATTTCATCCTTGACTTGTGTATTATTACACACATGCTGCTTAATCTCCATCACTTTGGGATTTCAGAGCCATCTTTCCACCATTGCTTTCTAATTCAATTCCATTGTCATCTAAAAGCAGAAACTGTATTTTTTTTTTTAAAGCTCCTGTTATGAAGCAGGTTAGAGTCTACCTTGGTGGAAATACCACGTGATTCTGAGAAAAGCACGTGCTCTGCTGTTGTTGGGTTAAGCAATGTGCCGAATTCTCATTGATGAATGGGGTTTGAGTCCAGCTCTGTCTTCGTCACTTCCGCCAGCCAGAGTTACACATGTGTGAAAGAGGGGTGTTGACGCATGTGACTACCATGGACTCATCTCTCCCTCCTGCAGAGCTGTCTTCCTTTAACACTGCTCATTGGTCACATACATGGTGAGGATTGCTGAGTCCCCTTGGGGAATTGTTGCCTTTATAATGACTGCAGTTTCATGTGAAGTGGAAAGCCACCAAGGACCTGTTAGACTGTATATGCAACCCCACCCCTAGCAGCTAGAACCCACTCCCAGCTTTGAGTGACAACAGGCCAATCATTTGCACCTAGGATCCACATATGAGAGAGAACATGTGACGTTTGGCTTTCTGGGCCTGGATTACCTCACTAAGTATAATGCTACCCTCATTTTTGGTTAGAGAAGCTTCTCTTTTCAGATGGCGGTGCCCTTGGGATGACTCAGAAGGCACCATGGTGCTGAGAAGAAGTGACAGAGGAGTGCTCAGCACTGAAACGTCTCTAACACACTTTCCAAGGCTCAGGGTCCATTGTGGAAGAGGGGGCAGAAAGAATGTAAGAGCCAAAGGAAGAGTAGGACTCCTTACAACGTGCTCCTCCAGACACAAAATGGCCTGGATATCCATGACCTCGCAGTGCCTGACACTACCTACACAAGACCATTGTAATAGGAGGAAAAGATGATGACATCAAAATGAAAAGAGACACTGATTGAGAGGGGGAGGGATATGATGGAGGGTGGAGTTTCAAAGAGGAAAGTGGGGGGAGAGGGAAGTACCATGGGATATTGTCTATAATGAAGGAAGTTGTCAATAAATAAAAGGCCAATAAAGGTCTATTTCCAAACTTGTGAAATGTTCCCCACTTAACTTCTCACGGTGCACTCCTTCCTTCTAGCACTTTAAGCCAGTGAGCCACTGCCCACCCCAAGGCCTGCACATGCTCTTTCACCTGGTGAGGCCCAGTCCATTTGCGTTTCTGCTGGCCTTGGCTTCTCTGTCGTCTGCTCAAAGTGTTACTTCCCACCACACACCTCTGCTTGCTGGGACAGATCTGTGGTTGTACTGCCATCTCCCCAAGAGTAGAAAAGCCATCTGTTTCTTGTCACTGCTGTGACCCAGAACTACAGCAAGGTCCCAGCAAGTGCACTGTGCATGAGTACATGGGGACTGCCCAGGGTACCTCACCCTACGGAGCTGGTGAGTGTGGACATGGCGCCAAAGAGGAAGATCCCAGGGTCCCACTGGTTTTCCCCAGGGGTGGTGCCACCTGCCATGCGTGGTGTGTATGCATGTTCATGTGTGTGAGTGCACACGTGTGTGCTCGTGAGTACACATACGTGTGAGGCCAGAGGTTGGTGTCAGGTGTCTTCCTCAGTTACTTTCCACCAGAACTTAGCGCTCCCCACTCAGCTAGACGGGCTCCCAGCAAGTCCCAGGGCCCTCCTGCCTCTACGTGCCCAACACTGAAATGACAGGCACATGTCACCGTGCCTGCTTGCTGGGGATCTGAACTCGGGTCCTCATGTCTGCACAGCAAGCACTTTACCCGCTGAATTATATCCCCAGGCCCCCATCATGGGGTTTGGTCCCACAGTTCTGACCACATCTTGTACCTCTTCTCCACGATCCAAGCTGCCTCCAAAAACAAGTGGGAGGAGGCTTTCCAAGCTCTGGGGTTGGGGGAGGGCCAAAGGAAGCAGTCTTTTGCTGCGTAGTGGGGGGTCCTAATCTGGGACAGACCCTACAGTAACAGTCCATGGGAATGCCACCGCCCTGTCTGCTCCTCATTGTATCTAGCCCTGGAACAACTGTCTCAGCAGGAGAAGCCATCCGCATGCTTCCGTGGCAGGATTCTTTCCTGTAGCCCCGCCCTGCTCCATCCTTAAATAATTCAAAGCTCACAGCCCTTGAAGATCCCTGCAGGCTGGGTACCCTCCTGAGAAGCAGTTGGAATAAGAAGAAAGGGCCGCCTCTCAACCCTGAGTTCAAGAGATGACCAAGGCTTTTAATTTAGTTTGATTGATTTAATATCCTGCGTCCTGGGAGCTGAGCTCCATGTGATCCTGGCTGCTCTCCTCTCCCTGCTAAGCTGACGGGAGAGCAGCGCTTTACGGGCTCAGAAAAATAATAAGACACTTTCTCTTCCCAGAGCACAGTCAGCCAGGCACCCTTTGCAGAGAGGAGTGGTGGACCTGGCTGCAGCCAGTGGGTGAGCCCGAGTTGTGCTTCTCACCAAATGGAGTCCTCTCACTGTGGACGTGAACCTCCTGCCGTCTCCCTGGAACAACTAGGCCTCCCCATTTTTCAGATGCTCCCCTGGACAGAGAGCTGATGCTTGGAATCACTCTTTGCTGTGTGAACAGACGGAATGGTCCCCTGTCCATGTGTTTTATGCCCCACAAAGCGATCCATTGTCCTGAGTTCCTTGCAATTGTATCACCTCCTCTGGAAAGTCACTGGGACTTGATCCACCTTCTTCATAGCTGACCACAAGCCCCCAGCATGGGGCTGTGCCACCTTCATGAACCTAGACACCATCATCTATACCTCTGATGCCAGCTGGCCTTCACAGTCCATGCCACATGTGTACCCATGATCACATGATCATGTCTTCAAGCCTTCCCACCCCCGATCCCTGTGGTGGTCACATCCCCGAGCCTGTCTCTACCTTTTGGAGCCTGCTTACACATTGAACTCACTTCTCCCCGCCCACTACTGACCCATCTGGCAGGGCCAGGCAGACCAGCAGAGGTTCAAACAAGCACCTCGGGGTGGGGGAGGGACCCCACCCTCAGTGTCAAGGTGCTGGGAGCCAGTATAGGAGAAAGGCCCCCCGGGAATGAAGATGCTACCAAGCAGTGGGGCAGGTCCTCAGGACCAACTCTCAGGGGGCACCACAGAGCTCTCTTTGGCCCCACCACAGCGTGATAAAGGCACCAGGTACCGACTGCCTTGCTGCTCAGTCCACTGTGTGTCGTGCACAAGGAGAAAGACCAGCACTGGTGGCCTGGCACTTGGGGGGCAGGTTCTCGTGGAGAGCTTTGTCAGCCCTGGCCACCTGTGCATGAGCTTCTGAGACCCTTTCATAGCACCCTTGACAGAACACTCCGGTCAGAGGTCAGGGATGGTGACAGCGGACCATCTGCCCTCCAGTGTTCGTTGTCCAGAGTCACCTCATGTGCCAGCATGTCTCCGAGGCAGGTGTTTGCTGGTCCTGTACTTCACGTCTTTACAGACGCAGAGCTCATCACGTGGACAGCAGGTAGAACTCCAGAGCCATACCTGCAACAATGCAGGCTTCCTGATATGCCCCAAGGGTTAGGATGTGGCTGATGACATCAGCCATGGCTGGGAATCCAGCCGCTCTCAGGAAGCAGTGGGCTTTCCATGGCCTCCTCAGAGGCAGTGTGGAGCCAAAGTGACGTGCAGCTGCCATGGTCCAGGCAGGTGACCAGCATCAAGGAGGCCCTGACAGTGGTAAGGAATGTCCAGTGCTCTACCAGCCAGGCTCCACTGCAGCTCAAGGCTGACTTTGCGCTCCATGCATGACTCCTTGAAGCTCTGGAATCCCGGGATCGTCACGTGAGGTGAACAGTGAGTGAAATGCCGCTGTGCATTTGGGGATAAACTGTGCAGAATGCTCAGCGTGTGTTGGTTTGCACAGTGGTATGCTATGCCCACACACAGCACTGAGAGGGAGACCTTCCCATGCAGGGAGGGATAGCGGGTTGTGCCTGGAGTGGAAGGTGAGGCATGGCGCCTGCATGTGGGTTACAAACAAATGTCTGAAGCCATGCCTGCAGCACAAGGGTCCAAGCAATACAGGTGTGTCCTCAAAAGCAGCAAAGCTGGTGACTGGACCTGGCCAGAGGCCTGAGGGGTTCTGGCCAAGGGTGTGGTCCTGAATCTGTAGCACATGGGGGCAGGTCTGAGAGCCTCAGTGCAAAGGGAGGTAGAGGGAAAGTAGGGGCAGGCAGAGCACAGGGTGCTGGAGGGGAGGTGTTGAGGGGCACATGTCCAAAGCCAGGGAAAACATCCACCCAGTGCTGAGCCTGGGGTCCCCTGGATCTAGATGCGGAGCCCCTGGCCTGACAGCTCACCCTTACATCAAATCCATGCTATTTCTTGCAACTACAATAATGTGAATGGTCAGAAGGTGACTTCCCTTCATCCTGATTCGTGCTCTGTACTATTGACAAGGCTTTCAAAGTCATGCTCTTGTCTGTCCCAATCGTACAATCACATTTCTCCTTGTCACCACACCAAGGCTTGGTCTGCTTCCCCTAGTGGAGAAGCAGAGAGGGTGGCCTTCCTTCCTCTGAGAGAACGAGCTCAGCCCCATGAGCCAGCCAGTTGAAAGTTGTCAGACTATTGTCCTGAGGACTGTCTTGCTGGGAACCTGACTGAGGAATGAGTTAAGCAGGAGGTGGATGACAGCAGACTGGTAGGTGCCTTCTAATAGGTGGAGATACGTACGTGGACAAATGACACATATGTGAACTGAATCATGGAGAACCTCAGGAACAAAGAGCATTGTTTCCCGCAGGCTGTGCTTGCCCACGTCAAGTCCAGGCATATGACACAATAGGCAAGAAGGAAGAACCTTACCTTACAGTGAAGAGCGAGAACACATTTCACCCGGGCACTGTGGGGAACCCAGAGCTGGCAAGGTCAAAACAGGGGGAGGCCCCCAGGGCTTTGCTGCATTCTAACGTAAAAAGTCTGGTGACAGGGCCCATCTTGTACAGGTGTTGAGCAGGGGGCCACAGCTGCTGTGAGTTCAAATGTGCACCAGCTATGTCATGTCACCAGTTAGGGGAGGCAGAGGGGCCCTCTCGTCAGTCCCCCTGGCGAGGGACCCATGCTCTTGTAACTAACTCTAATGAAACCCACACGGTCACCAAGAACAAGCTCATCAGCCCTTTCCCTACCTGCTGAGCGAACATCACCCCCTGCCTCCCCCTGTGCTGGCACCACACCCCAGCTTCTTCAGCCTTCCACTGTCAGCTGAAGACCAGCGACTCTCCAGGAATCCCCTGGACCTTCAGTGCTACACTAGGACTTCTGAGGCAGACAGCCATTGCTGGACTGCCCAGCTTGTATCCTGTAAGCCAACCTAAAAAAAAAAAAAAATCCCCTTTGTAATATAAAATTAAAAAAAGAATACCAGCCTGCTGTGGTGGTTACACCTTTAATCCCAGCACTTGGGAGGCTGGAGGCTGTGAGTTTGAAGCTAATGTGAGCTACAGAATGAATTCCAGGTCAGTCTGGGTGAGATCCTGCATTAAAAATAAATTTAGATAAATACAGAGAACATCCAACTCCAGTCATTAGCCAGATATCCAGAGACACAGAGGCTCCCAAAACCTCATCAAGGAAGCAGAACTAAAATGACCCCAATGTGGCTCAGGGAAACTCATGGGGCCTATCCACCAGAACTCTTGAGCAAACTCACAATGCATGATAAACATTCCCCATTGATGAGGGCCCCTTTGAAAGTGGGAGGAAGGGGAGGAGGACAATGGAACCAATACTATGAATGTAAAATCAGAATAATATAAATAAAAAATATATATTGATAAAAAAATAAATAAATAAATAAATTTAGCCAGGTCAGCCTGGGCATTCGGGAAGCAAAGGTAGAGACCCATATCTTGAAATTACATAGTGAAAATGAAAAAAAGACCCTATCTTGAAAAACCAAAAATAAATAAAAACCCAATAAATAAATAAATAAATAAATAAATAAATTTAAAGGGCTAGAGAGATGGTTTAGCAGTTAAGGCGCTTGCCTGCAAAACCAAAGGACCCATGTAAGCCAGATGCACAAGGGGGCGCATGCATCTGGAGTTTGTTTGCAGCGGCTAGAGGCCCTGGCGCACCCATTCTCATTCTCTCTCTCTCGCTCTCTCTTTCCCTGCCAAATAAATAAATAAAAATAAAATATTTAAAAATAAATAAAAATAAATTTTAAAACCTCAAGAATCTGGTGGTGGGGTGTTTTCTGAATTAGTGTCCCTCAGTATCAGAAAGGCACTGCTTCCTGTGTGGTTTGTGGCAACACCCTCACACTCACTTCCTAGTCCTTGGTGTGGTGTGGGTAGAGGAGGAAGGGGAGGTTTCTGAGCTGTGCTGCGGTTTAGGATGTTATAGGCCCATTCTGGAGTTCAGTTTCTCCTATAGTAAATTTTGCTATTTTATGCTTTTCTATAAAATTTCCATTTCATCATAAATAGAAAATTTATGAGCACAAAATTGTCTCTAAGACAATGTTCTCTGTACACTGCACCCTGCCTGTGAGGTGCTTTCTTCTCCTTGTTTTCATTAGGGATTTCTCTATGCGTTTGTTCATCATTTTCCCCCAGAGCTTTGTCGATTTCATTAATGTTGTCAAACAAGCTTCTTTTAGCTTTATTTACTTTTTCCGATTATTTCAAATAATTTATTCTTTTAATTTTATAATTTCCCTTTTTCTTGATTTTGTTTTGTTTTGTAAATGTGTATGCAGGCAAACATTGGTGCTGTTAATTGAGCTGAATGTTGATACCATTTTTGGATTCATCTTTTTACTAAAAGAAGTAGAATATTGATGCCAAGTCAGCATTCTGTGGCTTTTGTCCTTCAGTTCTTCCTTCAGGGACACTGCTATTGGCAGGTTGTTTTACACACACACACACAGACAGAGTACATATATTCATATATCTTTCCCACTGGAATATTTTCTGTTTGTGTCCCTTTAATTATGTCTCTTTAAACACTTTTTTTTTTTTTTTTTTTCTTTTTTTGAGATAGGGTCTCACTCTAGCTCAGGCTGACCTGGAATTCACCTGTGTAGTCTCAGAGTGGCCTTGAACTCATGACAATCCTCCTTCCTCTGCCTCCTGAGTGCTGGGATTAAAAGCGTGCACCACCACGCCCAACTCTTTAAACACTCTTGATCATCTTGTAACAATTCTCCTTAATTTTGCCTGTTTAAAAGCTTATGAAGACATTTTTTTATCTAAGAGATTTATATCCTTAACTTTGACGCTAACTGGGGATGGTTTTCCAATATGATGCAAAGAAGTTCTTAGGGTTTTATTTTCCCTTTAGTGAGAACACAGTTTACCAAGAGCTGGTCAGAAACATTCACCCAGCAGATACATCCAGACTAACGTTTTCTATAAGAGATTTAAAAAATAGATCCTGTACTGCAGAAAATGGGGCATTTGGCATGCTTCTCTCCCTGTAGTCCCTGCCTGCCTGCCTAGTTCTCACCTCTCCCTGCAGAGATCCTCCTCTTTAGCATTTCAAATGTGTGTTCCCATTTTAAAACACTATGCTGAGGGTAATCTGAAATTAACTGCAAAGTCAGATTTTTAACATGCCATTACTACTGACCCCAACCCCTTTGTTTTCCTGAACTCATGATTTTGTTTGTGTTCAAGAGTTTTGTTTAAGTATATTCGGGTCCATCTTTCACAGGGAGCCCATAGAAAGTAAATTGATTTTCTGAGTTTTTTCATGCATGAAAATCACTTTATTTTGCTCTCCTACTTGAATAATAGTTTTCTTTTCTGGGCTTAAAATTATAGAATCAAACTGCTTTCAGATCTTTAAAGGCATTTTTCTCTTGGGATGTGGTGTTGATGTTGAAAATTTGCCACTGGTATGATAAGATTCCGTTCTAAAAGAGAAGCCAGTAAAGATGTTTTGATAGTTTCTTAATTTCTGGAGTTCTGCATTAATCCAGAATATATCTGAATGCGCCCAGTTTTTCTTAATCTGCCATCTCCCGTGGCAGATTCTGTTTAACGTGCCATGAGTGTGCTATGTCAGAAACACAGATGGACATGTTCGTGTCTTCCCACAATGTCTGAAGTTATTGAACAACAATGATGTCATAGGCTGCATCACTTTCCCTGACTCCATGTTACCAAGTCATCCTGGCGTCCTTTCATAGCTGACTACTGGCAAACAGGTTATTTTATTCCTGTCTTCATTACACATGTAACTCTCAGCTCGCTCACTGCACTACACATACGTGTATGTACACACATGTGTTGTAGAATGGCTATGCAAAGTTTAAAGCGGGCTTGTGGAGGAAGGGCAGAGAGCTGGCACAGAGAAAGAGAGCTGGCAGACACAGTGGTTAGAGTGACTGAAGGGACCCTTCTCAAGAGCTAAGTACAAAACCCCACTGCAGAGGCTTAGAGGGATATCCAGGCAAGGCATCAGGTCCAGTCAGACAGACAGAGGGCAATTCAAGTGGGCTCTGTCAATCAGTGGGAACTGAGGTGAGCTGAAGACCCAGGGACAGGCTGGAGTTCTCTGCCTGTTGCTCCCTTGATGCACACAATGGATAATCGGATGACAGTGAGACGGTTTGAATATAAAAGTCGCCCCCCCAGACTCATGTGTTCAGTCCTTAACCCTCCCTTGATGGTGCCCTTTGCAGAAGCTTGTGGAACCTTTAGGAGGTGGAGCCTTGTTGGAGGAGGTGGGGCACCGGGGCGGGCCCTGCGGGGTTACAGCCCTGCTCTGCTCGCCGACCTCCACTTGTTCTTGTTACTTCTTCTCTGCTGATGTCAAGGTGTGACTCTGGCTGTCTGCTCTGCCATGTTTTTTTCCCACCATGATGAAACTCCCCCTTGAAACTGTATGCCAGAAATTAAACCCTTTCCTTCCATAAGCTGTTTCTGACCTGGTATTTTGTCCCATCAATGAGAAATAAGTGCTACCACAGGTGATGGGGCATCCTCAGCCCCAAGTAAGGTGTCCTTTTCTTTATGGGGTCCAGGTAAGAGAGTCACCCCCTTCCTTGGTCTGATGTGTTTGGTAAGTGATGGGGTCGATGGTTTTAGCATGTCCATGTGCTCACCTGCTTCTACTCAACTTTGCTAAGTTCAGGTAGCAATGCTTTATTTTAGGAATAAATTATTCACATGTCTGTCGCTCAGGGCTGCTCCTAGACAGGAGGCTGTGTCTACATGCACAACAAGATGCAGGGTCCCCTGCCTCTGCATTGCACTCAAACCTGGGCCACGTGCTGCTTTGTATGAGGAAGTCACCAGGGCAAGGCCCCGCCATTTCACACACTGTGAGTCACTGGAGCCACCACAGCCTCAGCTGCATGACATGCCTCACAACCCATCAGTCAAGAAAGCATGAGCTTCTCCCCATGAGCAGCTCTGACCTCATGCTGTCCGCTTGCCCGCTCGCTGGACAAACTCCATCATCCCACACCACGGAGCCCCCACCAGCCTCTGCTGTACTGGCCAAACACTGTCACATGTGCCACCCCATGTCCACCCCAACTTGCCTCTCCGACCCCACCTGTGAACTGAGATGGTTCTCAGGCTGACCATGGTCACATGGACCTTGAGGTTTTATAGCCCAGCTCCACTTCCTGTCCGTCTCTCTGCTTCCTGAATGGATGTCTCTCAGTAGATTCAGTTTTATTCAAGCTTTATTCAGACTTGATGTCACCGTGGGCAGATCCTAGGATCCAGACCCAAGGTGTGTTTCGGGGCAGATCTGAATTCCAGCCAAGGCATGCAGAGTGCTTGGGCTCTGCCAGGGGCTCCTGCAGTGAGCGTGCTTGTGCTGGTGGCAGTTGCTTTTCTCTGTGTGGACCTGTGAAAGGGGGCCAGCTTCCTCTGCCATTACGGAACTTCCCCTGGATCGGTACGCTTTAAATGAATTCCCTCCCTCCATAACGTGTCTGGTCTGGAGGTTCATCCCAGCTACATGAAGCTGACTTGGACACAGGGGATGGGCCTCCAGGTTTTATAACTCAGCCCCACTTCCTGTCTGTATCTCTATTTCCTGGCTGGATACAATGTGGCCAACTGGCCTCCTGCTCCAGCCATGCCTTTTCTGCTCTGATGGAATGCACATCCAGGGAATGTAAGCTAATATCAACTCTTTCTCCTTAAGTGCTTCTTTTATTTATTTTTTATTTTTTTGTTTTTTCGAAGTAGGGTCTCACTCTAGCCCAGGCTGACCTGGAATTCACTATGTAGTCTCAGGGTGGCTTCGAACTCACAGTGATCCTCCTACCTCTGCCTCCCAAGTGCTAGGATTAAAGGTGTGCGCCACCACGCCCAGCAAGTGCTTCTTTTAAAAAAATATTTTTTTATTTATTTGAGAGGGAGTGAGAGAGAGAATGAGTACGCCAGGGCCTCCTGCCTCTGCAAATGTACTCGGAATGCATGTGTCACTTTGTGCATCTGGCTTTACTGGGGAATTGAATCCAGGCCATCAGGCTTTGCAAGCAAAGGCCTTTAACTGCTGAGCCATCTCTCCAGCCCTTAAACTGCTGCTTCTCAAGTTTTGGGTCACAGCCTTGAGAAAATTAACTTAATACGGACTAGATCTGAATCCAGGATTCTCACTCCCAAACTCACCTTGCAGCCCGCCACCTGCTGCTGCTTCCCTGACAAGTGAAGGCCACAGAATGCATTGGCTTTGAAGTGCCTTCCTGAATTTTTAAAGACACTATGAAAGTTTAATACTGCAAAGCATTAAAATCTCCACAAAACACTGTCTATCTCAGCCTTGGGATGGGTTTCCTCCCCTGGGACTGGACAGAATCATCCCCTAGCGTGAGGAAACATGTGTATCTGGCTTGTCAAGTGAAGTCACTAATAAAACATATTAAAGATTCAAGGGCTGTACCAACAGCCTCCCTCCAAGGCGGGGCTCAGGGCTCCGGGCTTCCATCCCTGTTCTTCACACTCTTCATCACTGTCTGCCAGGGATTCAGGACACATGGATGGAAACGAACAGGGCTCCCCCTTGGGCATTGCAGCCAATAAGCTTCCTTTAAGAAAATGCTTCCGTGAAGTAGGCTTCTAAGGAGAGGAACAAGAAAAGAAGGAACATATGGCCTGTATCAAGGCTGCTTATCATCCCCCAACTCCCCTCCTAAGATAGATCCCCATGGTGATGGGGCATCAGGAGGGGAGCAGAGTGAGACTCAGGAAGCATGCCACCACAGCACACCCGTGAGAGGACTGGTGTGCTCACACCAGCCATTCACATGTTGGGGTCTCTGGCTGCAGGACATCAGCATGCAACTGCACTTGGAGACAGGGTTTCAAAGGAGGATTTGAGCTAATGAGGTCATATGGATAGACACTAAGTAACATGGCTGGTGTCATGAGATTAAAATAAGCAAACATAGGAGGATGGCCATGCAAGCACATGAGGAGAAAACCATGCTGCAAGCACAGGAGAGAGGCCACAAGAGGAACCAGCCCTGCACATGCCTCAGGCTTGGAATTCCAACCTCCAGCTGTGAGACGGCACAGTCCGTTGTTGAACCACCAGGCTGTGCCTTGTGATAGCTTCCCAAGCTGCTGATTCTAAGGGGTAGCCAGAGACCTGTCAGGAGGTCCAAGCAGGAGGGACCAGCACCGGTGCACACTTCACATATGGAGAAAGCCATCACCAGAGAGGCTGTCTACATCCACAGGGTGGACACAAGCTGGACAAAGACTGGACTGGACAGAGGCACTGATCTCTTGAAGTTCAGAGGCCATGGGGCATTTAAGCAGAGAATGTGAAAGGAAAGTTGGAGTTAAGCTGTCCTGAAGTAATGATGGCCGAGTATTGGTAGACTGGTGTCCATCTGTGGCCTGTACAGAGTGGGGACTGGCTCCATTTGCATTATGGAACCTTGATGGCTCTCAGCTGCATCGGACCCACTGGATCCTAAACTTGACTCTGCAGGTGACAGGTTTGTCCCAATGTTGCTGGGGAATTAAGGTTCCTTTTTACAGTTTTCTTGTCTTTGTTGTTGTTTGTTGGGGGCTGTTGATTTTCCTAGGTAAGGTCTTACTCTAGCCCAAGCTGACCTGGAATTAGTCTCAGGCTGGCCTCAAATTCACAGCAATCCTCCTACCTCAGCCTCCCTAGTGCTAGGATGAAAGTGGTGTGCCACCATGTGCCTGCCTGGATTCATTGTCTTTTAAATAAACAAACTTATCAAATGGTCTTAGAAGGAACCTTGAGGACAATTTATTAGTGTTTGAGAGAAAAGCCACAGGGCAGGCACTGCCAGGAGTAAGGAGATGGTGAAGAGGAAGAGAGGAAGCCATGTCTTTTGAGTGAGGGTCCAGAAAGCAGGCAAGCTCAGAGATGGAGGTCAGCAGGCAGTTGCAGAGTGGGGTGAGGAGCAGTGTTCTTCAGAGAAAAAAAAAACAAAAACCCAGGATCCAAAGAAGAGAGCATGTCTTTAAGTGTCTTTAAGTGTGGGGTGGTCTCTTAGCTGGGTGACTGATAGACTCAGTTGGATTAACTCTTAAGGGAGGGGCCATAATCATATCTTGGGTAGCTTAGAATGTCATATCTCCAGCCAAGGCCAGAGGTAAAACTCAAATTTTATTATTTTGACTAGAGGAAGTAAATTTCCTTTAACAAATCTCTGATGCTTGCACTCTCCCCCGTTTACCAGGGAAAGGGGAAGGTGGGCTTCAAAGCCAAGCCCGAGGGAGTGGCCATCCTCAATAGTCACCAAGCTGGCTAGCTAATGGCTCCCTAGCTCTAGTGCTAGAGCAGAGAGACCTGCTGACAGCGGACACCCTTGCATAGGTGCATGTTGGTGGAAACTTCCATTTCCCCGTTGTCATCCAGTGGGTTCACCCAGCCGGGAGCTCCCCAGGGGCAACCAGAGAGGGACTGGCATGGTGACAGCAGTAGTCCGAGTGTGGAGTCCCAGAAGTCACTTACAGAGGAGAAACAAAACCTCCTGGGCAGCCGGGCGTGGTGGTGCCCAACACTCGGGAGACAGAGGTGGGAGGATTGGGGTGAGTTCGAGGGCACCTTGAGACTACATAGTAAATTCCAGGTCAGCCTGGGCTAGAGCGAGACCCTACCTCAAACAAAACAAAACAAAACAGGGCTGGAGAGATGGCTTAGCAGTTAAGGCGCCTGCCTCCTAAGCCTAAGAACGCTGGTTCCAATCTCCAGCGGTTCCAATCTCCAGGTCCCACGATTAGCCAGATGCAAAGTGATGCAAGGGCGCAATGCCGCACTTGACCACAAGGGGGCGCATGCATCTGGATTTCGTTCATAGCAGCTGAGACACTGCTGGCGTGCCCATCTCTGTCTTCCTCTCTCTCTCCCTCTCTCTCCAAAAAATACTAAAAAATAAAAAGTTTTTAAAACAAAACAAAACAAACAAACAAACAACAACAAAAAACAAAACAAAAACCCTCCTGGAGAAGCCATGGCCCTGTCCATGGCCTAGGCCAGCACTGCCCTGAGAGCGTGGAGGCAAGCAGCCTGGACCTTGTCAGTGCCACGTTTCAACGGTGTAGGTGAACAAGAGCATCTAACAGCCATTACTCACTTGAGATGTGCCAAGCGCCCTTCCAGACTTCTTACATGAACTGACTTGTCCAATCCCACAAGAAACGAGACAAGTTTATCACTCACTCAGCATCTTACACTTACTTTACTCACGACAATAGGAAGAAGGCCAAGGGCATGCGGACTGCGAGCAAGCGCTATCAGCATATCTCATCCAGGTTGACTGGGGATTACATTCTGGATACAGTGGCCCCCAGGTGGTCTGTAGCCATGTCCTTAGAACAGAGGAGGGTGGACACAAGGGTAGGCAAATCTGTGGGGGTGGTCTGCAAGCGGCTCTCAGGATGGGATGAAGAGCCCTGGTGGAGGGGGTGAGTGGGGGGCAGAAAGCACACTACGGACAGCCACCCTCTTTCCCTGGGGCGGCCTGAGCAGGTCCCCTGCATTTTGTGCTTCCTGGGGAGTCAAACCCTCCCAACACACCTGCATTCTTCCTCCATGAGCTCCTCTGTCCCTTGCAGCATCGTTGTGTGACCAGAGGGTTGTCTGTCACTGGCTTTGAGGGTCATATGGAACCCGGGTGCAAGGCTCCCTCACCCTTCGTCCTAGGAAAGGGACTCCACCTGATCTAGGTGCTCTCATCAACACACCAGGGGTCTCCAACACTCACAGGGGTGGGGTTTGCTGGGGGCAAACAGAGCAGCCTGTAGAATCGCTGAGCCAGGCATGGCACTGCTGCAGGTTCCAGGTGGGCCTTTTCCTGGATACTGGCGTCCCTGCTCAGCTTCAAAGGATGCCAGGCTAGAGGTAGAAGATGACAGAAGCCCTATGGAGTCACATAGCCCCATCTCACACTCTCTCATAACCCTCTTGAAGCCAAATCTACAGCACTCAAGCACGCGGAGCTTTGCCACTAGCTACTACTTTCCATCTGGAGGATGCTGTTGAAGCCACCCTGTCTGGGTTTCCTAGACAGGGGCCTGCTTGGGACCCTAACCCATGGGGGCATGAAAAGAGGGCCCAGCCCCCTCCCCAGGGTCTCTGAACATGGTGCCCCACCCAACCTGGCTATCACCTTAGCTCCCCGGCTCCATCATTTCTCCGTACAAACAGACTTCCCCTCATACCATACACATGTAGGAAACCCGGCCCTTCCTGCCAGCAACGCTCTCTCCTGGCCGTGCACTCCCCTGGAAACCCGGCCCTTCCTATCATCCACCGTAAGCAACGCTGTTTTCCTGCCCCAGTCTCACCATCCGCCGAGACCATCAGCATGGATGCCAAGGTGGCTGGTGGTCTTACTGTCCTCATTTTCTTGGATCCCTTTGCCTCTCTGTGCCTTCCTTCCCTGCATTTCCAATTCCTGTAGGTAGGCGAGCTTCCTGCCCTGTGGCTCTCGGGTCTCCATGAAACTCACTGTGGTGGTCTGATTCAGGTGTCCCCCATAATCTTAGTTGTTCTGAATGCTAGGTCCCCAGCTGATGGCGATTTGGGAATTAACACCTCCTGGAGGCAGTGTATTGTTGGGGAAGGGCTTATGGGTATTATAGCCAGTGTCCCCTTGCCAGTGTTTGTCCTGTTCCTGTTGTCCACCTTATGTTGGCCAGGGGGTGATGTCCACCCTCTGCTCATGCCATTGTTTTCCCCTGCCATCATGGAGCTTCCCCTTGAGTCTGTAAGCCAAAATAAATCCTTTTGTCCCACAAGCTGCTCTTGGTCAGGTGATTTCTGCCAGCAGTGCGAACCTGACTACAACACTCACCATCGCCTCTCTCACCTCCACCAGATACCCGCACTTCTGCCTTCTCCCTAGTTTTCTCTCCCTGCCCCGTCTCCCACAAACTCCTTCCCCAGCCAATGGGGTTTCCTTCAGCCTCCCATCTGCTGTTCAAATTTGCTGTCATTTCTGCCTTCCCGCTCCTCATTCCTTCCGCCTGAGCCCCCATCCTCAGGACGCCCTGCACATCATCTCCTGCAGGGCACCCTGCCCTGGCCACCGCCCGTCCCCCTCCGCTCTCAGGGCCTGGGACCACATACCACGCAGGGACTGTGGCTCCACACTGACCTGGATAAGGTGTGTGGATGGAGTTCCACTCACTGTCCACATGCTCTTGGCCTCCTGATGTTGTTTCTAATGTGTAAAATGATGACCGACAAACCTGTTACGTTTCTTCTAGGACTGGACAGGTCTGTTCATGCAGAAAGCTTGGAAAGGTGTTTGGCACTTCGCAAGTAAGCGATCGATGCTGATGCTGGTCTCCGTCTGCACAGCTGAACTAGACACGGCTTCTATGGCCCAGGGCGCTTGCCTCCCCACCCACTGCTGTGTGGGTTTAAGCCAGATCCTCTCATCGCTCTTTCCTCTGCCCACTTGCTCATTCAACACAAGCTGCTTCTACTGCCATGTGGACCTGTCACAGGACCCCTCCTCACTTTATTCACATTGTTAGTTTAGATGCCTCTTCTCTTCAATGGGAACCACCTATTTGCCAGTGCCTAGCTCTTTCCCCAAGCCACGGAGCAGTCTCTGCACGGGGTGTCTGCATCCCGCTCGGATGTCCAAGGACAGGAGATCACGGGGCCGTGGTTGTCACTGGGCCGCTCAGTACACAAGGAGAGGTGATGGATGGGCTGCCTCCCAGTCTGATGCAAGACCCTGCTCACGGTTGACATAGCAACACAGCCAGTACCATCACCTCAACATCTGCTGGAGAACAAGCTGGAGAAATGCTATCACCCATGGCCACGCATCTCTTTGGGGTGTGATATCTGTCTTGCTGCCATATTGATCTTCTGAAGCTAGAATGCTGTGCGGGGCAATCACAGCCACTCCAGCCTGCTATTAGTGAGATGCCAAGACTGTCCCCCCAGAGCCATGGGCTGGCCCTACCAACATGAGGGGATGGCACAGCTCTCTGCCCTGTGCCCTGTCACACTTGACTCTGTGACCCAGAGCCGTGAGCTCCTCAGAGCAGAATCACATCTTCCCAAGGAGAACCAAAGCCATGATGTTGAGCACACAGGAGGCTGCGTCATGGCCTTGACCCATTGAACAAAAGAGCCAGATGCTCCCACTCACCACTCACTAACTCCTCACTTTATTCCATGGTGCTCGGGGCAGCACCCAGCAAAGCAGGTTCTGAGAAGAGGTTAGTGCTGTCTGTCCATCCACTCATCCACCCACCATCCGTCTACCCATATATACCTAATCTATCCATCATCACCCACTTATTATCTATCCATCACCATCCATCTATTATCTATCTTTTATTCATCCATTCACCATCCATCCACCCATCTATTATCTATCCATCACCTAGATACCCATCTATTCTCCATGCATCCATCCACACACCCAGTGAGGACCAGTGGTCACTCAGACTGAATCCCATTGCTAGGAGGACTGCAGGTCACCCAGCCACACTTGTTGCCACATGAACACTATGTTCAGGTGAGTAAGTGGCAGCTGGGGTCAGGTGAGGGTTGCTGAGGGCCAGCATCCAGATGGCCTCCAGGAGGGGCTGACTGCTGAGGGCCTCTGGCTTCACATTATTTCTGTCATGTTGGACTCTGATGTGAAGCACAGCCCACAGCTGTGGTGTCCCCGCTGTCCCCAGAGCACAGCCCACAGGTGAGGAGGCCCTTGGTAGGTTCTTCAGGATGAGGGCTGTGATCTGCTGGTGGCAGGTCGTGATGAGCCCCATCCCACCAGAGACAGCCACAGCTGGGACTCAGGCAAAAGGACTTCAGGGTCAGGGGTCATGCCCCAGGAGGAGCAGGACTGCTGCAAACTGGGCGCTGTTACCATGATTGTTCAGAGTAGTGGGCACTCAAAGCAATGCAACAGATCAAGCAGTGCGTGGAGTAAACCACTGCCAGCACCCGTGGCTGTGAAGGGAGGCCAGGACCCATCTTAGGCTGTGCTCCTATTTCCAGTCCTGGCCACGATGTAGCTCAGCACACTGGCATCTCTATATGGCCGGGTTTCTCAGTAGTCATCCATCTGTACCCAGGTAGTTGGCAACAGTGCCTAGTATAATAGCTGTGAGTGGAGCCCAAATAAAGCCCACCTCATCTTGGAAGAGCTCTCACTGATACGGACTCTCTGTGCAGTGGGACCTCCCTGCCCCAAGCCCAGTGTCCATTCTTGTTTAACTCCATGCAATTCCCTAGAATTTCCCTAGAATCAGAAGTAGTGTTTGACATGCACGTGTGCACTGTGCCCTGACCTTCCACAGTGGGAGACACCTGACCTTCCCACCCAGAGTCACCTCTCCACAGTGGGAGACACCTGCCCTTCCACCCACACTCACCTCTCCACAGTGGGAGACACCTGACCTTCCCACCCACAGTCACCTCTCCACAGCGGGAGACACCTGACCTTCCCACCCACCACCCTCCACAGTCCTTCCCACCACCTCTCCACAGTGGGAGACACCTGCCCTTCCCACCCAGAGTCACCTCTCCACAGAGGGAGACACCTGCCCTTCCCACCCACACTCACCTCTCCACAGCGGGAGACACCTGACCTTCCCACCCACAGTCACCTCTCCACAGCAGGGAGACACCTGACCTTCCCACCCACAGTCACCTCTCCACAGTGGGAGACACCTGCCCTTCCCACCCACAGTCACCTCTCCACAGTGGGAGACACCTGCCCTTCCCACCCACAGTCACCTCTCCACAGTGGGAGACACCTGACCTTCCCACCCACAGACACCTCTCCACAGCGGGAGACACCTGACCTTCCCACCCACACTCACCTCTCCACAGCAGGAGACACCTGACCTTCCCACCCACAGTCACCTCTCCACAGCGGGAGACACCTGCCCTTCCCACCCACAGTCACCTCTCCACAGTCACCTCTCCACAGTGGGAGACACAGTCACCTCTCCACAGCGGGAGACACCTGCCCTTCCCACCTCACCTCCCACAGCGGGAGACACCTGACACCTCTCCACAGCGGGAGACACCTGCCCTTCCCACGCACAGTCACCTCTCCACAGCGGGAGACACCTGCCCTTCCCACCCACAGTCACCTCTCCACAGCGGGAGACACCTGCCCTTCCCACCCACAGTCACCTCTCCACAGTGGGAGACACCTGACCTTCCCACGCACAGTCACCTCTCCACAGTGGGAGACACCTGCCCTTCCCACCCACAGTCACCTCTCCACAGCGGGAGACACCTGACCTTCCCACCCACAGTCACCTCTCCACAGCGGGAGACACCTGACCTTCCACCCACACTCACCTCTCCACAGCGGGAGACACCTGCCCTTCCCACGCACAGTCACCTCTCCACAGCGGGAGACACCTGCCCTTCCCACGCACAGTCACCTCTCCACAGCGGGAGACACCTGACCTTCCACCCCACTCTCCCACGCACAGCGGGAGACACCTGCCCTTCCCACCCACAGTCACCTCTCACAGCGGGAGACACCTGACCTTCCCACCCACAGTCACCTCTCCACAGCGGGAGACACCTGACCTTCCCCTTCCCACAGCGGGAGACACCTGACCTTCCCACCCACCGTCACCTCAGCAGGATACACCTGACCTTCCCACCCACAGTCACCTCTCCACAGCGGGAGACACCTGACCTTCCCACCCACACTCACCTCTCCACAGCGGGAGACACCTGACCTTCCACCCACACTCACCTCCACAGTGGGGAGACACCTGCCCTTCCCACCCAGTCACAGTCACACTCTCCACAGTCACCTCTCCACAGCGGGAGACACCTGACCTTCCACCCACACTCGCCTCTCCACAGAGGGAGACACCTGCCCTTCCCACCCACAGTCACCTCTCCACAGCGGGAGACACCTGACCTTCCCACCCACAGTCACCTCTCCACAGCGGGAGACACCTGACCTTCCCACCCACAGTCACCTCTCCACAGTGGGAGACACCTGACCTTCCCACCCACACTCCTCTCCACAGCGGGAGACACCTGACCTTCCCACCCACCGTCACCTCTCCACAGCGGGAGGGAGACACCTGACCTTCCCACCCACAGTCACCTCTCCACAGCGGGAGACACCTGACCTTCCACCCACAGTCACCTCTCCAGCGGGAGACACCTGACCTTCCACCCACAGTCACCTCTCCACAGCGGGAGACACCTGCCCTTCCACCCACAGTCACCTCTCACAGCGGGAGACACCTGACCTTCCACCCACAGTCACCTCTCCACAGCGGGAGACACCTGACCTTCCCACCCACAGTCACCTCTCCACAGCGGGAGACACCTGACCTTCCCACCCACAGTCACCTCTCCACAGCGGGAGACACCTGACCTTCCACCCACACTCCCTCTCCACCACCTTCCCACCCACACTCGCCTCTCCACAGCGGGAGACACCTGCCCTTCCACCCACAGTCACCTCTCCACAGTGGGAGACACCTGCCCTTCCCACCCACAGTCACCTCTCCACAGCGGGAGACACCTGACCTTCCCACCCACAGTCACCTCTCCACAGCGGGAGACACCTGACCTTCCCACCCACAGTCACCTCTCCACAGCCTTCCCACCCACACCCACAGTCACCTCTCCACAGTGGGAGACACCTGACCTTCCCACCCACAGTCACCTCTCCACAGTGGGAGACACCTGCCCTTCCACCCACAGTCACCTCTCCACAGTGGGAGACACCTGACCTTCCCACCCACAGTCACCTCTCCACAGCGGGAGACACCTGACCTTCCCACCCACAGTCACCTCTCCACAGTGGGAGACACCTGACCTTCCCACCCACAGTCACCTCTCCACAGCACCTCCACAGGGAGACACCTGACCTTCCCACCCACACCCACAGTCACCTCCCTTCCACACAGCAGGGGAGACACCTGCCCTTCCCACCCACAGTCACACAGTGACCTTCCCACCTCCACAGCGGAGACACCTGACCTTCCCACCCACAGTCACCTCTCCACAGCGGGAGACACCTGACCTTCCCACCCACAGTCACCTCTCCACAGCGGGAGACACCTGACCTTCCCACCCACAGTCACCTCTCCACAGCGGGAGACACCTGACCTTCCCACCTTCCAGTCACCTCTCACAGCGGGAGACACCTGACCTTCCCACGCACAGTCACCTCTCCACAGCGGGAGACACCTGACCTTCCCACAGTCACCTCTCCACAGCGGGAGACACCTGACCTTCCCACCCACAGTCACCTCTCCACAGCGGGAGACACCTGACCTTCCCACCCACAGTCACCTCTCCACAGAGGGAGACACCTCCCCACAGCGGGGAGACACCTGACCTTCCCACCCACAGTCACCTCTCCACAGCGGGAGACACCTGACCTTCCCACCCACAGTCACCTCTCACAGCGGGAGACACCTGACCTCCCACCTCACCTCTCCACAGCGGGGAGACACCTGACCTTCCCACCCACAGTCACCTCTCCACAGCGGGAGACACCTGACCTTCCCACCCACAGTCACCTCTCCACAGCGGGAGACACCTGACCTTCCACCTCCTCCCACAGCGGGAGACACCTGACCTTCCCACCCACAGTCACCTCTCCACAGCGGGAGACACCTGACCTTCCACCCACAGTCACCTCTCCACAGCGGGAGACACCTGACCTTCCCACCCACAGTCACCTCTCCACAGTGGGAGACACCTGACCTTCCACCCACAGTCACCTCTCCACAGTGGGAGACACCTGACCTTCCCACCAGTCACCTCCCACAGCGGGAGTCACCTCCTCCCACACAGGGGAGACACCTGCCCTTCCCACCCACAGTCACCTCCACAGCGGGGAGACACCTGCCCTTCCCACCCACACTCCCTCTCCACAGAGGGAGACACCTGCCCTCCCACCCACAGTCACCTCTCCACAGTGGGAGACACCTGACCTTCCACCCACACTCGCCTCTCCACAGAGGGAGACACCTGACCTTCCCACCCACACTCGCCTCTCCACAGAGGGAGACACCTGAGACCCACACTGCCTCTCCACAGGGGAGACACCTGACCCCACCCACAGCCTCTCACCTCTCCACAGTGGGAGACACCTGCCCTTCCCACCCACAGTCACCTCTCCACAGTGGGAGACACCTGACCTTCCCACCCACAGTCACCTCTCCACAGTGGGAGACACCTGCCCTTCCACCCACAGTCACCTCTCCACAGGGGGGAGACACCTGACCTTCCACCCACAGTCACCTCTCCACAGCGGGAGACACCTGACCTTCCCACCCACAGTCACCTCTCCACAGTGGGAGACACCTGACCTTCCCACCCACAGTCACCTCTCCACAGTGGGAGACACCTGACCTTCCCACCCACAGTCACCTCTCCACAGCGGAGACACCTGACCTTCCACCCACAGTCACCTCCTCCCCACAGTCACCTCTCCACAGGAGACACCTGCCTTTCCACCCACAGTCACCTCTCCACAGAGGGAGACACCTGACCTTCCCACCCACAGTCACCTCTCCACAGAGGGAAACACCTGCCTTTCCACCCACAGTCACCTCTCCACAGAGGGAGACACCTGACCTTCCCACCCACAGTCACCTCTCCACAGTGGGAAACACCTGCCTTTCCACCCACAGTCACCTCTCCACAGTGGGAGACACCTGACCTTCCCACCCACAGTCACCTCTCCACAGTGGGAGACACCTGACCTTCCCACCCACAGTCACCTCTCCACAGTGGGAGACCCTGACCTTCCCACCCACAGTCACCTCTCCACAGTGGGCAAGGCCCTGCCCTTTCACTGTG
Source organism: Orientallactaga sibirica (assembly GCA_036365145.1). Taxonomy (NCBI): domain Eukaryota; kingdom Metazoa; phylum Chordata; class Mammalia; order Rodentia; family Dipodidae; genus Orientallactaga; species Orientallactaga sibirica. The sequence continues at coordinate 12,226,111 of JAEOAD010000329.1, read as the reverse complement.
GGGAGGTGGCCGTCTTCAGAAGCCATCGTGACTTGGCTTGCTCAAAAAGTGGTTTCACCTAGGATCAGATAAAGTGTGTCTGCACAGCCTGGCCAGGCTGTAGTGGGGAGATATCGCCAGCCCCGCTCCCATCAGCAAATCCCACAGATGGAAACTTGATCAAACAGCAGTGTGTGCTCTAAGCCGCTTATCGCTCCCAATCTCAGAGGCTCTCAGAGCTCCTCCACCGGAGAACACATCATCGGCTCTTCTTGCCCAGCCCATAGTTCGTCTGAGCCCTCCTCCTCCTCCTCCTGCCAGGGAGGAGCCATGGCTTCTGTTCCGTCACAAGTCCTGGGCCCTGGGGTCCTCGTGGTCTCACCAGGGCAGCATTACCACTTCCTGCCCTCGTCCTGTGTCCGGGGGTCATCATCATCTCTCAACGGCAGGCAGACTTTTGTGTGGATAAATGAACTCAGTCCATCTTATCCTTCCATCTACTCCAGTCAGCAGCAGCGTGAAGACACCCTTACATGCATCCTTTAATTGTCTTTTTCATTGAGAAGATAAATCTCCGAAAACACGGTGTGAATCCTCCCAGGACAATGGTGTGAGCACCACAGAGCAGGCAGGAGCTGTGCAGATGGCACAGGCCGTCCCTTCGTGTCTTTACATGTCTGCCTGGTCACCTTCAGAGAAGGGACTGGCTCAGCCACAGCTGAGAATCTGCTGTGACACCCAGGCTCTCTGCAGTTCAGACCACCGAAACATGCTGACCTGTTGTGACACAGTCGCTTTGTTTTTCTTGGAGTCTCCCTTGATTGTCACCTGCAATATTGGGAGACACGGGCCAGGCAAGGCTATTCCATCTTTCCAGAAGTCTTTCAAAGTCTATTGGGAGTTGAAAGTAGCATTTGTGTGATGGTTTATAGTGATTGCCAACTTGGCAGGACCTAGAACCCCCTGGGGCATGAGCCTCGGGCAGCCAGTGGAGATTATCTAGACAAGGTTAATTGAGGTGGGAAAACCCACCTTGACTGCGATGCCCCTTCCACATGGGGGGAGGCGCGATAGGAGAGGAAACCTTAGCTCAGCCCCAGCCCTTGTCTCTCTCCTTCCCGACTATGGATGCAACGTGACCGGCGAGCTTCTTTCTGCTGCTATGACTTCCTCCTGGGAGCTGCTGTTTGTTGGGTGCTTGGCCACAGCAAAGAGAAAAGTAACTGCAATGTTTCCAAGGGACTTCAATCAGAGCTTGACAGGCCTTGTTTGTTTGTTTGTTTGTTTGTTTGTTTGTTTGTTTGTTTTGTTTTGTTTTGTTTTCTTTTGAGGTAGGGTCTCATTCTAGCCCAGGGTGACCTGGAATTCACTCTGTCATTTCAGGGTGGCCTTGAACTCATGGTGATCCTCCTATCTCTGCCTCCCGAGTGCTGGGATTAAAGGCGTGTACCACCACGCCCAGCTTGACAGGCCTTTTTCATCAACCTTATGTAACCCTCACAAATGCTGTGCAGTTGGAACACCTCTGCTTTGTAGATGGGGGTCTTGAAGCTCGGTGCATGATGTGCCTGGGCCAACAAGGTGTGAGGCTTAGCTTTTACCCAGAGCCCTAGAGCCACTGAGCCATCGACGAGGAGAGTGGAAAACTGAGGGAACTGCTAAGCTGCAATGGCCAGGCAGGAAGAAAGCATGGCCCTTAATTTGCAGAGACTTCCCTCTCAGGACATGCTAACAGGAACATTTACCAAACTCCTGCCTGGCTAAGGCTGCATCAGCCCACGTGAGGCATTGCTAGGGACACTGGTGAGTGGCATCCTCCATGGGGCTGGGAACCAGAGGGACTTGGCATCAGCAGGCAGGGCAGAGACAGTCACAGTTATGCCTCATCCTGTCACTCATTGCTACACCCCTCAACTTGGGATTCCCCTACCGGACTATCCTGGCATTGGGGAACTGGTACAGACACTGTCATAACTGCTGGCTGCCTTGAGACACCCTGTGGTCTGTGTGTTGTCTCTGGACCAGTAGCACTGGCTGCATACCCAGCTCTTGACACATGGGATGGAAGATGGGTCCTGGTCCTGGTCCTGCCACCATGAGCTTAGAGCTGACACAGCCAGCAATCTGACATCAGAAAGATATAGAAAGTTGTCCCTATTAACCAGCTGTGGACTCAGCACTGTAGCAGCAGCAGAGGACTGTCCAACAGCCACTCCGTAGGCCATGGACCATGGCTGAGGGGAGTGGAAAGCTGTTGGAGCCACTTCCATGCTATTCAAGGCCACTGCTGTTCAAGGGATGGAGTTTGCTTGGGGAAGGGCCAGCAGCTTCCTGGACAGAAGGATGAGGTCTTCAAGGGCACAGAGCTAGGAAGTACCAGGCACGCTGAGGGCTCCCAGCACAGGCAGCCAGCAGGCACTGCGTTCTTGGTCCAGGCCTCAGCAGCAGAGCAGGACAGAAGCCGCCCTAGAAGTCCCAGGCAGGCTGCGTTACGTCCTGTTAGCACTCCAGTCACCCTGGAGACAAAGGTGAGAAGCCCCGTGTTGCCTCAGGTGGCAGGCGAGTGAACTATAGTTAGAACCTGCCTCAGGACAAGCTTCAGCCCAGCTTGGGTCCTCGGCGCTGTCCTTTCCACTGTGATTCCTCTGTCTAAAACCCATACTAGGATGGACCTGGCACTGCCATGAGCCTTCACCCTGGCCCTGCTGGCTCCATGTCTCTTGGATGCCCACAAATCCCTCTCCTTACTTCCACCCATGTCAGGCTGTAGTAGTCAATGGACTTAGCCTGACCAATCAGCTTAGGGACAGAAATTCATGTTCCTAAGAAAAGAATATTTGTGGGTCAGACATGTGCAAGTGGCCCTCGAGACAGACAGTGGGGACAAGTGACCCTCGTCACAGCTGGTTGGCAAGGTTGTGGAACTTCGATGAGGAGGATCCTTACTGGAGGAAGGGTGCCATGGGGGCAGGCCTTGCAGTTTCACACTTCTCCCTGCTGTGCCACACTCAGCTAGCTCTCTACCTCTACTTCCTTCCTGCTGATGTGACCAGATGAGCCAGCCTCCTGCTCCTGCCGTGCTCTCCTCTCCATCACGAGACTTCTCCTTGAAACTGCAAGCCAAAATAAACCTCTCCTTCCACAAGATGCTTTTGTTTGTTTTATGTCAATTTGTGTGTGTGTGGGGGGGTCTCTTGCCATTGCAAATGAATGTCAGACTTTTTGTGTCACTTACCCCAGCTGATGGCAGGCTTTGAAAGCAAGCACCTTTAACCACTGAGCCATCTTCCCAACCCCCATAAGCTGCTTCTGGTTGGGTATTTTGTCCCAGCAATAAGAAAGTAACTGATGCAACCACTGAACCCCCATGTTGTCCCTCGTGCAATGACCCTGGGACGCGGCAGTTATGAACTGTCCCCACTTTACATACGCAGGAGTAAGGAAGAGCAAGGCTGCGAGGTCTGGGGACATGTTCAGCTCACAGTGCCCAGTGGAGGAGGAGGATCTGAACCCACTCTGCTGTTTCCCAGACCACTGCCCATGGCCCTTCCACTGTGCAGGAGGTAAGCCGTCCCACGTATGGCTCTGTGACAGCCAGGCCTAAGCAAAAGAAGTTGAAGTAGACTTTTGAGGAACCTCTGTGGGGTATAAACCCAGGGTGCCATGGGTCAGCTGCTGTTGTGGACTGCTGCCCACAAGCATGACATGGCTCTTGCCCTCTTGAACTGTCAGGGGCTATGATTTCCCACATGTGACCCACACAAGATTGGGCCCATAACTTCCCACCGTGGAGTGGGAGCAGGGCTCTGGCGGCTCCACGCCTCCCTGAGGATAAATGAGCAGTTCATACGGCATTCATGGTGCCAGAAGGTGCTTTGCAGGCTGCTGGGGAAGAACTGTCAACTATGGACCCTGAATCCTCCACTATCAACATGCCAGACAAGATGTGCACACTGGTACAATAGAGGATGATGGTTATAGGTGCAACCAACTGCTTTCCGATTGTTTGAAGGCCCACTCCACAGGAGGAAATTCACACCTGGTACTGCAATCCCAGGCAGAGCTCATGGCTGAGAAAGGTGATAGGCCCCAGGAGGGAAGTGACTGCCGGTGTTTGCGAAATGGATATGTGCCTGCCAGTCTTCCTTCTAAACACTTATGCTTATGCCCCTTGGTATCGCCACAGTCATCCTTGGTCAGAGAAGCTTCTTTGTGCAATGGGCACCAGTTACTGCACAGACTCATAACTGGTTAAACTGCTGAGGATAAGTGACAATTAAGTGACATTTATGTCACCCCTTTTAAGGCACATCGTGGAAGAGGGACCATTGCAGAAGAGGGGTGGAAAGAACGCAAGCGCTAGAAGAAGAGGTGGGGTGTTGTGGAACACTGTCCTCGGGCTCTCTTGAGCTCTGGGCAGCTGTAACATGAAACCGCATCAGATGGGGCCACAAGTGTTTCCTCATGGAGGGGGAGGGGTCATGAGAGCACGCTCCTCCTGAGGAATGGCAGCAGTTACTGGGGAAAACCTTCTCTTCAGTGGTATAAGTGCGTGTATGTTGCTCATGCTCCTGTAAGTCAGCCCTTTGCTCATGTGCCTCTGAGCAACCCCTCCCTTAGGCTCCTGTAAACACCCCTCACCCACACTCTTGAGGGTAACTTCAGTGAAGCTCGCTGGTTAACCAAGCTAGACTGAGGGGAGTCATTTCCAGGATCTGCCACATGTCCCGGATCTGAAGTAGATAAATGTTCGTTGGTCTCTCTAGAAAAAGTTCACATAACAGATGTGTGGCTGGGTTGTCATTACATCCGTGTAATGACGGCGGTTAAAGCGTGGGCGAGTTGTGGGGATGGTCCAGGATGGGGGCTGTGACCATCACAGGAAAGGTGACCAGGGAGGAGGGCTTCATTGGCTGAGTAGACACGTCTCAGAAAGACTTGCTGTCCTGCCTGTCACCTGTGCTCTGCACCTGGGCTGATTCCAGGTGCCCCAGACCTCGTCACTCTTTCTCGAGCCTCCCATCGCAAGGTCCTCTCAGGTACTCAGCAATACCTCCCATCGCAAGGTCCTCTCAGGTACTCAGCAATACCTCCCATCGCAAGGTCCTCTCAGGTGCTCAGCAATACCTCCCATCCCAAGGTCCTCTCAGGTACTCAGCAATACCGGAAGCGTCTGATGACCCTTTACTATGCATCATTGCTCTGAAAAATCACGCCTAGCACGAAGAACTTCTTGTTCTGTAGCTTTCTGAAGTTTACGTCATGTATGACAATGGCAACCCCATGACTAACAAGGTAGGGAGCAGATCCATCACCCCCAAACCCAGCTTCTGTTGATGTGGGCACAGGCTGAGTGAATTTCAAAGACAGTACGCAGAAGGAAGGATGCCAATCTCAGAACTCCATTGACTGCAGCTCTGAACAAAAACCCCCCTTGTGCACAGCACCTTTGGAATTCATCCAAATTGCTGCATATATATCCGTGGCCTCATTCTCTTTTATTGCTGAGTAATATTCTCTTCTATGGATGGATCACAGTGTGTTATCAAGTCACTCACTGAAGGACATTTGGGCTCATTCCAGCTTGGGGCATTGTTTAAAAAGTCTCTCTGGAAATGTGTGTATGTGTGTGCGAGTGTAGGTGTGTGAATGCCACAGTGTGCATGTGGAGGTCAGAGGACAGTGTTCAGTTGGGTCTTTGCCATCCATCCCATTCGAGGCACAGTCTCCCATTGCTGTTCACCTTCCTTATGAGCTTCCAGGAAGTTGTTCTGCCTCTTCTCTCTTCACAAGCGCACTGGAATCACACACGTCCTCCCTCCACAGTTTCTGGCTCTTCCTTGGGGTCTGGGCATCCTAACTCAGGTCCTCAGATTGTCAGCGCTGTACGGCAAGAACTTTACCCACTGAGCCTTCTCCAGGGTCCCTAATTGTACACTTTGAAGAGTTTTAACATATGTTGTAGACATAAGATTGTCACTGGAGGGCTGGAGAAATGGCTTAGCTGTTAAGGCATTTGCCTGCAAAGCCCAAGGACCAAGATTCAACTCCCCAGAACCCACGTAAGCCAGATGCACAAGGTGGCACATGCTTCTGGAGTTCATTTGCAGTGGTTGGAGGCCCTGGTGTAACCATTCTCTCTTTCTCTATCTGCCTCTCTCTGTCTCTCAAATAAATAAAATAGAATAAGAGAATTTCCCTGGGTATGTAATCTGAAACTGTTTGCATGTGTATGTAATGTGGTGTGTGTGCTATGTAATAAGTGTGATGTGTTACACACATCTGTGCCCATGTGGCACCCAGTGTGTTCCCTTACTAAAGGGTGTGCTTGCTGTGGAGGCAGAGAGGACACTTGTCCCACTCCATCGGTTTTCTATCCATTCTTATTGATCCTGAAGCTTGCATTTTTTCCCCAGAAGCCCCAGCAATTCTCTGATCTCTGCTCCCCCGCAGGATTGGGGTTCCAGATGTGTCTATACTCGGCTGTTTGTGTGGGTCCTGGGGGTCACACTTGAGCATCCTGAGGTCCTTGTGCTTACACAGGAAGTGCTCATAACTGTTGAGCCTTATCTCTAGCCCAGTCTTAAAACGCCTGTGACCCACTGTGCAGTCTGATGCACTGTCTTGCTCGGGCTACTGCCACCAAGCTCCATAGGCTGGGCGACTTAAACTGGCATTTGTCATCTGGAGGCAGGAAGTCCAGGCCCAGGTGTGTGCAGGACTGGTCCCAAGGCAAGAGCTGCTCACCTCTCGTTCCTTGGTGTGTGCAAGGTTGTCTTCCCCAGTGCATGCACACCTTCTCTCCAACGCCATCACTGTGCCTCCTTTTGATAGGAATCCAGACATGTTGGAACAAGACCACCCCAGTGAGATCACTTTACCTTGACCTCAGCAAAGACTCTGAGTCCAAATACAGTCGCATTCACAGGTCCTGGCATTAGGACCTCAGCATATGAATCTGGGGGATGCAGCATAGCCCATTCCCACTGCCTTTTTCATTTCCTTATTGACATCTTTTGCAACTGTCTTGATTTTGATGGTACCAGGTATCTTTTATTCCCTATGGGTGGTGTTCTCGTATAGAATCTCTAATAATGGGGTCCTATCTAGCTGGTTCTCCCCAAATGCCCCAATCCCTATGGCTGTCTCCTGCATTTTCTTTGGAGGTTTTGTGGGGTTTGCGTAGGGCGGTCAGGATGGTGCTGTGTGGGCCACTGGTTCTACCTGGTGATGCTGTGGGCCAGCCTCCGAGTTTCCTGTAGGAATGGCTCGAATGCCCTGTGCTGGAAAGAGGATTCTTTCTCCATCGAGTTGTCCTTGTACGTGAAGGGTCCCCTTGGGACTCTGACCTGCCATCAGCCTGTGCTCTTACTGGTCAGTACCACATTGCTTTGATGACAGTGTGCTGAGAGTGAGCCTCAACAGTCTACTAGTGCACTTCCCAGTTTTACTGGCTTTCGTGAAGCTCTGTTCTAATGTATTTGGCATTTGGGAGTTCTCTTTTCTTTGCCAACAAAAATCCTTTCTGGGAAACAAAACAAAACAAAATTCCTTCTGATATAAATGTCCCACTTAAGGCTGCACACTTGGCAGTCACGAATTCTCAGCAGTTTGACCAATAATGAGCCTCTGCCAAGACTCAGGGGAAAGCGTGGAAGAGGAGGTGGTGAGGACATAAGAGTGAGAGGACGGGGTGGGGGGGTGCTGTGGAACGCTGTCTTCTGGACAAGTGTAGCTTCTGGGCTCATCCCCTCACAGCAGCTGTGGCTGCCTGCACAGGCCTGTACAGGATGGGGCCCGTCAACATTCCATCACTCCACGAGAGCTTTTCTTGTCAGCCCTAGTAAAGATTTATTAATTCTATCTCTCTTTCTAGAAAACCAGCTTCGAGTTCCTGATACTTTTCATTGTTGCTGTTTTCAGCTGGATCCATCCGACCCTTGTCTTTGTAGTTTGCTTTCTTCTGCTCACCCTGGGTTTGTGCAGCTCTTCGCTCTGGCTTCCCAGGCGACCCCCTTCATCTTTGCTAATATGAACATTTGTCATTGCTGTTGATGTCTTCCACAAGCTGTGTTCATCGTTCTAAAGTGGGGTGTAGACATACACACCTGTCACCGCAGTGGAGAGAAGGAAGGGGACAAGAGGATCGCTGGAGCTCCCTGGTCAGTCAGTGTGACCAAAGCAGCGTGAACTCCAGACTCGGTGAGAGTGTCTGGAAATAACGTGGAGGAAGTAACAAAGGAGGAGACTTGATGTCCTCCGCTGGCCTCTCCATGGGTACGCACAGGGCTTGCACACCTGCACATGCACAAAGTATTTCTAATTTCCCTTAAGACTTCCTTTGTGAACAATTACTGCCCAAGTGATGTTTGACTCTTAGGTAGTTTGACAGAGGAAGACACCCCTCTTCTCTTTTGCTATTGATTTCAGCTCAGTTCCTAGGTTCCAAGAGCAGGCTTGATGTGAGCACGAGGTTGGCTCTGAGGAGCACCCATGTGAGCTCACCCTTCTCCAGGGGGCTGTCCTGCAGACACTGATCAGATGCAGAGGGTCCCACCCGTCTGAGTCTCTGCCAGTCCTGCACCTCACTGATAGTGGGGAAGGGCGTCTCCCACTTACATGTAGAAATTCTCCATCCCTCCTCTCAGTATCTGCTGCTTTTGCTTCCTGGGTTTGGAAGGTCTTTTGGTAGAAGCAGATACAATCCTTGGTGAATTGATGTAACATGCCACAGCCTCTTAATTCTTCCAGGTAAATATAATAGCATTGAAGTCCATTTGTCTGGTATTTATACCACGAGCCCAGCTTTGGTGATTAATGCTCAGAATGACAACCTCTTCATGTTTCTCTTCTCACATGCCTTTGCTATTATGTTTGAAGTGAATTTCCTCTGGGTATTAAGACACTCTTATATCCACTCTAATAGCCCCTGTCTTTTGACACTGTATGTAGACACTTTTATTTGCTGTAATAATTGATACATTTGGATTTAATCATTTTGCTTCATTTTCTGTTTGTTCTGCTTTCTTTCTTTCAATTTGTTTTTGTCCCATGTTTCCTGCCTCCTTTTGGGTTGTCTGGACATTTTTAGTATTCTGTAGTACAGTGGCTCTTAATCCCTTTGTGTAGATTAATTCTGAAAACTAGAGGCTGGGATGTACTTAGCTTTTAGCAATCTCTTAGAAACAGGATGTCATCAGCCCAAATGGAGGGTAACAACCAACCTGAACCAGGGTTCCTGCCCTCTCTCTGCATGAGCCCTGTCTTACATGTTGTGCTACCTGCACAGAAGCCCTGTCAGGCGATGCCACAATGCTTTTACTTTCAAGCTTCGAAGTCATTTGAAAGAATTTAAGATGGAGACAAAGAATCTGTCCTGCATGCCAACACATGGGTCGCTTCTTTCCCAAGACCCTACTTTTCCTGGCACAGTCCTTGCTGCCTGTCAAAATCCCTTTCCCAAGGGATTCTGTTCTAATAGTTCTGTGAGGATGTGATGGTGGTTTTCCATTGTCAGACTGACGATGGCTGTCTACAGAGGAATAACGGAGGAGAATGACCCACTGAATATGGAAACACCATCTCATAGGCTGGGGTCCCAGACTGCATGAAAAGGGGAAAAGGAGAAAGTGATCTGAGCAACAGAATTTCACTTTCTCTGCTTCCTTGTAAAAGGAGGTGTGGGCAAGCCTCCTCAGGCTCTTTCACTACAGCAGAAAGCTGAGTCTACCACCGTGACAGAGTATACCCTCAAACTGTGGGCCTGCCACCATTCCCTCCCAACATGATGCACTGTACCCTTGAACTGTGAGCCTGCCACCATGTCTCACATCATGATGGATTGTATACTCAAAAAGTGAACCTGGGGCTGGAGAGATGGCTTAGCGGTTAAGGTGCTTGCCTGCGAAGCCTAAGGACCCATGTTGAGCTCTCCAGAGCCCATGTTAGTCAGGCTCACAGAGGTGAGGCAAGTGCAAGGTCGCATGAGCCCACCAGGTGGCAGCAGCGTCTGGAGTTAGAGTGCAGTGGCTGAGGCCCTGGCACACAATTATCTCTCTAAAATAAAATAATAAAAAATAAAAATTGAGCCTGCCACCATGCCCTTCACCAGCATGGAAAGCAGGGAGATCTCAGTCCTCACAAGAAAGAGGAAAGCCACAGACTTCAATCGCAAGAACACTCGGATGCCAAAATTATCTGAAAGAGTTTAAAGCACCAGTTATTTATGTCCTCCCACAAGTTTTCATCAACACATTTGAAGTCAATGAAACGTAGGAAATTGAAACTTGAACTCTGAAAAACAAAGGGCATGAACTAAACAGCTCATACTCTCAGGCTCCATATCAGAAGAGAGCCCACAGAAAAAGAATGAGTACAAAGACATATCAAGAAGCTAGCAGGTAGGCTGGAGAGATGGCTTAGCAGTTAAGGCACTGGACTGCCTAAGGATCCAGGTTCGAATTCCCAGTACCTACATAACCAGATGCACAAGGTGGCACATGTGTCTGGAATGTGTTTGCTATGGCTAGAGGACTGGGCATGCCCATTCTCTCTATGTGTGTATCTGCTTCTTTCTTTCTCTGTCTCTCTCTCTCTCAAATAAATAAATAAAAGGCTATATATTTGTTTAAAACAAGAAAGTAGTGACTTTGGATTGCATTCTTGATATTATGTACATTCAACCGTGAGGCTACAGAGAAGGGAGGACAGATGTTGTTGTGTAAGTAGGTGGCCCTGCTGACACAGGTCACACACCCCTAATCCCTCCTCTGGACAGCTCAATTTGGGTTGCAAGGCTTTCTGTTCTGATCAGATCTTCCCTGTGTGCATCTTCCAGTGGTGGAACTTGGAGCTGCTCTGTGCTGTTTATTCTGTCTTTAAGTATTTGGGATGCTCTATCAGGTGGCGAATCTATGCGACCAGTTTATATGTGCAGAGAGAAGGGAGCGCAGAGTTCACAAACAACCTTATCAAGCTCTTCTCTGGAAACATGGGCTATGAGCTGTCAGCTCTGCTTGCACATCTGTATCCACTGGCCCCATCCACAGTCATGCCGCTCATTGGGTGAAGAGAAAAGCTCGGCTGAATCCAACTCCAGTGGCTCAGGTCTCTTGGTGCCAGAGAAGATATTTGTCCTGACTCAGAGGTGTGGACCACCCCCCCCCCCCGTAAGCTCTTGTTACTAGCCCTGCTATTGGCCCCAAGGGATTGTTCAAGGGGCTGGTGCAAGAATCAAATGGCAAGAAAATGGAGATTTCTGAGATCTATCCCTCTGGGAAGCTCCTTGAATCATAATAGAAGCTGGGCCTGTGGCGGGCAAACCTGGGAGGGTCAGGCCTGGGGAGGTCAGCTCTGGGAGGCCCGGCCTGCTGAAGGAATGACCCACTGTTCATGAACTCAGAGCACACTAAGCCTGCAGCTCCTCCCCATCTGCCCACTGCTGTGCACTTTCAAGCCCTTGCTTTTCTGTCTGTAATCTGCTGAATCTCCCAGCCAGGTCCCGAGCCGTGCCATCACAGGAGCTTGTGCTGGTCTCCTGGCCACCCCATGCTGGATTCCTGGGTTAGAGCATCCAGAGGAGCCAGAGCGGTGCCGTTCAGCACACCTGGCAGCTCAGGCGGCCTTTCTTACTGTGACTTTCTACATTTGCTCTCTGAAGGATTAACAGCACGTCCATGATTTTTATTGATTTGGATTCGGAAACATTTTCTAACACTTTTACCTGAATTCTGGCTCCTTGTGTCCTGGACCCAAGTGTCTGGTAATAAGCCTCAAAAAATGAAAAATGGATTTGCTTTTCTTTTAAGAAAATCGATAAATCACAAGAGATGAATTTAATAAAAAACAGCAAGGAGTGAAGGTTCTTGTCTTATTAGAACTTTCATGTTGACAGAGGGAAGTGGAGGTCTTAACACAGTCCCCGGGGGCCAGGGAGACGCAGCCTCAGCTGGGTACATGCAGGCGGGGAAGCTGATGATCTGTGGTTTGGTCTCAGTGGTAAGGTCTGACTTCAGATCCTAGCCTTCCAGCAGAACCACACCTGCTCCCCACTGCTCCCAGACTCACAGCTGTCCCAGATCAGCAATGTCCACTTTTCTCAGGCCATTCTGGATCCGGCAAAGCACACCCATGCTTTACCCATGCTTTCAGACACAGTGCGTGTGCCCGCTGTGGAAGGCTTATTTAGCACCAAGGATCCAAGAGCTAAGGCTAAAAGTCAGCATGTGTTTGGGGACCTTACTGAGCTCCAAGCCTAATGAGGTGGCCAGACTCAGATAATGGGTTAGGGAACTGTTATCTTCCTCTCGGCAGCATTTGTTGTCTGACCCATTTCAACAAAGCTCTGTGGAGCAGGTGCTTGCTGAAGGAGGAAGCAGGGCTCTGAGGAATGAAAGGGGCAAAGGTGTATTGCAGTTACTTTCTCATTGCTGGAAAAACACCCAACCGGAAGCAGTTTATGGGAGAAAAGGGTTTATTTTAAGCTTACTGAGTCCAGGGTAACACCATCAATGGTGGAAGCTGTCTCACTTCTACAGATGCACAGCAGAGAGACACCACAGATACCCAGCAACATGAGCACTCAGGCTCCAGCTGCTCTGACACACCTGAGGACTGGACGACCAGACCTGGCCTCATGACTCCTCCTCCAGCAGGCTGCTGAGGACTCAAGTTGCAAGCTTAACCAAAAATACCTCAGCCAGGGGTGGTGGCACACACCTTTAGTCCCTGCACTTGGGAGGCAGAGGTAGGAGGATCATTGTGAGTTCAAGGCCACTCTGAGACTACATAGTGAATTCCAGGTCAGCCTGGGCTAGAGTGAGACCCTACCTCAAAAAACAAAACAAAACAAAACAAAATGATTAAGCCAATAAGTAAATGCCTTGGGCTATGGGGACATCCGTCCACATTCAAATACCTTGGGCTATGGGGACATCCGTCCACATTCAAATACCTTGGGCTATGGGGACATCCGTCCACATTCAAATATCTTGGGCTATGGGAACACCCAAATACCTTGGGCTACGGGGACATCCACCCACATTCAAATACCTTGGGCTATGGGGACATCCGTCCACATTCAAATACCTTGGGCTATGGGGACATCCGTCCACATTCAAATACCTTGGGCTATGGGGACATCCGTCCACATTCAAATACCTTGGGCTATGGGAACATCCACCCACATTCAAATACCTTGGGCTATGGGGACATCCGTCCACATTCAAATACCTTGGGCTACGGGGACATCCATCCACATTCAAATACCTTGGGCTATGGGGACATCCGTCCACATTCAAATACCTTGGGCTATGGGGACATCCATTCACATTCAAACCACCAGGCAAGGCGGGCAAAGGCAGGTGGGACACTGAGGCATTCGTGGTAACGTCAGGGATACCTGGTAGGGGAAGGTGCTTACAGAGGATGGGTCCTGGAGTGCGAGGGAGGGAGAAAAGAAAGGGATGTCATGGTAGAAGGAGAAAGGATGGAACGTCTCAGTGGTGAGAGGAGACATGGGATGTCACAGTGGAGAAGGAGGGATGGGATGTCTCTGTGGAGGGAGGGGGGTGGATGACACATAGTTGGGAAGGGTGGTGGGATGTTGCTGTGCAGGGTGAGAGGGGATGTCTCCATGGAGGAGGAAGGGTAGATGACACATGGTAAGGAGGAGTTGTGGGGTGTCACCATGCAGGGTGAACGGGTGAATGTCTCCATGGAGGAGGAAGGGTGGATGACACATGGTAAGGAGGAATTGTGGGGTGTCACCATGCAGGGTGAGAGGGTGAATGTCTCCATGGAGGAGGAAGGGTGGATGACACATGGTAAGGAGGAATTGTGGGGTGTCACCATGCAGGGTGAGAGGTTGAATGTCTCCATGGAGGAGGAAGGGTGAATGTCTCAGCAGAGCAGGAGGGGTGGATGACATATGGTAGGGAGGAGTTGTGGGGTGTCACCATGCAGGATAAGGGGGTGGATGTCATAGTAGAGGAGGAGTAGATGATACAATGGTGACAGGAGGGTGGGATGTCACACTATAGGGAGGAGTTATGGAATGTTCCAGTGGAGGGAGGGTTTGGTTGGTATAATGGACATGGTTTTGAGGTAGGGTTAAGCACACATAGGAATGTATTTCTGAAAAAAAACATAGTTTTGTGTGTGTATATCTATAACATGGGATGTGTTTGTATATATGCTGTGTGTATATATTGGCATTAATTTTCAGATGCGCCGAGGTAGAGGGCTGGGTTTCATGTGCTGCTCACTGATGGACCACTTGCCAAACACACAAAACCTGTGTTGCTTCTCCAGAACCTTACACAAACATAAGACACACAGAGATACACACACATTAAACAATTTGTCATAGACAAAATAGTGCCCTAGACACAGGGTCAGTGAAAGGTGGCCATTTCAAATGGGTGGTGGACAAAGCCTGCTATGAGTGGCTTCCTCACAGCTCTCCGGACTCCATAGTATGTAAACCAGCACATTTTCGTGAGGGTGAGGAGTGCTGTAAGGGTGTGGAGAAACTGGGGCCCTTGCACCCACAGGCAAGAGTTGAAACAGAACTTCTGCTTGTAGAGAGCTCCCTAAACAGTAAATGCAAGGTTACGAAGGCCCAGAAATGCTGAGAATATTGCAAATGTATTTACCCAAATGCATCTCCATAAACAGCCCAGGCAGTATTTTTACTCATTACAGTAAAAATAAGTGGAAGCAGCCCAGATACTGTGGTCTGATGTAAGGATCAAAAACCTTGTAAATTTAGACAGAAATTGGCCTCGATATCCATGACCTTGCAGTGCCTAGCAATACCCTCGCAAGACCCTCAAAATGGAAGAAAAAGATGATGACATCAAATTAAAAGAGAGACTAATGGAGAGAGGGAGGGGATATGATGGAGATTGGAGTGCTAAAGGGGAATGGGGGGAGGGGAGGGAAATATCATGTGTTTTTTTTTGTATGTAAGTATAGAAGTTGTCAATTAAAAAGATGAACAGAAAAAAGAACCTTGTAAATTTATAAACAGGCTATTAGGCAGCCATGAAAAGAATGTAGAACCCACCTGGAAAACATCACTGAACATGGATGAACGTGAACACAACGGGCCACACCCTTTAATCTTTTTAAACTGCAGCTGTTAACGTGTGCTACTGTTCAGACGAGTGGGGTGCCTGTGACATTTCTGTCCATGAACACATCCCACTTTGCTGAAATCCACCTTCCTGAACATCTTATTTAGAAAGACTACATACTGAAGGATCCCACTTGCTGGCCATACAACACACAAGTACATGCAGTGACCTTCTCGTTGCTGGACAAACACCGGAACAGAAGCAGCTTATGGGAAGAAAGGGTTTATTTCAGGCTCACAGACTCCAGGGGAAGCTTTGTCATGGTGGAGAAAGTTGCTGTTACTGATGGTTGCATAGTCTTGTGATAAACCAAAAACAACAACAACAAAAATTTACGTTTATACTCTGAGATGGTGAATTTCCAGGAATGTCTTTAAATTCAGGAGCAGGGGTTAGGAGATTACTCACTTGGTAAAGTATTGGCCTTGTGACCTTGAGGACCAGACATGATCCCAGAATCCATGAAAAATGTTTGGCATGGTCATGTATGACTGTAATCCCAAAACCGAGGAGGCAAGGAGAACAGAATCTCCGAGGCTTGCTGGCCAGCAAGTTTAGCCTATTTGTAGAGGTCCAGGACAATGAGAGACCCTGTCTCAAAAAAGGGGAACAAAAGCTAAGGAATGGTACTACAGTTGTCCTCTAGCCTCCCCCCCCCGACTCTTTAAAAAGTTAAGAACGAGGTGGTATAGAAAAGGCTGATGTCAAAGATCCCTGGGAACGGAAGGCAGAAGGAGGGAGGCCAGGTCACAGGAGGTGGCTGAAAACCACGGTGGTCTGCCCATAGAACAGTGGGGAATTGAATGAGGAGGTGTCCCTTGTTGGGCTGGGACTGTGAGGAAGCTGGCCTGAGCTGTTGGACATGGCTGGGGGACCTTGGGCTGTGGGGGTTGCAGCTGTCCTTATCATGGGGAACCCATCCTGGCAATGGTGACGGGCCCTCCCTGCCCTCAGGCAAGGTTGTAGTGTGCCCTGTCATCATCCAGAGTGAGCAGAACTGGCTAGGCCCTCCCGCCTTTTTGATCCCCAAAGCATCTGACCATTCCATAAGTCAGGCTTTGCCCACCCCCCACAGTTCCTGACCTTGGGGCTAGCTGCCCAAGAGACCCTTATGTGGCTGAAGTCACGTAGCTTTTCCCACCACTTCTGTTATCTCCCTTGCAGCTCCTCCCTCACAACTCTGAAGTCACATAGCTTTTCCACCACTATCTCCGTTACACTTCTGCCTTTCAACCAATTATATAGCAACCCCTAAACTATGTATCCAATCTCCATATAGTCTGTATGTGCCTTCTCAACCTTTCTCAAGTGTTTATAAACTCACTCCCCTGTTGAATAAATGACAGCATGCTATCCATCAGACTGCCTGTTGTCACACTCACCCACTGCTCTAGAACCCTGCTTCCCCCTAACTCCTTCTGCGCCTACAATGTTGGTAGCCAATGACCCCCAGAAATGGTGAGGACCCACAATCACTGACAGCACAAGCTGGGTCAAGAGGGAAAATATGAAGTGTAAGGCAATCCTAGGAAGGTCTGATGGCTTTGCAAGGCTCTGGAGCTCTAGCTGGGGAATATGCCATATGTGGCAGAGGAGTGACCATTCAGAGGAAGTTGAGGCAAAGGACCTTACAGCTCTCAAAGGCGCAGTGTGGAAAACTTAGGACCATGAGGGAGTGTGAATAGGATCAGCAGGGATGGGAGCAGGGCCAAGGATCCTGGTCTTGCTCAGGCAAACAAGGAGGGAGGGAAAGTGCTGTGGTAGTTTGAATATTTGACCCCATAGACTCAGACTTAAAACTTGAGTCTTCAACGGACAGAGCACTACTGGCATGTAAGACTACTAGCCCTACTGGAATGTCACTGAGGGCATATCTTCAGTCAGCCCTAAGGTGAGTGGAAAGTGATTGGAGCTCTGGTGGTTTGTATTTGCTGGCTGGTTGGTGATAAATTTCTGCTTGTATCTATGGAAATTAGCCAGCTTTTTCCACCATTGATGGTGTTCCTGAGGAATATGTAAACCTGAAATAAACCCCTTTCCTCCCATAAACTGCTTCTGGTTGGATGTTTGTCCCAGTAATGAGGAGCTGTCAAAAACAGGTGAAGAATAGCCTGGAGAGGTGGGAAGGCAGAAGAGGGTGTTCTGAGTGTCATGGATAGAAGGATGGATGTAGTATAGTCATGGAGAGTAGGGAAGGACAGGAGGGGGCGTTCTGAGTGTGGGGACAAAAGGATGGAAATAGAATAATGATGGAGAACAGGGAAGGACAAGAGGGTTGTTCTGAGTGTGGGGACAGAAGGATGGATGTAGAACAGTCATGGAGAGCAGGGAAGGACAAGAGGGTTGTTCTGAGTGTGAGGACAGAAGGATGGATATAGAATAGTCATGGAGAACAGGGAAGGACAGGAGGGGTATTCTGAGTGTGGGGACAGAAGGATGGATGTAGAATAGTCATGGAGAACAGTGAAGGACAGGAGGGGTGTTCTGAGTGTGGGGACAGAAGGATGGATGTAGAATAGTCATAGAGAGCAGGGAAGGACAGGAGGGGTATTCTGAGTGTGAGGACAGAAGGATGGATGTAGAATAGTCATGGAGAACAGGGAAGGACAGGAGGGGTGTTCTGAGTGTGGGGACAGAAGGATGGATGTAGAATAGTCATAGAGAGCAGGGAAGGACAGGAGGGGGTATTCTGAGTGTGAGGACAGAAGGATGGATGTAGAATAGTCATGGAGAACAGGGAAGGACAAGAGGGTTGTTCTGAGTGTGGGGACAGAAGGATGGATGTAGAATAGTCATAGAGAGCAGGGAAGGACAGGAGGGGGTATTCTGAGTGTGAGGACAGAAGGATGGATGTAGAATAGTCATGGAGAACAGTGAAGGACAGGAGGGGTGTTCTGAGTGTGAGGACTGAAGGATGGATGTAGAATAGTCGTGGAGAACAGGGAAGGACAGGAGGGGTATTCTGAGTGTGGGGACAGAAGGATGGATGTAGAATAGTCATGGAGAGCAGGGAAGGGCAGGAGGGGGTATTCTAAGTGTGAGGACAGAAGGATGGATGTAGAATAGTCATGGAGAACAGGGAAGGGCAGGAGGGGGTATTCTGAGTGTGGGGACAGAAGGATGGATGTAGAATTGTCATGGAGAACAGGGAAGGGCACGAGGGGGTATTCTGAGTGTGGGGACAGAAGGATGGACGTAGAATAGTCATGGAGAGCAGGTAAGGACAGGAGGGTTATTCTGAGTGTGAGGACTGAAGGATGGATGGATGTCATGGAGAATAGTCTAAGTGGAGGAGAACAGGGAAGGACATGAGGGGTATTCTGAGTGTGGGGACAGAAGGATGGATGTAGAATAGTCATGGAGAGCAGGTATTCTGAGGATGGATGTAGAATAGTCAGGAGGGTATTCTGAGTGTGAGGACAGAAGGATGGATGTAGAATAGTCGTGGAGAACAGGGAAGGATAGGACAGGTATTCTGAGTGTGGGGACAGAAGGATGGATGTAGAATAGTCATGGAGAGCAGGGAAGGACAAGAGGGGTATTCTGAGTGTGGGGACAGAAGGATGGATGTAGAATAGTCATGGAGATCAGGGAAGGACAGGAGGGGTATTCTGAGTGTGGGGACAGAAGGATGGATGTAGAATAGTCATGGAGAGCAGGGAAGGACAAGAGGGTTGTTCTGAGTGTGGGGACAGAAGGATGGATTTAGAATAGTCGTGGAGAACAGGGAAGGGCAGGAGGGGGTATTCTGAGTGTGAGGACAGAAGGATGGATGTAGAATAGTCGTGGAGAGCAGGTAAGGACAGGAGGGTTATTCTGAGTGTGAGGACAGAAGGATGGATGTAGAATAGTCGTGGAGAACAGGGAAGGACAGGACGGGTATTCTGAGTGTGGGGACAGAAGGATGGATGTAGAATAGTCATAGAGAGCAGGTAAGGACAGGAGGGGTATTCTGAGTGTGAGGACAGAAGGATGGATGTAGAATAGTCGTGGAGAACAGGGAAGGACAGGACGGGTATTCTGAGTGTGGGGACAGAAGGATGGATGTAGAATAGTCATAGAGAGCAGGGAAGGACAGGAGGGGTGTTATGAGTGTGGGGACACAAGCTGGGTGTCGAACATCGCTGCAGAGCAGGGAAGGATGGGAGAGGAGAGGAGTGTCCTGGGCATTGGGATGAAGCTGGGGTGAATCCACACTAGAGGGCTCTCAGCCATGAAGTGTGAGCACTACTGTGTTGATGGAGATTCCGTTAGGGAGGAGGAACAGATCTCACACTGCATAGAAATCTGGAAACCACAGTTTTGCCAGCCAATGAGGGCTGTGGGTTGCACCATGGAGCTAACATTCCTTCTAGTAGCTCTTACTGTGGAGTGTTGCAGGTTGTGTACCTCTCCACAATACTGCTCTCCCAGAGACTGCGGCTGGACACACAGAGCCACACGCCTGAGTCTCAGACTTGTGAATGTAGTGATGCTCTAGTAAGCCACTATAACACAGTTCTTTGTTACCCAGTGGTACTGAGATGATAGGAAGGTAATGGAGGAAATATAAAAAGGAAAAGTGTGGGATGGACAGATGGCTTAGTGGTTACAGTGTTACCCTGTGAAGCCTAAGGATCCATGTTTAACTCTCCAGGTCCCACATAAGCTGGATGCACAAGGTGATGCAAGTGTGCAAGGTTGCACATGTGCACAAGGTGGTGCATATGTCTGGAATTCTATTACAATGGATGGAGGCCCAGCCATGCCAGTTGTCTCTCCTCTCTCTCCCCTCAAACTCTCATTTAAAAGGGGGGGCATATAAGTACCACACACTAACCAATTGTCCCACTGGGATACCTTCCAGTGAGTTGTTAGCCAAGGAGGTCCCGGTAGCCTCTAAAACATTAAAGGCTTTTGCCAAAGCCCTTGGTTTCCCTTGAGAAACAGATGGTAAGACCCTATTGCTGAAGACATCTCTTGCCTGAGAGGCAAGCTCACTAAGAAAGCAAGCTTGTGCTGAGCAGAAAACCTTCTCCCTGTAGACCAGCCAACTGAAAGCTGGAAAAAGCTGCACTGCATGCAGCCGCATGGGAGACAGAAGTCACCAGCAGTGAAAACAGTGGACACTGAATATTCAAGTTTGGCCAGACAGGACCAATGACTGAACGGGTGCAATAGTGGCGTGTCTGCTCTTGGGGTAACCAACTGCTCCATAATTGGCCTGAAGGCCTACTCTATGGGAGGGAATGCATACCTGGTACTGAAAAACCTAAGCAAAAGTCTATGGCAGGGGAGGTCATGAGTCTTAGGGGTATAAAGCCTGCTCTTGTCTGGCTAAATGTATATATTATTCCCACCAAGCTGCCCTGAAAGCACTACACTTAATGTTCATATTCACATATTAATGCTACTCTCACTTCTGGTTAGAGAGGCTTCTCTTTTCAGATAGCAATGACTACTGGGATGACCCAAAAGGCAACATAGTGCTGAGAAGAAGGGATGGAGGAATGTCCAGCTCTGAAACACCTCTGTCACACCCTCCAAGGCTCAGGGCTCATTGCAGAAGAGGGGGAGGATAGAATGGAAGAGCCAAAGGAAGGGTACGACTCCTTACAATGCAACTGTCCAGACAGAAATTGGCCTTGATATCCATGACCTTGCAGTGCCTAGCAATACCTCCGCAAGACACTCATAATAGAAGAAAAAGCTGATGACATCAAATTAAAAGAGAGACTAATGGAGAGAGGGAGGGAGATATGATGGAGATTGGAGTTCTAAAGGGGTATGGGGGCAGGGGAGGGAAATATCATGCATTTTTTGTATGTAAGTATAGAAGTTGTCAATAAAAAGGGGGGGGGCAGTCTGTTGGGCTTGCCTCACAAAAAGGAAAAGCATAAAAGCCAGCGTGAGTTGGTCTCAGCCCAAACGCAGGGCACACAGACTCACGTTTATGATCCATGGCGGTTTGCTGGAGGGATGAGAGAAACTCCCTAGGAGCACATCACAGCAGCTCAAAGCGTCTCAAAGAAAGGCCTGTGGTAACCAAACTGGCCGCACCCAGTGGTTTCAGCGTGCCAGTCACATCAGGCTCAAGGCCCAGAGCTGGAACTGGGGACAGAGCCTCGGGTCTGTGAGAGAGTTGCAGTTGGAGAGGGAGCAGCCCATCAGAGCAAAGGAGCAGGCTGGGTTTCCCTTAGGCCTTCCATCACTGTCTGTGTGTTGCACACAGTGATAGTGCACAAGCTTGGGGCAGTGTGGGTATGTGAGACAAAAGCAGGGAACTGAGAGAGGTCATGTGAGGCCCCATCTCTGTGGAGAGGAGTTATCTGACAAAGTTCTGAAGCATAAGAAAGCACATACAGAGGGGAAGGGACAGGATGTACACACAGAGGGGAAGGGACAGGATGTACACACAGTGGGGGAGGGAGAGGATGCACACACAGTGGGGAGGGAGAGGATGCACACACAGTGGGAAGGGAGACGATGCACACACAGTGGGGGAGAGGATGCAGGGGGGAGGGAGAGGATGCACACACAGTGGGAAGGGGAGGATGCACACACAGTGGGGAGGGGAGGGAGAGGATGCACACACAGTGGGGGAGGGAGAGGATGCACACACAGTGGGGAAGGGAGAGGATGCACACACAGTGGGGGGGGGAGAGGATGCACACACAGTGGGTCAAGGAGAGGATGCCCATCAATGTGACTCTCTCTGGGCAGCGACTGGACAGCACACCGTGGGCTCCTTGGTCTTTTTTGTAAACCACACCACATAGCCCTGTAATGCCATTGTCCCCAGTGATGAGAAGAGGAAAGCCAGGCTTGAGTAGGTCAGCGCTCACCCTCAGTGTCACCCAGCAAGATATGAGACCAGAGAGAGAAGAATGTACTGGGAGAGCCACGGGGAGACCTGCTGGCTGGAACATGGACCACAAAGATGAAGAAAAAGAGGAGGAAGGCGTGTGCACTGTGGCCTCAGGGGTGAGCAGGGCTGGCATGAAGCTCAGGAGGTGGAGGGGCTCAGCAGAGCACAGTGCTCTACAATCTCCCCTCTTCCCTGCACATTTGTCTTCTTAGGTTTCAGTTACCCACACTCAACTGTGTCTGGTTCAGAAATCTGAGAGTTCCAGGAATAAATAATTCATACATTTAATGTTGTGCACTGTTCTGAGCGGCATGATAAACACTCACTCCCCATGGCTACATCTGCCTAGGGCATGAGCCAGTCCTTGTTCAGGGTGTGCATGTGAGCCCACTGTGGCTCCCTTGGTGGCCGTCTGGGTTTCCAGATCACTCATCACACTTTCATAGGTTGCAAGGTCCAGGATTCCCCATTTTACTCACAAGTGGCCCCAAACCACAGGAGCAGCGACGCTGGCCTTCCTGACCCTCCACAGAAAGACCACTCGTTGCTGGCGCTGGCGGAAGTCCTGAGTTAGTAAGGAAAGGGGAGACCCCAGGTCAAGTCTGCCCCGATCTCAGGTAAGAGCCGGTCTGCTGTCAGGAAATTGTGAAGGAAGACAAGAAAACCCATGCTCGCTTTGGGGCCTCACTCCAAACTGCAAATGTTACAGCTGTGGTGTATGGGAAGTGCGTAGTTACAATGGAGAAGGCATGAGATACATGGCTGGAAGACATGAGCACAAGACGGGCTGTAATTGTGACAAGCATTCAATTGAATTGTCAGTTATTACTGCTAATCCCATACGGTGCCTGATTTATAAATTGATAAATTAAAGTTCATCATAGGTCTGTAGGCAGAAGACAAATCAAGCGACACGTAAGGTCCAGTCTAATCGAGGACTCGAGTGTCCACTATGGACCGTATTCCCATAGATAAGTGTGGGAGACTGCATGAGAATGTCTGAGACGGATCCCTGGCAGCCAGGGAGGGTGGGGGGAGCCATGGGGAGAGAGCAGAAGCCGGGCTGAGCACTGAGGACCACATGGTTAGCTTTGGCTTGTGCAGTGTGGCCTGGAGATAGCTCTGCCCACCTGCCTTTATTGGTGCCTGGACTGGGCTAAGGGGACCACCAAACAGAGATGGGCAGGGATGCGGACCAGACAGGGACCAGGGCTACCTTCAAGGACGGGCAAGTTCCTGGCTCTGGCTTATAAGGTTGTGAAGATTATTCTCAGTTGTCAACTGGTCAGCATTTAGAATCACCATGGAAACACCCCTCTGGGTATGTCTTGGGAGAGTTCCTAGATTAGGGTAATTGAAATGGGGAGACTATGGGTGGCTCAGGGGGTCCTGGACTGAATAGAAAGGAGAGCTGGGCTGAGCAGCAGCATTCGCTGTCACCCTCTCCGCTTCCTGACTATACATGACCAACTGTTCCATGCTCCTGCTGTCATCTCTCCCCACCCTGATGGACTGCTTCACTTGACGCATGAGCCAAAACAAACCTTTCCTTCCCAAAGTTGCTTTTGTAAGATATTCTGCAGCCATGAGAAAGTAGTAAGGCCTTGAAATGCAGAATGGTCTGGGTCTCCCCTGGTCAGTAAGGAACCTTGAGTTCCTACTGCCCTGGCCTTGCCACTTCTTGTGGCTCTGGGAGAATGAGTCATGTTGGGATGGTAACATAGTCCTGGACAGGACCTGGCCGTGGCCCTCGGGTCCATGGCTGAATGCAGGCGGGAGATGTCTTTGTCTGTGACCCTGGCAGTTGGCCCAGCACAGGCACAACTGAAGTTCCCATGCCACACGCACACCTTGGTGCCTGCATAGGAAAGCTCACGGAAGCCCCTGGGGGGTCCTGCACATCTGTGCCACCTGCTGTCCTGCAGGCCAAGCCTGCCTGCTGGGGTGCAGTCCCATGTGCTCACAGCGTCATCTCTCATTTGGCTGGAAATATATCACCCCAAGCTGCTCTAACACAGCCTGTCACATCACATCCCTGACAGGTGTGGGCTGAGGATGGCACTAAATCTTATATAAGAGTCACGATTGGTCAGCACAGGCTATTTTCAGCAGCATCTGATGGGAACAGACTTCAAATACAGAGGCATGCTGACAGCCCATGATGGATTTGAGGATCTGGATTTAAAGACACATGTCTCCTTGGGTTTAAGTGTATGCAAAGCCCTTGGTGAGAAGAGGATCTTTTCTATTTTCCTTCCTGTGCCTCAATGTGGCATCCCTTTTAGCATGGCATCCCTTACCTGCTAGCTGTCTGCCAGCGCTGGCTTCTCATGGACTACCTGTGCCCAGGGGCAAAGCCAAAGGCAGGGAGGGTCTCACAATTTAGTGAAACTGAAGCCACAGGCTTTCAAGGATTATTATGTGAAGAGCGACCCCCCCACACACCTCATGCCCAGGACAAGTACCAAGCTTGGTGTGCCCAGTACACAGAGGACTCCCATGCTAACCCAAGCCCAGGGGCATCAGTATCGCCCACCGTCTTCAGGGCTGGTGGCCATAATGAGGTGTCCTTTTAAACTCGTATCTGCAGTAGCTGTGCTCTGCCAAGCCCAGGCAGGGCTGTCTCTCACACAGGTAGCCAGACTCAAATGATAGTCTTTCTGCCTGACCATTGTCCCTGGAGAAGACTCGTGGCCATTGTACTCAACAGAGAGCTCTCAACTACTCAACTACTGTCCCTGTAACCTTTTACCATAGGGGCAATAGGTGCACCGTTGAGCCCCTCTAGGAGCTTGGAGAGAGAAGGCCAGGGTCAAGCATCCAGTACTTTCTTCTCACACCTTGCATCCAACCCATCACCAAACAGTACTCACCTCATAGAGAACCAGAAGCCCAAGATTTGTTCACCTAAATTCAGCCTCCTTTGCCTCCACTGCCCCCCCCCCACCAACCCCTTCCTGGGTGACCATTTGATGCTTTGAACTGGCTTCCTGTGTTATTTCTGGTAGGACAGCCCAGTATGTCTGAGCACTCAGACCCTGTCCATTCTCTGCTCTGGGGGCCACTCCTCATCTTGCTCAGCATGGCACCCATGGCATGGCGCAGCCCCCAGGAGACAAGCAGCCCTCCCCTCACACTCTCAGTGCTCTGCTGTGCCCCCAACCTTGGCATTTGTAATCCGTTATCGCATTGTAAGTTAACAGCGTCTATAGCCATACCACCCTGAACGAAGTTAACACATGCGTGAAGCCTAAAGCAACATATGTTCATTAGGTCACGGGTGCTCGGGTCAGGAGCCTAGGCTGGGCCAAACGGACACTCTGCGCAAGGTCTCAGAATGCTGCAGTCACCACGTCGCCAGCGCCAGGCTCTCATCCGGGATGTCTGGATGGTGAAGGGTCTGCTTTATGGCTTCCTTGAGCCATGGGCAGAACATGTGTCCTCTGTCAGGAAGATATGACTGGCTTCTACTGTCATTTGGGATCCACCCCTAGAAGCCACCTGCACCCATGACTCACACTGGCTTCTCAACAGTGGTGCTCCAGTTATCCCTCCCAGCAAAGGGACTGTCTGGTCTGCTGTCAGGACGGAGTCTCACATAACAAGGTGCCATGCTGACAGTGACAGCTATCGTCCTGCCACTTCTGCTTGCTGGAGGCAGTTTACATACGACAAGAGAGGGTGGTACTTAAGGTCATGGGCACCAGGAGCGGGACCATGGAAACCACACCTCGTTTCCTTTCTTCTCATGGATGCTCCACGCCTTGGTGCATGTGTGATCTACCCTTCGTAAGTGTGCAAACCTCCAGAGCCCTGATCAAGCGCACAGGAGCCAGACTCCTCTTAACCCACACCAAAGAAAGCAGCTCTCACTGTATTATCTGCTTTACAAGGTCAAGAGACCCAGCATGAGAGACTCAAATAGTTCACGAATGCCTCCCAGGGCCTCACTGCCTAGGAGATTCTGTTTAGCTGAAGTCAGAGACAACTGGAGGTTTTGCTTGCCATTGGCTCTTGTCTGGAGTCTCTTGGAAATGGAATTTAGTGACAATGAATGAGATTTCCAGTGTGGCTCTTGTTGAGTAAAAACAATCTGAACCTTAAATTTCATTTCACAGTATTTTGTTTCCTAATCTGTCTGTGGTAACAAATCCTGGACTTTTTCACCCTGGGAGTAGCTATTACTGTTCAGAGAATGGCATTTTGAAGGACATCATTTGTGGTGGGTGGTTAGCTGCAGTGTGGAACTTACCTGTGGGAACCCTGGGTCCTTGTCAAAAACACAGGTGAGTTTACATCTTCACAAGTGTGGAGAACATAAGAAACTGCAGGCTTCAGAGGCCACAGGCTGGGCTATCAGGTGCCTTGCTGTTAGATTATAATCCCCATACCTGCTGCCCAGTGAGGGGCACGTGGGGCCAGGTCCAGTCCAGCCTACCCTACACACATATCAGAAAGTACCTCCTCCAAGCTGGGCGTGGTGGCATGCACTCGGGGGCAGAGGTCCAGGATCCAGAGTTCCTACCCTGAGACTACATAGTTAATTCCAGGTCAGCCTGGACCAGAGTGAAACCCTACCTCGTGCCTCCTCCCATCCCTCCCTAAATATGGATGAAATTATGCTAATCTCAGTGATATTTTAACACTGTTTGTAAATTTGAATTTTATTAACTTTTTCCAGTGTTCAGAAATTTAAATATTTTGAGGCAAATCTGCTGTAATCTTCTCTTGATTTCTTCCATGAATTTACTCTTTTCAAGGGCTTTTTGTCTTCATGTGTGTAAGTTTAGGCACATACATGCCACTGTGTCCACGTGGAGGTCAGAGGACAACCTCAGACATTGGTCCTTGCCTTCCTTCTTGTTTGAGGCAGCGTCTCTTGGTGTTTTCCTCTGCGTTCACCGCCAGACTAGCTGGCTTGTGAGCTTCAAGTATTCTCCCATAGCCATCTTCCATCTTGCCATAGAAGCACTGGGATTGCAGACTGGGCTACTGTTTAACGTTACTTGGGTTCTTGGGATCTGAAATTAAGCTCTCACACTTGCACCGCAACCACTTCATCCACTGAGCCATCTCTACAACCCAGCATGCTCCATTGTAAATGCACATGCATTTTTAAAAAATGTATTTTACTTATTTATTTGACACAAAGAGAGAAAGAGTTACAGCAAGAAAGAAAGAGAGAGAGAGAATGGGCACTCCAGGGCCTCCAGCCACTGCAAATGAAAATCCAGGCGCATGCACCCACTTGTGCATCTGGCTTACTTGGGTCCTGGGGAATCGAACCAGGGTCCTTTAGCTTTGCAGGCAAACACCTTAACAGCTAAGCCATCTCTCCAGCCCATACATGCATTTTGGATGCAGTGTTGAGAAAGGATTATCTCATCTAGCAACCATTCTTGCCAGTGCCACAGTTTGTCACAGCTTCTTACAGTAGTATTGCTTAACAAATGACCCTCTGATCCTCAGTGTCCCAGGTCAGTGAATAAACACATCACACATCTGTCTCCGCTGCAGACAGTTCAGCTCCAAGCAGAGGTACAGTCCGGTGTGGGGCGGGGGCAGGTCATGAGCTTCTTGAGAGGGAGTCAGGTAGCTTTGTTAGGTAGTTTAGGGTGAATGAGCCCCAAAAGCAAAGGCAGGAATGTCTGCCTTCACAAGTTCCACTTGCCTAGAGAGCAAAGAATGACCTGACTGCTTATCTCTCACCTACAGGAGTTCCTAGACCTGCGATTTTCCTGACATTATGGATGAGTACAACATGACGGCCTCTTCCTGAGCCAGCCCCTAGCCCAGACCAATCAGCCCTCACTGTGGCTCACCAGAGACCGAAAGTGAAGCCCACCACAATAAGGTTATAAATAGACCCTTAACAGGGGTGGGGGCTCTCTTGGCTGGCTCCTGAACTTCGAAGTTCTGGTAAGGTGGGAATCCCCACCCCACTGGGTCGAGACAAGGGGAGACCCCTCCACACCTTTACTCCCACCCAGGCTCTCAACCCCCTCCTGCCCTCCACATGGCAGAAGCCCCTGCACTTTCGTCTCTTTCCTTCTCTTAATCTAGTAAGAGCTCTCTAAACCTTATCCTCTGATTTATGGATTTTAATTCTATAAACTCTTAAGACAAGAATCCAGGCTACTCAAAATTTGTTGGTGCATTAATATATTGGTATATTGACAAGGAACCCTAAAATTCCCGTTTTATTCGGATTCCAGGACTGAAGAAGCACATAATAAATATTGGAAATACAACTCATTTCCATCTTTATTTACCCCTATGTGGTCAGTTACTCCCCCAGCTTACTGGCCAAGCAAGGTCAAGTGATTGTGTTGAAAGCTGCTGCTGCTGAAAGTACAGTCTTTATGGGCGGGGGTGGGTAGCTGGGCAGAACACAGGATAGTTGCACTCCTCCCTACCACCCAGGAAGCAGATGGACACCAGCATTGGCCAGAAATTGCTGAGTTTGGGGAGGAGAGAGGGACTGAAGAGATGCCGGACAGCCTGAGCTTCAAAACTGTCACTCAAGTGCACATTGATTGGCTAGAATAAGTCACATGACCAAGCCCATTATCAGTGAATGGAAATGAATGCTGCTCTACAGAGAGTCAATCTTTTTGGCTTTAGGAATTTTTTCATGTGTAGTTCAGAAAGAGCACAAGTCAATGAATATTTGCGCACGCATGTAAACACACTTACCTGGGCACTATGTTTTGTTATTCTCATGAATTTTTCTTCAACGTGATATAACTTTTTTTTACTTTAAGTAATGAATAATTATATTAAAAATAGGCAAAATCATTTTAAAAACTTTAATTTAGCATTTGGGGGCTGGAACATGACTCAGTGGATAAAAAGCTTGCTCTGCAAGTCTAAGAACCTGAGTTTGGAACCCCAGCACCCCTACTGTAATCTGTGTCTGTAATCCCAGCCCACCTACAGCAAGATGGGCGGTGGATTTAGGAGAATTTCCTAGAAGCCTGTGGGTCAGAAAACCGGAGAATGCAACTGAGAATAAATAACAAATACGGTGAAGTAAAGGACTGGAACCTATAGTTGTCCTCTGACTCCATGCATGTGCCATGGCACACATACCACACTCAGATCCGTGAACATGCCCCCAATACCCATATGTACATCTTACACACATGCCAAAAATTAGCATTTTCTTGTTCTTCATTCCTTTGGGTACCTGTCAGTTTGTATGTAGTAACAGATGCCTTCCTCCTAAAACATTTCCTATAAAATTCTTACACTCAGTGTGCTGAAGACTGAAGCTTCCCTCGCTTCTCTGATAACGTTCTTGCTTTGTTGTTGTGGTAAAGGGTGCATTTGCTGGATATAAATTGAATTCAGGATTACATTTTTATTCCTGACGTAAAGCCTGTTGTTCCACTCTGTGCTAGCTTTCATAGATTCACACACAAAATCTGTATAGCTTGTTCTTAATTCTTTAAATTTTATTGATCTTTTTTCCCTCTTCTTAAATATTTCTCTTTAGAAATGATTTTCCTCCATTTTATTATAATGTGCCTTGTCCTCTCTGTGTGTGTGTGTGTGGGGGGGGGTGTAGGTGTGTGTGTGTGTTTGGAGTCTCAAGTTTTTTTGTAACTACAAATTTATAGTTTTCTTCAAATTCAAATAAGTTTACTTGTTTCACCTCAAATATTTTTATGGGTTGACTTTTCAAAACAAACTATATATATCTGAGATTGGCGTTGTCTTCTGAGTCAGTCAGGGTTTTTTCTTTCCTTTCTCTCATTGTTTCATTGAGGAGATATTCTACAGTGTTTTCTCACTACAGTTCCAAAACAATCTACTGTCAATCCAATCTACGGAACTGTTCTCCCAAGCAATGTCGGGTTAGTCTAAACGTAGGTGTTCATATCTCCCTGCAGACCTGGATCTCTGAGACCCAGATTTCTTCCTAAACATAGGCATGGCCTCCACAATTTTCAGTATCTTCTATTTATTATCTTTTTTTTTTTTTTCGAGGTAGGGTCTCACTGTGACCCACGCTGACCTGGAATTCACTATGTAGTCTCAGGGTGGCCTTGAACTCACAGTGATCCTCCTACCTCTGCCTCCCAAGTGCTGAGATTAAAGGCATGCGCCACCACACCCAGCTTGGCTTATTTGTTATTATCTTGTTCAACAGATTTGCCTATTTTCAATGCATTTTCTCACCGATGGCTATTTAAAAGAAATATTGTTTAAATTCCAGGTGTTTTGCCATGTTTTCACTACCAATTGTTCCTGTAATGTGTCTGTGCTTTAAGTTCACACTTGGAATCCCCCTGCTCCTCAAAAGTACAGGAATTGCTTTCCATTCCAGCCGAAGTCTATTTTGGCAAATGACTGGTGCATGCTGGGTAGAGGCACACAGGAGATCACTGTCCTATACATTCCAGATTCCTTAATCTACTTTGAATCTTCGATAGTCTTGCTAATTTTCCTGCTGATTGTGTCCATTGTTGAAATAATTCTATGACATTCCCACTGTGTGTTTAAAAATATTTAGTTTATTTATTTGCAAGCAGAGAGAGAAGAGAGACAGAGAGAATGGGTGTGCCAGGGCCTCCAGCCATTGCCAGTGAACTCCAGATACATGTACCACTTTGTGCATCCGGCTTTACATGGGTCCTGGGGAATCAAACTTAGATTATTAGGTTTTGTAGGCAAGCACCTTAACTGCTAATCCATCGCTCCAGCACTCTCACTGTGTTTTTGACTTGTGTATTTCTCCCTTTCATTTCTAAGTGTCTTCTCTGTTTCTTCGGAAATAATTTTCCTGGCACTATAATGTGGGTATAGCTTCCCTGTGCATTGCCTGTCTGCCATTCTGGAAATGTGGCCTTTGTATTCTAATGCATTTGTTTGACTTAAGTCCCACTTTTTCCATTTAACATTTGTTTGACTATACCAGCTTTCTTCTAGTCACTAATGACAGACGTACTACCCATTATTTCACATTTAATGTGAACTTTCAAATAAAGGTTTCTCTTGTATGCACCATATATGTAAGTTTTTATTGCTTTGTTTCATATCCAGCCTGCAATCATCATATTTAAATAGCTATGCCTAGACCTCATATGTTAAATGTAGTTCCTGATATATTTGATCTTATCTTTACTTTTATGTATGATACCCATTTATTATCTTTTCCATTGCTCTCATGACTTCTGTGGTGGTCTAAATCAGGTATCCCCTGGCAGCTCTCAAAAGATGAAGTACAAATGAGCAAATGCCATTTAATCCCAGCACTCAAAATCGACATGAGTTCAAGGCCACCCTGAGACTACATAGTTAATTCCAGGTCAGCCTGGACCAGAGTGAGACCCTACCTTGCAAAAAAAAAAAAAAAAAAAAAAAAAAAAGATGAAGTACAAATGCCATTAAACAAAAGAAAACTCGTAATACCCTGAGCTGTCAGGGAAATGCAAATTAAAGCTGCATTAAGATTTCTCCTGTCCTCAGACAGCACCCATGCCCCTCTGCCACTGAGAAGTCGCCAGGGCCAGTGCAATGCCCTCTATACGGTGGCCACTGAAACCTGCCTCTCTCACTCTCTCTTCCTCTCCTTGTGTTCTTAATAGTTTATTTTTAGTTTTAGGTCTCAATGATTTTATTATATTGTCCCTAATATTGTGAGTGTATATGTGTGAATGTGTTATGTGTGTGATGTGAGTAGGAGAGAGATTCTCTGGTTTTTCAACACGCTTGAAAGTCAAGACTTGCTGTTTTCACTTATTTTGAAAACTCATTGTTTATCCTTCAAGTTCTGGCTCTCTCTGTTCTTATCCATCTGGGTGCTGTTCTCTTCATATAGACATTTCTTACATTCCTCTCTGTTGCTTTTTTCTCCTTAGGCTTCATATTGAATATTTTCTAATAGTCTATATCCTCCAGTTCATTACAATCATACATATCAAGCACCATTTTAAATAGTTTACATCAATTACCTCATTTCCTCTACAAAGCAAAACTACCACAATGTGTGTATTCCCATTACTGTCATTTCCATTCAGAGCAAGAGAGGCACAGAGCAAGAGAGGCGGGGAGCCTTCTTTGAGGTCACACAGGTAGCAGCTATTCGAACCAGGATTTGGGCTCAACAAGTCCACTCATATTCTGTGTTCTCAGTGCTGGCTTGTCTGCCTCTTGTGAGTTGCAAGATGACCTCAAAGGCAGGACCTTAGGCTACACTGAAGACACTTGAGTCTGGAATGTGGTTCTGTGTACAATGGGGAGACCTGCAGTCGATTTTCTAGACCACATGATGTTTATGTATGGTTTGTACCTTAAGCCAAAACTGTAAGCTAAAAGTATTGGCCAAACATGTGGAGATAAAGTCAGAACTTTAAAAAAAATGTTATTGGGGCTGGAGAGGTGGTTTAGTAGTTAAGAAGCTTGCTTGCAATGCCTAATGGCCCAGGTTCAATTCCCCAGTGCCCATGAAAGCCAGGTGCACAAGGGGGTGCATGTGTCTGAACTTTGTTTGCAGTGGCAAGAAGCATACCCATTCTCTCTCTGTATCTGCCTCTCTATCTGCCTCTCTCTCTCTCTCTTTCTCTCAGATAAATAAATAAATAATTTTTTAAATTGTTATTATATAGGGTTACACAATACCACTTTCATGCATATATGTATCACACAGACACTCGTACACCAGTGTTTATTGTAGCGGTCACGATAGCTAAGTCTTGGAACAAACCTAGGTGTCCTTTGTTTTCTGTAAATGGCCTAACTTTGTTCTTCATGGCTGAAAGAATGGTGAATAAGACATACGTAAAACTACTTCTTTGAATAAGGGCACGTCTAGAAGCTGTAGGCTGTTACTAGAAAATTTTCAGTACCTGGGATGGAATACCTTCCAGTGAGTTGTTGGCCAAGGAGGTCCCGGTAGCCTCCAAAACATTAAAGGCTTTTGCCAAAGCCCTTGGTTTCCCTTGAGAAACAGATAGTAAGACCCTACTGCTGAAGACATCTCATGCCTGAGAGGCAAGGTCACTGAGAAAGCAAGCTGGTGCTGAGCAGAAAACCTTCTCCCTGTAGACCAGCCAACTGAAAGCTGGAAAAAGCTGAGCTGCACGCAGCGTATGGGAGACAAAAGCCATCAACAGTGAAAATAGTGGACGCTGAATATTCAAGTTTGGCCAGACAGGCCCAATGACTGAACGGGTACAATAGTGGCATGTCTACTCTTGGGGTAACCAACTGCTCCATAATTGGACTGAAGGCCCTCTCTACGGGAGGGAATACATACCTGATACTGAAAAACCTAAGTAAAAGTCTATGGTAGGTGAGGTCATGAGCCTTAGGGGTATAAAGCCTGCTCTTGTCTTACTAAATGTATATATTACTCCCACCAAGCTGCCTTGAAAGCACTACAATTCATGTTCATATTCATATATTAATGCTACTCTCACTTCTGGTCAGAGAAGCTTCTCATTTCAGATGGCGATGACCACTGGGATGACCCAAAAGGCAACATAGTGCTGAGAAGAAGGGATGGAGGAGTGCCCAACACTGAAACACCTCTGACACACACTCCAAGGCTCAGGGACCATTGCGGAAGAGGGGGCGGATAGAATGGAAGAGCCAAAGGAAGGGTATGACTTCTTACAATGCAACTGCCCAGACAGAAACTGGCCTCGATATCCATGACCTTGCAGTGCCTAGCAATACCTTCGCAAGACCCTCAAAATAGAAGAAAAAGATGATGACATCAAATTAAAAGAGAGACTAATGGAGAGAGGGAGGGGTTATGGTGGAGACTGGAGTTCTAAAGTGGAATGGGGGGGAGGGGAGAGAAATATCAGGTGGGTTTTTTTGTATGTAAGTATAAAAATCAATAAAAAACAATAATTAAAAAAAAAGAAAGAAATTCCATCGAGTGTGGACACCACACTGTCTCATCGTTCCCTCTGCTGTTGGATACCTCAGATGATGCCCTGACAGTGAAATGTTGACTCGGGTTCTTCCGGGTAAATATCAAGGTGTGTTAAGGCTGGTCACATGATAGATGACCCGCCACTACACACTCGTGATTGTAAAACAAGGAGTTCACAAGCAGCACTGATTGCACATTTCACAGTCCTTACTGAGTTTCCATAACAGAAAAGCTTTGGCCAGACTTGGACCTATGCTCACTGCAGAGAATGCTGAGGAAGAGAGGCCCAGGGAGTCTTCTGAAGGGCCAGGGGCACCTTCTGAGGCATCAGAGCCCCGTGGAAGGTGAAGAGAGCTATGTTCAGGAAAATGTCAACAGCAGACATGGCATGCATAGGAGATCTCCAGCAGGGAGGCACCCAGCTCACCGGAGAACTGGAAGGTCCCTGCCACTGCCCTTCATCCAGAGGAACTCACAGGAGGAGTTGGTTGGGCCAAATTCGCCATATGGGACTTCACCAGGAAGTCTCTAGAGACTATGAGACCAGAATAGCACCATTGGCCTTGCTGAGTGCATTTTTGAAAGGCCATGCTGGCTGTTTTGTAGAAAGTATGCTGAAGAGACAACTGTTATGTCAGGAGCCTAGAGAATTCAGCAGGCTGGATAAAAGTCATGGCAGCTGGGCCAATGTGTTGGGATGATGATGGAGACGAGCAGGCAAAGACTAGAAGGTGGTGGCAGGACATGGCCAATCTCTGAGGCTTAAGGAGCGGAGAGAAGGAAGATTTATTTGGGAAGGAGAGCTCATGTTTGAAAAGAAACTTTGAGAGTGTTGGGTGCACTGAATAGATGCTCCTTGGAGATACCCACTTGAGGTTTTCTGGTCAGCCGTTGGAAGCACCATCTTGAAGTTCAAGGACATACCTGGGCTAACAGACCTCTGACATTTAACACACACAGTTTGAACTCAAGCATAGGGAAAAGAAAATGCCTCCAAAAGGTGTGGAAGTGGGTCAGAGAGGGCCAAGGCCAGGGCCTGAGAGGGTGAAGCTCTCACTTCAACCTGGGATCACTTGACTATTTCTCATCAGCCTCTCCTCTGAACAACTTTTTTCTAATATCATTTGTTATTATTATTAATTATTATTATTGCTAATTTTATACTTTGGTTCTCCTTGGGGAAGTGTGGACTAAGACTCATCCTTGCAGCTGCTGTCCCTCAGCAACTCAGTGACCCTTTCTCTTCACGTTCCAATATCTTACCTCTCTCCCAATCTGGAAGTCTTTGCAGCCATCCACGTACCTCCTCCCTCCACTGTAAAGCCTAAGTACAAGGCCTCTGTGACAGGCTGCTGAAATCCTTCTCCCTGTCAGCCTGCCCCTCCGGACACTGCTGCTTACTGCCTTCCATGCGTCAAGCAGCGATGGCCACCTTGTATGCACACCTCTGCTGCTAACTATTGCTCCCCCAAGGGGATGCTCCGTGCTGTGTGTTATTTATCTCCTCCATAGCTTTGCATCCCTACCCTTCATCTATGCTTATCTGCACCTTCTCATACAACCACAACCAAGACCATGACCAGGATGGCACAGTCACACCTATAAACTGGCTCGTTTGTATCTCAGAGGCTTTGGCTACCTTAGTCTGTGTGCTGAGAGGCCTCACCTTCTTCTTTGGAGATAATGCAGTGAGTTCACATGGATGTAATGCATCAGCATCTCCATGGGGCAGACAGGAAGACTACATCACCCCCCACAGCACCAAGGCCTTGTGGACACTTCTGAGCAAATGAGGCAAGAGGAATGTGGTGGTTTGATTCAGGTGTCCCCCATAAACTTGGGTGTTCTGAATGCTACGTTCCCAGCTGATGGCAATTTGGGAATTAACACCTCCTGGAGGCAGAGTATTGTTGGGGGCGGGCTTATGGGTATTATAGCCAGCTTCCCCTTTTCAGTGTTTGGCACACTCTCCTGTTGCTGTTGTCCACCTTATGTTGACCAGAGAGTGATGTCCACCCTCTGCTCATGCCATCGTTTCTCCTGCCATCATGGAGCTTCCCCCTCGAGCCTGTAAGCCAAAATAAACCTCTTTTTTCCCACAAGCTGCTTTTAGTCAGGTGATTTCTGCCAGCAGTACGAACCTGACTGCAACAAGGAATATGACACTTCTGTGATCTTCCTTCAAAACACAGCCTCACTGGGCGTGGTGGCACACACCTTTAATCCCAGCACTCGGGAGGCAGAGGTAGGACAATTGCCGAGAGTTCAAGGCCACCTGAGAATACATAGTGAATTCCAGGTCAGCGTGAACTAGAGTGAGACCCTACCTCTAAAAAAAAAAAAAAAAAACCACAGTCTCATGTTCGTTGGTGTCTCTCTTAGGGCCACATGTGTAAAATGGCTCCACATTGCACAGAACAATGGAGCCACATTCTGAGATGGCTGCATAAAGAAGGTGCCCACAACCTCTGCTCCCCAGCTGGGCTCCTGGTGAGAAAAGATAGATTTGTGTGTGTGTGTGTGTGTGTGCCATCCATGTAGTTAATTATTGGCTTATTAAACAGCGTAGCCTAACTGCCTCAGCCATCTACCCAACCTCACTCCTCTTCCAAACCCTGAGGAATGGTGGGGCTCGCTCCCCCAGCACCCCTCTGCGCCTCTCTTCCTTGCTTGGTTTTGCTCATGGAGGGTTTTAAAATGACACAGTTTGGTGATTTTCATGTCTGTCTCCTATCTGCAAAAGCAAAACCCCAAAGGGAAGAGACCGGTGCTCACATCAGTGTGTGCTTACATGTCTCTGCTGCAGGTGCCAGACTTTGTAAAAGGTGAAGGGGCTGGGAAGATGGCTTGGTGATTAAAGGTGCTTCCTTACAAAGCCTGCCAGCCTGGGTTCAATTCCCAAGCCAACCACACGACCCTGGACACAACATGGGGCAAGCATCTGGAGTTTGTTTTCATCAGCAAGATGCCCTGACATGCTCATAACCCAACCCCCTGGCACACACACTAACTAATGGATTTTCTTTTTTTTTTAATTATTAATTTTTTTATAGACAACTTCTATACTTACATACAAAAACATATGATATTTCCCTCCCCTCCCCCCATTCCACTTTAGACCACCAATCTCTATCATATCCCCTCCCTCTCTCCATTAGTCTTTCTTTTAATTTGATGTCATCATCTTTTTCTTCTATTTTGAGGGTCTTGTGGAGGTATTGCTAGGCACTGCAAGGTCATGGATGTTGAGGCCAATTTCTGTCTGGGCAGTTACATTGTAAGAAGTCATACCCTTCCTTTGGCTCTTCCATTCTATCCGCCCCCTCTTCCTTAATGGTCCCTGAGCCTTGGAGAGTGTGACAGAGGTGTTTCAGTGCTGGGCACTCCTCCATCCCTTCTTCTCAGCACTATGTTGCCTTTTGGTGATCCCAGTGGTCATCGCCATCTGAAAAGAGAAGCTTCTCTAACCAGAAGTGAGAGTAGCATTAATATGTGAATATGAACATTAAGTGTAGTGCCCCCAGGGCAGCTTGGTGGGAATAATATATACATTTAGTCAGACAAGAGCAGGCTTTATACCCCTAAGGCTCATGACCTCACCTGCCATAGACTTTTGCTTAGGATTTTCAGTACCAGGCATGTATTCCCTCCCGTAGAGAGGGCCTTCAGTCCAATTATGGAGCAGTTGGTTACCCCAAGAGTAGACATGCCACTATTGCACCCGTTTAGTCATTGGGCCTGTATGGCCAAAATTGAATGTTCAGTGTCCACTGTTTTCACTGCTGATGACTTCTGTCTCCCATATGGCTGCACGCAGTGCAGCTTTTTCCAGCTTTCAGTTGGCTGATCTACAGGGAGAAGGTTTTCTGCTCAGCACCAGCTTGCTTTCTCAGTGACCTTGCCTCTCAGGCAAGAGATGTCTTCAGCAATAGGGTCTTACTATCTGTTTCTCAAGGGAAACCAAGGGCTTTGGCAATAGCCTTTAATGTTTTGGAGGCTACCGGGACCTCCTTGGCCAACAACTCACTGGAAGGTATCCCATCCCAGGCACTGAAAATTTTCTAGTGACAGTTTACAGCTTCTAGATGTGCCATTCTTTAAAAAAGTAGGTTTACATAAGTCTTATTCACAATATCTTGAATTTAAATTGACCCTCCCCCGCCCTTCTTTTATGCATTCTCTTCCCATGGCCTCGCTTAGGCCATTCCCCTCCCTGTAATCTTTTCTTCTACTTACATATGGGCAATACCATACACTTAAGTCCTTCCCTTTCCTCTCTCCCTTATAGCCTTTTACCAGCTTACTGGTTTCTGGTACCTATTTTTGGTTCCAGTTCACACACAAGTCTATACATTTGTAGTTAGGATCCACATATGAGAGAGAACACGTGACATTTGGCTTTCTGAGCCTGGGTTACCTCACTTAGTATAATCTTTTCCAGATCCATCCATTTCCCTGCAAATTTCATAATTTCATTTTTCTTTTCCACTGAATAGAACTCCATTGTGTAAATGTACCACATCTTTATTATCCATTCATCTGTGGAGGGACATCTAGGCTGCTTCTATTTCCTAGCTATTGTGAATAGAGCAGCAATAAACATGGTTGTGCAAGTATCTCTAAGGTAGTGAGAAGAGTCATTCGGATATATGCCTAGGAGTGCTATAGCTGGATCATATGGTAAATCTATTTTTAGTTGTCTCAAGAACCTCCACACTGATTTCCACAATGGCTGGACCAGATTACATTCCCACCAACAGTGTAGAAGTGTTCCTCTTTTTCTGCATCCACGCCAACACTTATTGTCATTTGTTTTCTTGATGGTAGCCATTCTGACAGGAGTGAAATGGAATCTCAAAGTGGTTTTAATTTGCATTTCCCTGATGGCTAAGGATGTGGAACACTTTTTTAGATGTTTATATGCCATCTGTATTTCTTCTTCTGAGAATTCCCAGCAGTCCAATCCATGAGAAGCCTCTCGAAAGCTTCCACTAGTCCCATGTGGGACACACTGGAGTCTCAGAAACATGGCACTTCTCTCTGTGATGGTGACAGGTGTGAAGCCATCCTAGTGTGGTCACCAAGTCTCCAGCAGCTGTCACAGTCAGAGTGTGAGAAGCAAAGATGGAGGTGGTGAGATCAAGCCCTAGCATCTGGCTCAGTGCTGAGCTCCCTTTGTGTTCTCTCCCTGCCCTAGGAAATGGGCCCGCCCCCTGTCTAATGTAGCAGTAGTCAAAATTCCCTGGGAGCCAGAGCAAAGAGTGACTGTGACTCCTCCCCCGACACAGGAAAGACCTTCAGCTCCCAACCAGTGAGTCAGGACCTCCAGTGATAGTGAGTCACAGGCGCTACTGTGTGTCAGTTGTCACAGTGTGTTGTATTGTGTCATCTCCTTTCTTCTGGCATTCGCACTCTGGCTTTCTAAGGCACATAGATATGCACACACACGTGTGTGTGTGCATGTGTGTGTGAAGGAATTTTCCAGATGCCACTGATGTTTACAATCAGATAACCATGTACAAAGTTCATGAGCCTCCATCACGTGGGTGGGCCTTGTCCAATCAGTAGAGGGCAAAGATGGGAGTCCTGAATGTGAGCTTTATCTGCCCTGCTGGCCTGCTCCAGACAGCTTCAGACTGGCCAGCCGGCCACAGTGTGTGCTAGCTCCTTAGATACGTTGCTACAACAAAGAGAGAGACGTGATAGAGAATAGGTAGATAAATAATAGAAAGATAGATGGATGGATGACAGATAGAAAGGGAGTTATGTAGATGATAGACTGATGGTAGATGAACTATAGATAAATATATGATACATGATAGATAATTAATAGATGGATGATAAGTGGATGATAGATGGTAAGTGATGATAGAAGATGATGATAGATAGATAGATAATAGGTGGATGATAGACAGGTGGATGGATGGATAGATAGATGATAGATAGATAGATAGATAGATAGATAGATAGATAATAGGTGGATGACAGACAGGTGGATGGATGGATGGATAGATAGGTAGATGATAGATAGATAGATAGATAGATAGATAGATAGATAGATAGATAGATAGACAGATAGATAATAGATGTTAAAAAGCTCTAAGTACAAGCACTCATTTGCTCATTACTACAACAGCAGATCAGTGAAAATGGCGCAGGTCCCACTGTCCTGGAGGTTACAAAACAGAGAGAGATAATAAATGCTTGAAGCAGGTCACATGTGGCAATGACCAGTGTCCATATGGGAGAGAAAAGACTCTCTGGAGAGTCTCCCACATTACAGGGCAGCTGTGAGGGTCTTTCTGAGGGGCAGGTTAGCAGGAGCTGGAGGAGATCAGGGGTTCAGCCAGAAGGCTCTATAAGCTCGGGTTACCCTGTCAGAAAACTCCATGGCGGAGGTCCAAGGAGAGCCCTTCAGGATGTGCTATAGAGCTGAGGCCTTTGACAGACCCAATTCCAAGCCATGAACTGGCCTGCATCTACTATGTAACCCAGGAGAAGGTCCTAGAAGTCTCTAAGCCTCAATTTTCACCACTGCAAAGTGATAGTGACAGTTGTTGGCATTTGAGGACCTCTGGGCTATGGCACCCATTCCATGGCTCTTGCTGTCTTGCTTCAACTGCAAGTTCTCAGGATGAACAGGAGCCATCTCTTCAAACCTTCAGAACGACCCACTCCTAGCCCTGCATGTGGGATTGCTCCTCTCTGGCTAAGTATGCTGATGCGTGCAGGAAGCTCGAGGAGAAAGCGGGGTCCAGCCTCAGCTCGTGCCCACACCCGCCGCAGTCCTTGGCCTGGTTTCTGCACAGACAGAGAGCACCTGGTGGGAAGGCATATCATCGCATTCACATCCGCACCTGGACGTTCCCAGCATCTCAGCTGGGAAGTTCAGAAACGAGACTAATGCCAGCCTGCCCCTCCCCCCCGGGAGAAGATAGAGCCTGGCTGTCACTGTGAGAAAGCTCGGTAACCTCAATTTCCAAAGTGCTCTTCAAAGACTCTGTGTGTGTGCACACGAGTGTGTGCCCGCATGCGTGTGGATGTGTGTGTGCTTCTTCCTTGCCCAGGGAGAGTTGGTCTCCAATATTTACAGTTTCCAAATAGACATGCCACTATGGAAGACTTTTTAGTTCATATAAATCACAATTAATGAGGACAGAGGAAAGCAAAGCAAACTCATCTGGATTAGAAAAACCACTTGCAATAAAGAAACCACAATACTATTAAACACAGAAGGAGGAGGGAAGAAGATGGAATGTAGAGGAAGGAATGAGAAAAGGAAGGAAGACATGATGAAGGGGAGGAGAGAAAGGGTGGAAGAAAGGGAGGGAGGAGACTTGTCTCCCCCATAGAGACCAGGAAGTGAGTCCTAGATTTCCCTAGTTCTTCTGCAGGTGCCAGAAAAGACAAGCCTCCTGTGTGTGTGCTCAGGCACACACGTGTGGACACACAGCAGTGTTCACACTCATGAGCATACACAGAGGTGCTCACATGCACACGTGCACATGGTGGCAGGGGCAGAGCACAAGCTGTGCAGGATCAGTTAAAGCTGTGAGGAATCATGCCTGTAAGGCTTCGTTTCCCATGGGCCTTGCTGGACCCATGCATGAGAAGGCTCAGGTTGTCCTTCTTAGCTAAGCCCTTGGCTGAGGTGGCCTGCAGAGAGCGCCTCCAACCCTGCCCATTCTCGCTCTCGGAAGCTCTCTTTAGGCCCAGGGGGAGAGGATCCTGCATGGGTCCGGGTAGCTTGGGAGCTGGGGACCAACTCCTCAGAGAGACCTCCCGTGGGTCTCTGAGTCCAGCTTGCCTGGAGAGTAAGTTTCATCTGGGAGGGGAGAGGGTTGGGTAACAGAAACGTTCGCCTCCTCCACCACACAGCGTCCGTGCTCAGTCTGAGATGTCGCTTTCACTATGATACAAATGTGGGAGGGAAACTTGAAGGTTCTGTTCCTAACCCAACCCGGAGCCCTTTCCAGGTGAAGCCACAGCTCTTAGGTCAACCCTGTGAGTTCAAAACTCCAGCATTTCAAAGTGGCTGTCTCAAGGTAGAATGGCCATAGCAGAGGGTCCCCTTGTCACTCCATTGCCCTACCCACCCACTGCCAACTCCAAGCACATGGCATGGAAAGATGATATGGTGACACTGTGTCCTCACCTCCTCGGACCAGCTCCAGCCTCCCCCCACTCAGGGGCAGGACTGTCCCCAAGATAGACAGTGGCTGTTGCTTAGTCAGGAGCCACTAGCTTCCAGAGAGCCGTCAGGTATCTCCAACAGGGGGAGTGTCACATTTTTAAAAATTTATTTCATTTATTTATTTATTTGAGAGAAAAAGGCAGAAAGAGAGAGAGAGAGAGAGACTGTGTGTGCAGAGGTCTCCAGCCACTGCAAAGGAACTCCAGATGCATGTGTCCCCTTGTGCATCTGGCTTATGTGGATCCTGGAGAATTGAACTGGGATGCTTTGGCTTTGCAGACAAACACCTTAACCGCTAAGCCATCTCTCCAGCCCTGGGAGTGTCACCTTTAAGTGAGGACAATAAACAACCCTGGCCCTTGAATCCCTGGAAGTGATGGACTGGGCAGAGAGGAGATAAGGAGGGCGTGAGCTCAACTGTCCACCGTGCATCTGTCAGGTCTGGTGGCAGGACAGCATAGAGACCCACAGAAAAAATAAAATAAAACAGCAGAGGGTGAGAACCAATGCCGAGTGTTTGCATGATGGCAAACCTTGGATTTACTGAAGAAGAACAGGAGAATAATGGAGTGTTCCAAGGCCTTCCCGGGGAAATAGACTGTTTCCACATAACAAAGCTTCCCTCACTTGGTTCATTTAAAAATACTTTGCTGCCGGGACGCTGAACAATAGCACCAAGCGCAGGTGGGGCCCTGCGGGTGCGGGTGCGGGTGCGGGGACGGCCCCTTCTGCCCTGTGCTGCTCTGCTCACAGCAACCCAGGCTGGTGAGTCACTCTTCACCTAAGCCCCAGGGCGAACCGACCTGAACAAGGGGCACAAAAACCCACATACTGTCCTCTGGCAGGACGGAAGGGACTACTCCTTCACGGAGCCTTGGGGCTGGCATGTATGTAACCAGGACTGAAATGGCACACTGTCTCCTAGAATGGCCACTGCGGTCAAAGGTAGTCACGTCCTCCACTTTGTGTGCATGCACCTTGTATGGTGCGCAGCAAGCCTGCACAGCAAGTCATCCGTGGGCCGGAATGACTGGGCGATGACCCACTTAAAGGCTTCTGGTGTTTCAGCCACAATGACTCCTGAGAGAGGGCAAGGAGTCTCCTCTGCTAACCTTGGGTGAGCAATGGGGCTTCAGAGAACAGGAAGGAGAGAGAAAGAGAGATTATGTCCAGAAAGAAGTTATTCCGGGGCCTAAAGGAAAGGACTTTTCATGAGCTGGCCTTGAGGCGAGCACCCCCTCCCACACATTCAGGAGTGGAGAGCTTCCGGCCACGATAGCAAGTACCTGTTCCATCTGAGGAAGAGAAGAGGGCC
This sequence comes from Orientallactaga sibirica, assembly GCA_036365145.1. Lineage (NCBI taxonomy): Eukaryota > Metazoa > Chordata > Mammalia > Rodentia > Dipodidae > Orientallactaga > Orientallactaga sibirica. Next base: position 12,182,749 of record JAEOAD010000329.1, on the reverse strand, counting down.
AGGGGGGCTTACTTCGGAGGCTTCGGTCCATTAGTGCCTGACCCTGCTCTTTGGGCCTTTGATGAAGCAGCGTGTCATGGTGACTGAGCCAGAGAGAGAGAGAGGAAGAGGCCAGGGTCTCACGGCCCCTTCCAAGGGCACGCCTCCAACCACCCAGTGACCTCAAGGCTTCCCCTGGTGCCCATCACTGACAAGCTCCACTCCTTCTTCAGAGCACTAGCTGGAAAGCCAGCCCTCTCCACATCCTAAGCACAGCACACATGGAGGAAGCAAGGGGGCATTACTTCCTTTCTGCACACCCGTCTCCCCGCCTCCACGAGAGACTAGGAAGGCCCGGATGGAAACAAGGCACAGGTGAGCACCCATATGGGGAACCAGCTAGTCCCAGCTAAATGCAGCCAGTGGTCTCGAGACACTGGTGCCTTCTCTCTCTGCTGCCTGGTAAGGCTGCACTACCTGTAATGGGGGCCACTGGTGACCATAGAGTCCCTGGTTCCTTTAGCTCCCAGGCTGACCCACTTCCTTGTACCCGGGCTCCTTCTGAAGGCCTCTGACCGCAGGCAGGAAATCCCAGCTCTGCCTGTGCGCCCAGCCCATTCCTTCCCTCTTCACTATCTGGTTTGAACCTGAACTGTCTAGGCAGCCCGATAATTCCATTTCTAGCCTCCACTTTCTCTGTTCCTAAATATAACTTAAGTGTGACTCATGCTGGCAACCAATTGAGCTCACATTACTCAGAGATTTGCCCCTCGATTTCTCCTGATTCACCCCAAATTAAATTGCAGTGCCCAAAGGCCGTCTTCACTCCAGCAGAGAAAAGGACTCAGCCAGCTTTGTACAGAGCCTGCATGGTGGAGGGAGAGGGAACTGAGGGAGGACAGCAGATGGCTCTCACTTCCCTGTGGGTGCCCTGGCCTGCCTGGGGCGTCAACCTTGCCAGGTCTGCAATGTGGCTTTCACTCTGCCAGGAGGGCAGCGTCCCACTTAACGCAAATGGCCCAGCTACAGGAGCTGAGGGACGAGCCTGCTATCCCTCCTCATTCTGCCATTTATTAATGGGCCCTCCACGTCCTTGCTCAGCAAAACCAGGCCGACTGATGGCTCATTTTGTTCTCAGTGGAGGGCGTTAAGCAGGGCGATTTAAGATGAGAACACTCATATTTGGAAGTCTTTTCTTTGAGTACAAATGGAAAATTACTTTTTCTTTGGTTCCATGAGGGAGAAGCAGGTGTGAACAATTTGCTGTCAACACTTTCAGAACTCCTGGCCTGCCAATGAGGCTTGGCTTTCAGTCACAGGAGCAGAGAGTGGCAGCCACCACTGCTCAGTGCCACCTGTCACATGGCCTCACAGAGGGGGCTACTGAGAGCCAGAGGAGGAGGAGAGGATCCCGGAAGGAAGTTCCCCCAGCTAACCTTCACTTTGGCTCTCCTTTGTCCTCAGCATGACCTCAGGCAAGTTTGGTGGGTTTTCCTTTTTTTTTTTTTTTTATAATAATAAAAAAAAAAAAATAAATAGTATGAGCTTGGTCTTAATAACTCTATCTATCCCATTTTGGGGAAGGTGAAGGACTGGCCTGATATGGCCTGGCTTTACCCCATCTCCCTTCAAATCACACTCCTGTTGGACTGCAGATCATGATGCCACCCAGGAGGGTAGTGACAGACATGTCTGTCTCGAGGCTTCAAACAGGAAGGAAAATCAACACTCAGAGAGTTGACATCATGGCCTCACCCCACCCACCCCCATCCTTGTGGATATGTCCCTGTACCTTACCTGACCGGAGAGCCTGGACAACCCCTGTGACACACAGGACAAGAGAGCAGTCTCAGCTTCACCACCCACCAACTCACCCTGAGCCAGTGGCCGCTGAAAACCACTGAACCGAGCTGAAAAATCATTTTTTATTTGTTGAGGTACTAGGGATAGAACCCTGGGCCCTGTGCATGCCAAGTAAAATGTTCTTAAATGAATCTATGTCCCCAGCACTGTTTGTTTTTTTTTCAGAGCCTCACTGTATTGCCCGGCTAGCCTTGTGGTCCTCCTGCCTCAGCTTCTGGAGCAAACAGTATTATGTGACATACTCGACAGTGGACAGCTGTGTGCCAGGGCCACATTCCCGGTGGCCCTGAAGGACTGTGGTGGACAGAAGTCATCCCAGTGAGCAGAACTTCAGTGCGGGTTTCGTTTCCCTGGGTGGGTGAGATGGCTGGCAGCGCAGACCCGCTCTGATCCCTGAGCATTTGCTAATGTCTTGAAAGAAGCAAGATGGGGAAGTTGCAGAGCAAACACAGGGGTTTGTGGATGGAAACAGACTAGGAAAATATTTGTGTCACTGGAGATGCCCACTACAGGGCAACCAACCACCTGGAAGAGACCGCTGATGCCCAGGTGGACAGGGCGACACTGTAGTCTGCCTCTCTCCCAGCCACCGCAGGGCTTTCACAGTGGGCACGGAATGAAGTGGCTGTGGTGGTAGGGATGGTGGCAGGGAGAGAAGCCATGTGCAGGTTGCACACAGGCTGACCCACCTGTACACTGTTGAGTGCCCACTGTGCCAACAGCACAGACCATGCTGAGCCCTGAAATGGGCCACACCCCCGGAGGTCCATTTGGTGGTAGCTTGCCGAAGTAGACCTTCTCCCAGTGTGCTGACACATTCACCCCACAGCAGGGAGCCTCCCCCCCCCCCGTGCGTTTGGACCCACCTTCCCTGTTCTACCGTCTCTCCCATCATCAGTGCTCCAGGTTGCACTGCAAATTCCTCCGAACTGAAGCATCCCTTCCTGACGGAGGAGGCGGGCTCAGGAGACGCAGGAGGTCAGGAGATCCTGAAAATCTGAAATTTACAAGGTTGCGAGACCCCTCCCTAAGGTTATATAAAGGTAAACCAACTGCTTGGGGAGACTCTCCAGCCAGCCGAGCTGCCGGCAAGTTGTGCAGTGGCTTCTGTGACTCCACTGCGCTGGGGTGGGTGTTCCAGTGATGCAGCTGCGCTTAAGTCACCCATACTCCTGTAGGCAGCCCTCACCCTGCTCTGTATATAATACAAACAAGTTCAATGGTTCACTCAACTGGGTTTGGTATAATTATGCTTCAGTCTGTCATCTGTGCCCTATCTGAGGTGAATAGATGTGTGTTCGTGTCCCAGGAAAAGTTTCACAGCACACGTGGCTCAAGAGCACACTCCTTAGCATGGCTTTCTTCCAGCCTTTGGCTGACGGTGCCTTCGGCCCGGGCATAGGACCCCACAGGTGGGATTAGCCAGTTTACTGCATCCCCATCTCTCTAGTGCTGAAGGCTGACTGAGAAAGAAAATGACACACAGACAGACAAGCCATCTGAGCACAGCAAGACACAATGCCCCCGAAGAAGGGTTCCACCTTAGGGACCAGCGTGTGCCTGTATCACGACAGCGAAAGGCTCTCTCTCTCTCTGAGCTCAATGCCTGAGGTTGGGGACACAGGGTCAGGAGGCTCCTGTCTCACTGTGACACCTCCCAGTCCAGCAAGCACATGTAGTAAGCCAGTGTTGGTATTGCTGATTTTTCTGGCAAACATGATGTACAGTTCTTCATGCGTGCTGTGTGTCTGTCTTATATGCTGGCTGCTGTGGGGTTGTATTGCTTGGGGTGAGAACCACTGAGCCAAGTGTAGGGCCCAGTCCTAAAGCCCTGGCTGGTCCTGCAATGTGGGGTCAAGTCCTGTACCCTGCCTGGTGCTTGGTTTGATTCAGATCACAGCCACGTGCTTCCTACACCCCACAGAAACCAGCTTTTCTCACGCTTCAAAACATCTCTTTTGATGTTGTTTATGTTCGGTTTCATTATTATTCTTAATTTGGTCAAATCTTTCTGCATATCTCACTTTTCATTTCCTCATGGCTTCCACATGCTGCACATTTTTTTTGGGGGGGGGAGAAGCTTATATTTATTCTTCAAATGCTTACAATAAACTCCCTCATTCCCTTCTATTCCTTCACATTTATTTCAGTATTCAGCACTTACTGCTTCATGTCACCTGTTATTTATGACACGATTTTCCTTTCATGGCGGGGTGTTTGTTCCGAGGGCATTTAGTTAACAGTCTATCTCTTTTCTCTGTGAACTTGGGATGCCTTCTTTATCGCCTTACCATAAACTAAGATTTGGTATTTACATAAGCATGTTTCTCCTGTCTTACTCATTCAATTAATTATTTTTAAAGGCCCAACTGCATCCTATTTAATTATGTCAGCACTGTACAATTCCACATCTTGTAAGACAAGTATTCTTTTGTTGTTGTTTTGATGTTTTTCAAAACCAAAAAACCAAAAAGAAGGAAGGTGGGGTAGAGACTGGATGTTTTGTACTGTGAACTTTCTCCCACACAAACACTAAAATTGATTTGTCAGGTGGCATGCGAGCTTGATTAGAATGAGATTTCATTGATCCTGCAGATTGCTTTATGGACAATTTGCCTGCTTGGAGCACGGTGTGATAAGAGAAGAGAATTTAATGGGATTGTAAGGGATGTCTTCTCTTAGACGGTGAGCTCAAGTGAAGCCGGAATGAGGTGACCTGGTGAGTCGTGAAGAACATTCTATGCAGAGAAAGGAGGGCTTGGGAGGTTTTAAGGAGGCAAGGTAGCTGGTATGAGAGAAGCAACTGTTCACGCGGCTGGAGCTGGGCTGGGGGTCAGAAAGCCTCGGGGTGAGATTCTGAGTCAAGTGCATAGGGAGGATTTTGCTGTTTTGTTTCAAAGTGATGAGAAGACCTTGGAAGGTTCTGAATGCACTAGAAGTGTTTCCACTTTCTATGATTGGGTGCGGCTTCCCCACTGTGGTCTCCAAGGGTGAAGGCAGGAGCAGAAGCAGGGAGGCCAGTGGGGGCCCTTGCATGAGACCAGCATGGAGCTGGTGTTCCAGACAAAGACAATGAAAAGGTTGGGGTGACCTGTCCAAGAGAAGACCAGTAGATTGGATGTGTGCTAGGTGGTGTGTAACCACAGAAGAGAGGTGTCAAGGAAGACACCCAAGGACCCCAGCCTGAGTGACAGGAGAAGTGAGAACATGGATGGCAGGGAAGGACTGGGGATCCTTCATGGGTGATCAGGTGACATCCCAATAAACCCGTCACCAATGCAAAGGAAGATAAATTAAAAGCAGAGCACCCTTACCAAGCCTCCACTCAGCCCCACAGTGCGCTGGTCGCTGGTCGCTGGTCGGCTGTCTCCCTCCTCTCTTCCCTCTTAGCCGACTGTGAGTAGTGGCTCCATGCTGCTGGTGGCATTGCCAGAGATGATGGAGGCGTGTAGCACCAGCCTAGGAAAAGCACAATTCACGGGAAAGCACAATTCACAGCTCCAAGTAGGGCCACCCTACGTGAAGACGCTTTCCCACCATGGAAAAGCCTTCTAGTGTGGCCCTGTCTCTGGTGGAGAGGAGCCAATGGAAAGGCGATTTGCACGCCACTCCTCCAGTCAGCCTCCAAAAGCTTCCTGCCACTCTCCCTACCAGGCAAGCTCCTCCCTGGGAGCCAGGTTCCGAGGCTTCTCCCCTGCCCTCCCCCCTCCTTGACTCTTGCAGGTGCTATGGTACACCAAGCTGCTGGGACCAGCAACCAACCAGCTGCAATTCAGCTGTCCTTCCTCCCCTCTCAGTACTCCCTCTCAGTACTCCCTCCCAGCACTCCCTCTCAGTACTCCCTCTCAGCACTCCCCTCTCAGTACTCCCCTCTCAGTACTCCCTCCCAGCACTCCCTCTCAGTACTCCCTCTCAGCACTCCCCTCTCAGTACTCCCCTCTCAGTACTCCCCTCCCAGCACTCCCTCTCAGTACTCCCTCTCAATACTCCCCTCTCAGTACTCCCTCTCAGCACTACCTCTCAGCACTCCCTCCCAGCACTCCCTCTCAGTACTCCTCTCTCAGCACTCCCTCTCAGCACTCCCTCCCAGCACTCCCTCTCAGTACTCTCCTCTCAGTACTCCCTCTCAGCACTACCTCTCAGCACTCCCTCCCAGCACTCCCTCTCAGCACTCCCTCTCAGCACTCCCTCCCAGCACTCCCTCCCAGCACTCCCTCCCAGCACTCCCTCTCAGCACTCCCTTCTCATCACTCCCTTCTCAGTACTCCCTCTCAGTACTCCCTCTCAGTACTCCCTTCTCAGCACTCCCCTCTCAGCACTCCCCTCTCAGCACTCCCTCCCAGCACTCCCTCTCAGCACTCCCTCTCAGTACTCCCTTCCAGCACTCCCTCTCAGTACTCCCTTGCCACCTGCCCACACCTCTCAGGAGGCCTATTGAGGCCACCTAGATGCCCTCCCCATTGCTGTCCTTGTCCTTCTTCTCATTTTGTTGACAGTAGCAAGGGCCATTATCAGATGCTTGCTCTTTAATTGTCTGGCTTTCCCACTAAAGACAAAGGTCCACACTGGCGGGCTTTCTTTTGTTGTCTTGTCATTGCTTCCTGAGGGTCTCCAGAGACCTCACAAGTCCTAGGGTCTGTGGGAGATAGGAAGGGAGGGAAGAGACCCAGAAGGAAGGCATCAGTGTAGGTCACAATATTGAGTTGCCGTGTGTGTGTGTGTGTGTGTGTGTGTGTGTGTTTGTGTGTGTGTAAATTAGTTGGAAATTTACATATTAAAAAATCTTTTTATGTTGTTCTTTTATCCGACTCCCTTTCTGAGCACTTTTATGGGAAAGTGTATCTAGGTTGCTGCTGCCTCCAGCACACTTTCTGCTGTAGACAAACACCTAAACAAAATGATGGTTTGGGCTGGAGAGATGACTCAGTGCTTGCTTACAAAACTTGAAGGTCTGGGTTTGAGTTCCCAGCACCCATGTAATGCCAGATGCTCAAAGTGTGGCATGCATCTGGAGTTCATTCACAATGGCACTGGGACTTGGTGTACCCATTCTGTCTCTCTCCTCTCTCTCTTTCCTTGCAAATAAATAAATATTTTTTAAATGATGGCTTCTTCCTTTTAATGTATGACTTTTTCTTGTCTTATTGCATTGGGCAGAACATACAGAAACAATGACAGACAGCTAGCAGTACATGTGCTTCAGTTTTATGCCACTTCCCTGTAAGAACATTAGTACTTGGTGGTGGTACGCATGACCTCGGATGGAAGCCCACCTGGGGAGATGTACTGTACTGTACTAGTCAGTGGACTAGGGGCTTGGGGGGTTGTCTATGAGTTATCCTATGTGCTGTTGCTTTCATAGTCAAAGCCCCTGGCAAAAAGATATGTTGCCATAACCACTTCTGGAATCATAATGGAAATGTGAACCAAAACATCAAAGCATTCTTTTCTTAAATGCTTAAAAATATTTTTATTTATTTATTTGTAAGTGGAGGGAGGGGGGAGAGAGAGAGAAAGTGCCAGGGCCACTAGGCACTGCAAACAAACTCCAGATACATGCACCACTTTGTGCATCTGGCTTACATGGGTACTGGGGAATTGAACCTAGGTCCTTAGGTTTCATAGGCAAACGCCTTAACTGCTGAGCCATCTCTCCAGTCCATCAAAGCATTCTTAATGGCTATGGACATGTGTTTTGGGCAGACAGAGAAAACACATTCCTGCTCAGAGGTGTTGGTATTAAAATTCTCCTCCTAGACCTCATTTGCCATTAAACACAAGTCCTATTTAGAACTCTCACTAGAATTCAAATGTGAAAAATTCCACTACTACAGAGCCGACAGCTTTACAAGGCAGTGGTGTTGCTGACATGTAAGTCTTCCTTTTGGTTTGCTTTTCCTTATCCTGAGCCAAGGTGCTTCTCTCTGGAGGTTTTGTGCACATGGATAGATCCCTGCTGTCTAAAGGCCAGCGATGTCCCTTATCTTAAGCTGACCTCCTTTAGATATCCATGTCTTCATGGCAACTAGCATCTACTTAAACATATGTTTATTGACTCTGGCTAGAATTAAGGTGTCAACTCTGTCTGCAGCCAGATCAGCCACAGTCCACTCCATGTGCAGTTTGATTTCCAGTTCTCTGGAGACCAAATTCCACAGAAAGCCAAGCAGGGGTCAAACACAGGAAAGTTCAGAGGAAGACCAAAGAAAAGCTGAAGAAGAGGGACAGCAGGAAGAGAAGTGGGAGCAGGGGGAGGCGAGAAAAGGAAGAAGAGGTATAGAATGAGCAGGGGACAATGATTCAGAGGCATGTGCAAGGCTGTCTTGCTGGGGACAAGGCTCCAGATGGGATTTGACATGCAAGCAGTACATGGAGCAAATGTCTGTGAGGAAGAAAAGGGAGGAGACAGAAGAGGCTGAGAGAGCTGCAGGACAACAGCAAAGGCCACACACTTCCGGGAAGAGGAAGAGGGATGGAGACTACGGAGTCAGCCTCAGCCTGCACAAGGGTCCTAGGAGAGCATTGGCCAGGACAGTGGCCCATTTGCAAGGTGGTCATGGAGAAAAGGGAGCAAGTAGGAAATACAGTAAATTGGGAAGGATTGATGGAAACTGTCATGAATACGTGTTCTTTCACTCAGTGTATGTTCTCCTAAATGCTTAATAGTCATGCATTTATGTAAAAGTTGAGGCTTCTACAGAAGGAGCTGGGTGAGCAGATCCTCGTTTTCCAGCATTATGTGAGGAAACAGCTACCAGTCCCATGGGCAGATCCTCCCCCAAGTGTGGGACCTGGGGCAGTCAGAGCACCCAGAGATGAGCCAGGAAGACCCCTTCCTCCCTGTGGAGGAAGCATGCCATGTTCACTCTACAGACACGTGCTTCCAAAGATATAAGCATTGTTTTTAACAAGAACCTATTGGCTGCCCCTCAAACCCTGGGAAAGAAAATCAGATTTATTAGTTGCAGTTTGGGGTCACTACAAAAATATAGAATAGCATCCACTTATAAATTTTTCTGAGAAAGTATGCTTTGGTCTTCTGGGATTGGAATTAGCAAATCATAGGGTAGGTGAACATTAAAATGCATGAGGAACTGACCAATACCCTCAGAAAGGATGCCATCATTTCCACTTCCACCAGCAACCTCAGGGTTCCAGCCTATAACCTTGACATATGATGCTACCAGTCTGGTTTGGAAACTTCATCCTCAGCTGGTGGTGCTATTCCAGAAGGTACAGAGCCTTCAGGAGGTGGAGCCTTGCTGAATGAAGTGAAGAAATGAACCACTGGGGTCAGGCCTTGAGGTATTACAGCCCAACCTCCTGGCTCTCTGTCTACTTTTCTCCCTGCCGATGTGATGATATGAAGCTAGCTGCCAGCTCCTGCCATGCCTTCTGTGCTTTGAAAGAAACTTCCCCTTCAAACTGTAAACTGAAATGAACCATTTGCTTCCATGAGCATAATCTGGCCAGGTATTTTGTTCCAGCAAAGTAACTGACCCACACAGTCTTTAAGATAGCCAGTCAACTGCATATGAAGTGATGCTTCATTTCCCAATAGTGTTTGTTGAGGAATCTGCCTTCTTTGTGATAAGGCAAGCTGGGGATCATTGGAGACCTTCAGTCCTGCCTTCATCTCACTGGCCTGCATGTCTATTCTGATGCCAGGTCTGTGCATTGTTGATGTTGTAACTCCACTGCAAATTCTGCAATTGGAGGATGTGATTCCTGCAGCTCTGTTTGTCTTCACACGCACACGTCACAGTGTAGAGAGTTGGTGGCATCTTGGGTTGCCGTGGGCCCAGGAGTCAGGTCGGGTGACTCATCATCCTGATCCTGTTGTGAACCACGAACATGGGACACCTTTTCATTTGTTCAGGAATGTGCTCAGGACAATGCCAACACTGCATTACGTTCCATGCATTCTTACATGTTTTGATATGTGTTACACTTTTCTAGAAGGAAATGGCTTCTACTCTCATCGTCAGCACATGTAGGAACACATAGAGAAACACAACTGTATGTGAAACTCGTCTCCAGCACTTTGATAAACATGCTTATTTTCACTGTTGCCTGTTGATGTTCCTTTGTATTTTCTAAATGTAGGGTTTTATTGTCTATGAATTAAACGCATAAAGCAAAAACTGTCACAAGTAAAAGGACGAGTGAATATATTTATAAACATTTTTGGAAATGTCCACACTTGGCCTTCTATTGGAGGAAACCTGTAGGTATAAGATCATTAAGGACATGGGATTAAAATCCTCTGAACACAAATACTGAACTCATGACCAATTCACTTCTTCACTCACCAAAGAAGAGAGTCCTATGCTATGACACAAGCTGAATGAACTTTGCGAGAATGACATTGTGACTCACAATTACCCACAATAAACACAACAGAGAAGCAATGTCTTGCAGATCATTTTATTATGCCACAAACATAACAGAGACACTATAATTAAGTTTGATTTGGTTTTGGTTTTTGCGACAGTGTCTCATGTAGCCCAGGCTGGCCTTTAGCTCGCTATATGACTGAGGATGACCTTAAACTTTTTATCTTCCTTTCTTTCCTTTCTAAGTGCCTGGATTACAGGCATATGCCACCATGTCCCGCTGGTTAACTACAGTTAAAAAAGAAAATGGTAAGAAAAAGTTAAATAGTTGGCAGTTAAGGCACGCACATATAAATAACTCATGAATCAAACAAGAAATCATAATGAAAATTTAAAAATATTTTGAAGCGGATAAAAATGAAAGCACAACACATCGAGAGATGTGAGCTGAGGTTTAAATAACAGTTGGGGAAAAATGTATAATTTAAATGCATAATTAGGAGGGAAGAAAGTTTTAAAGTTAATGATCTACCTTAAGAGGCAAGGAAATGGAGAACAAATTAGTCCCAAAGAAGGCAGAATAATAAAAATAACAAAGGGCAGAACAGAGTTAAATGAAATAGAAAACCTGCAATTAAGAAGTCGACAATGTGAACAAAGTTCTTTGCAAAAGCTAACAAAATTGAGAATACCCAGGAAGACAGAGTAAAGAGCACACATGTGGACACATACACACACACATGGCACAGATACACACATGCACACACACGTACAGAACACACACATGGACACATGCACACATGAGCGTGGCACAGATCACGCCCACACCCACACACACAGAGGCCGGGTGAAGAAGGGAGGGCTGTGATAAGCAGGATCAGATCAAAGACAGGGAACTACTAAGGAATCTATAGACAAGAAATGGATAATAACACCATATTAGCAAACCAGACATTTTTATAACTTAGGTCTCCTGGACAAATTCCCTAAAAAATATAATTTACCAAAGCAATAACCCCATTTTTAAAAATAGAGCAAAAGAAATATTTATTTTAAATAATTTCATAGCATTAGCATAATGCTGATACTGAAACAAAACAAAGTATTACACAAACATAAATCATATGTCAACATCAATATCATTATAAACACAAATTCCTAAGTAGGACATTAGCAGCCAGAATTCAGTTGTGGGCAAACATAGGGTGTGCATTCATGAGTGGAATTATCCTCACAGTGCAATGCTTGTTTGACATTCTGTGATCAGTTAGTGCCATCTATCACATGAACAATGAAGGCCTGCCTGGAAGCCCAGAGCCAGCGTCTACTCATGGCAGAACACTACGTACATTTATGCTAAGTTCAGTGACAGAGCAAAGAGCGCCCTTGAGCACTTTGATAGAACATTATGCTGGAAGTCTTAGCTAAGGTGAGAAAGCAGGAAAAGTGCAAATGACTGTGGCAGTTATCATTTTCTGGGACAAAACACAAGACCAGAAGCAGCTTATGGAAGGGAAGGGATTATTTCAGCTTTACAGTTTTGAGGGAAAAAAACATGGAGGGGAAAAGCATGGCAGGAGCACACAGTAAAGCATCCATCTTGTCACATGGGTGGAAGGAGGCAGTGAGAGTGAGCTGAGCCATCAGCACTCAGGAGGGCTGGAATAATAACCCTCAAGATCTGCGTCCAGTGACATGTGCCCTCCTGCAAGGCTCCACCTCCCAAAGGTCTTATAACTTCCCCAAACTGCTGCCAGCTGTGGATCAAATATTCAAAACACATGAGCCTAAGGGGCACAGTTCATTCAAACCACCACAACTTCATAAATAAATATTTAAACAGAAAAAATAAAAATGTCCATGTGTACAGGCGACATTACTGTCCCCAAAGAAAATTATTTTTATATGCTGGCATTTGTGCATAAGTATACATGTGTGAGGTGGTTTGGGTCAGACGTCCACCATGAATTTATGTGTTTTGAATGCTGGAGGAGGTGTGTTGTTGGGGTGATCTTGGGGTGCTATAGCTATTGCCCTGTGCTAGAACTTGTCTCACTGTCCTGCTGCTATTGTCCACCTGATATTGGTAAGGAGGTGATGTCCCCAGCCATCATGGAGCTTCCCCTCGACATGGTAAGCCAAAATAGGCAACTTTCCTCACATCAGCTGCTTTTGGTCAGGTGCTTTGTCCCAGCAATAAGAAGGTCACTACAACACTGTGTGGGGTGCACGTGTGTGGGGGGGGCCAAAGGATAACCTTGGGTGTCCTCCTCAGGCATGCCATTCACCTCTTTTTGAGACAGGGTTTTGCGTCAGCCTGTAGCTCACCAATTAGGCTGTTAGCTGGTCAGCATGTCCCAGGAGTCCTCCTGTCTCAACCTCCATGCTGTGACTGGAAGTGTGTGCCATCATGCCCAGCATGTTTACATGGATACTGGAGACTGAACCCAGGCCTTCAGACTTTGCAACTGCTCTATCTCCAAGCCCTAGAAAATTCTTAAGTGATCTAAAATAACAAAAAACTAGTGGATTATTAAGTTAATTTACCATTTGCAAAGGAAGCAAACCAGTAAAAAAAAAAAAAAAAATCCACTTTTCCTGCTGTGAGCAGTGAGCAACTCGAAAGAAGTTAAGGGTGATAAGTAAAGTAAAGAAAATCATGATAATTTTAAGATGTCACAGGTGACCTTGCAGTGGAAAGAAAAGAAGAGCCGTGTAAAAGGAGAGATATACCATGTTCATCGACGGGGAACCACAGCGCCTGGAAGGTCCTCCTGAAGATTTTCTGCAGTCAGGGGACTTCTTTTCCAAGTAAACTTGTTTGAATTAATAGGAGTAAGTCGAGTCTAAGATTCATATTACACACGTCATTTCAAGTATTTTAAACAAACAAAACAATTGGACAATCTCTATCTCATGTCAGTGCTTACTACAAAGTTGCAGTCCATATTGGAGTCCATTATTGGATTTCATTTGGGCCCAGGGATTGATGGGGAGAAATAGAGTGCAGACGGAGTCAGACCCACAGCACAACTGATTTTTGACAAATATATCAAGACCACTCAGTGGAGGAAGAAAAGTCTTTAGCAACAGTGCTCCAATGATTGGACATCCACTTAGACGCAGTCAACTTCCTCTTTCATATATTTCACAAAAATTGAGATTATAGTCTTACATGTAAAATCTATATCTATAAAGCTTTTAAGAGGAGACCAAAGGAATGAAATGCAATCTTGAAGTGGGCAAAAGGTCTCTTGCAGGATACAAAAAGCAATAACCATAAGAGAAAATGAATCGACAGTCTGAGCCTCTTCAAAATTAAAAGCTTCTTTGTAGCAAAAGACACCATTAAGAAAATGAGATGGGAAGTCATAGACTGGGAGAAAATATTGGCCATGCATTACAGTGGTGCAATATGCATCTTAGTCCCAAATGGATGGCTTGGTTTAGAAAGTACATAGGGACAGACCATGCGCCCGTTCCAGCAGGTCAACCAGGGAAGGACGGAGACACACATTCCCAGCTTCTTCGCAGAAGATGTGTGGCAGGTCAGCACACAGAGAGTTAAGAACTTCAGTAACTGAGCATGTGCAGTTTTAAAGCACTGTGTGGGTCAGTTAGTTTGCTGTGAAGGAGGAGAAGAAAAGAGAGAAAAGGGGGATGAGAGGAGAAAAACAGAGAAAGAAAGGGGGAAGGGGGAAGGGGAAAGAGAAGAAAAGAAGAGGGAAGAAGAGCAGAATGAAGAGGAGGTAGGGAAAATGGTACTTTCACCTCATCCCATATGCAAAAATTAACATAGAATATAATCCTATGCAAAAATTAACATAGAGTATAATCATATACAAAAATTAACCTAGAGTATAATCATATGCAAAAATTAACATAGAGTATAATCATGACTCTACAAGTTCTAGAAGAAAACATAAGAAATTTTGCTTCGAGGCCAAAGTTTCATGAATGTAATCACAAGCAGATTCATACAAACACCAAATTGATCAATTAGACTGCATCCAAATTTAAAACATTTGTTTTTCAAAGGGAAATATTAAGAAAATGAAAATAAAAATAAAATATTGGGGAGAATATATACAGATTAGACCAAATTATGCAGTTTCATACCGCAAAAACCAACAGACAAAAAAATTCTAAGCGGTAATGAACATTTGGAGGGACATGTCACCAATGACAATCATACCTGGTTTGACACTTGTGGAAATATGACCGAATGTTATGCACCTTAAAGCACAAGTGTGAATTAAGACCCAGTGATACTCACCTCTTCCCACCCCGAAGAATGGCTTTGGGTGCAGAGAGACCTTCATGTGCAGCTGGAGGGGGTGGGCAGTGTGTCTTCCTACGCGGCCACTCTGGAAGTTAGTCTGACAACAGCTTCAAGAGTGAAACATCAACGATAAACCCAGAATCCCAGGCCTTGGCATCTACCCAAAACACATGAAAACATAGTTTTACACAAAGACTTGTACTCTAGGACCAACTGCTACTTCACTCATAAGGCCCCAGGCTGAATGTCCCCAGCCGCTGGTGGATAAACACATTGTCACCTACCGAAGTGAAAAGCCCAGCACTGCTCGGCAGCAGAAAGTGTCCCCAGGTTGATTCTTACAGTGCAGTGTTTCATAGTGGGCTGTGTCTGCAGCTGGAGTCACACTCATTCACCTTCAAACTAAAGAATGCCAAGCTTGTGACTCTGTGTTGTTGGACACCTCTCTCTCTCTTTCTCTCTCTCTCTCTCTTCTCTCTCTCTCTCACACACACATGCACACTTTCAAGCTATTTTCTTCCACAATGTCCATCTGCTCTTTGCCCCATCTGTGCATCCTACACCCCATCCACTGTCACTTTCATCTCTGTATATTCAACCCGGACTTTTTTCACATCTTCTACAGTTCTACATAACTTTCTCAACTTGTGCATCACAGACATAAAACTGGGTAATTCCATCTGCTGGAAACACCTCATGAATGCCTATCAGAGCCGCTGTTGCAGTCAGCTTCAGTTGCTGGGTTGAACTTCCAAACCAGGCACACTTATGGAGGAAGGGATTTATTGAAGCTTACAGACAGAGGGCAAGTTCCGTAACAGAAGAAGAAGCTGGCCCCCTTTCACAGGTCCATGCCAAGAGAGAGAAACAACCACCAGCAGCAAAGCAAGCACACTTGAGGAGCTCAGGCACTGCTCAGGCACGTGGCATACCTTTGGCTGTAAATTCCAGATCAGCCCCAGACCTCAGAGCTGGACCCTAAGGTCCACCCACAGTGACAAGTGGCTGGAGAGTTAAAGCTTTACTAAAACTGAATCTACTGGGTGGGGGCATCCATTCTAACCATCACAGTCACCAAGTAGCACCAGGAAGCAAGATTTCACCCCTGGCCTCTGTGGGAGCCAGTTGATCCACTTGACTTGTGCTGCAGAGCCCAAGCTCTGTTCTTCCCTAAACACAAGGGGAAAGAAGTCTCTTGTAGCCATGAGATCTACGCCTCTCTACCTAAGCCATGCCACTCCAGAAAAGCCTATGGCTCCTACTTGCAGATGTCTCTGCATCCATTCCCACCTCTGCTCTTCCAAGAACACTGTGCTGTGTCCAGAAGTGGACCGGAGACAGTAAACAAACGCAGAGGAAGGGCAGTGCACACGTGCCCGGGTCAGAGAGAGAGCCTGGGACCAAGGAGGCCCAGGCTGTCCTGGCAAACGGAGGTGGCAGAGGCCCTGGAGCAGTCTTCGAGAAGTTCCCAGTCTGGGCCTATTTCTTGACCGGGTGCCGCTGCCAGGTCCCACACTGTTTATTACAGCAGTGATGAGATGTGAAGAAAATTCAAGAGTGAGCATTTGAGAACGTTTATAGAAAATTGACAGGGTAATTTTATGTCTGTTGAAATTAATAACAAAAAAAAAATCAGTCAATGTTGTACGCCTTTTCATTTCTTTCTCTATCTCTCTCTCTCTCTCTCTCTCTCTCTCTCTCCTCTTTGGAGCAATTTCTATTTTGCTGTAATTTTCCAGCCATAATCTGGGATGGACAGCAAGGCTCCTCCCCACAGGTCCATCTGAGAAGGAGCCGGGCACTCCAGGGCAGAAGCCTTGGGTCTGAGGTTTCCACAGAGAGCAAAGGACCCACTCTGGTCTCCAGTGGGTGTCCGGGTCACATTTATCACTTGGATGGCTCTGGCATCATGGGGAACATGGATCAGAGAGAGAGAGAGAGCAGGTGGGATATGGACAAGAGACTCCGGGCTCACCGTTGGTCTACAATGAATTCAGAGCACTCTGGGGTCTCTGCAGCTCCACAACAGAGTGGAGCCTGAAGAGCTGAGACTCAGTACTTACCCAGCCTCCAGTGCATCCCTCTGCCCCTGCCTTTCAGCACTCTGGAGTGTTCTACGTTTCTCCACCAGGGCAGCGAGAGAGGCAAGGGCTCAGGTCTGCAGAAAGCCATCGTGTGGCGCTGTACAGGTCCTCCCACCAGACTGAGACTCAGAAAGGAGCCCTCTTGGGTTATTTTCATTTGAGGGCTGTTTGGGTATTTTTAATCCCTCAAAATCAGCAACTTGGCCATGATGTCCAGAGCAGAGCAGCCAGGCCACCTGCCATTCTCCTGATGGAGGAAACAGATGCCGAAAGAGGAGGAAGAGGACGCTGCAGATGACCAAGCACAAGGCCGCGAGTGCGCCGTGAGTAAGCCATGCACCACAGCGCTCTGTCAACTGTGGTCTGAAGTTCAAAATCGACACCTTCTTCTGCAGCCGCTGGGACTTAAAAGGAAATAAAAAAATATATGCCCCACGTTACTATTTGCTTTACCTCTGTAAATCCAAGAATGAAGAGCGTGCTAGAGAAAACAAATGTCACGCACGGTTTCAGAGTGCAGGTCTCCAGCCCCAACACTGACTGGCTTTCTGGTTCCACACAGGATCTTGCAGTCAGACAATAAGGTCCCAGGGACATCAGAGCCCAGAAAAGCCAGGATGCTTCGCAGACTGCAACCCCAGCACCAGCACTGACGCCAACCACAGGCTGTGGAGTAATGAGAGGTAGAGGCTGCAATGAATATTGAATAACAACCTCACACATTGTGCTCGTAAGAATACTAAAAAGAAAACAGAAGCCATTGGGGATGGAGGCGCATGACTATCAGTGAAGCTCTTGCCTGGCAAGCATGAAGACCTGGTTCAATTCCCAGAACCCACGTTACAATGCAGGGCATGGTGGTGCACATCTGTCATCCCGGCTCTGGGAAGGCAAAGACAGGAGGATCGCTGGAGTTGCTTGGCGAGCAGTCTAGTCTAATTGGTGCGCTCCAGGCCAATGAGACAGTCTGCCCTACAGGAAGTGGATGGCGTTCCTGAGGAGTGCCCTTTGAGGTTGGCCTCTGGCCCTCAAATGTGCACGCTTACAGTTGCACATGCACCCGCATGCATGGACATGCAGACACACAATAGGTTCATACAGTAAAGTCCCCAATAAAAAATACCGGAAAAGACAACCAAAATATATCACAATTCCACGACATAAAGACAACTGCCAATGTTTTATATGTTTATACGCTTTTTAATATGTCGTGTTCTTTATAGCAATCTTAATGATACATTTAAAATATACATTAGCATAATTTAAGTAATGTTTGTAACATAATTAATAAAAATATTTCTATTTATTTAAGAGTGATAGAAAGAGAGAGAGAAAGTGAGTGAGTATGGGAGTTCCAAGGCCTCCATGGCAAACAAACCCCAGAGGCATGTGCCACTTGGTACATCTGGCTTCCTGTGGGTACTGGGGAGTCAAACCCAGACCATTAGGCTTTGCCTTTAACCACTGATCCATCTCTCCAGCCCTAGTTTTCTCTCAACATTATACTAGTTTATAGAATTTATGCTTTTCCAGGTTACTGAGTCCATCAAGAGCTTCAACCTTCAAAAGTTGAATTTAATTACATATTCATCAGTAACTTTTTGCCCTGTATCTTGTTCCCATGTAAGTTACATGTGAAATGATTTTATAAAGATGAGTTTATTTAGTTATTGAACCATATTTCTACACGTGGATATGAAATTCTAGTGAGTGGTGAAGAAGAGAGAACAAGTGGGAGAACTAACTTTCCCAGTGCCGCAGTCAGTACTGAACGATGGACGCAGCGGAGAGCAAGCCAGGCCATGCATTCAAGAGAAAAGCAAAGAAGAAACAGGAAGTGTAAGTTCTTGATTAAAGGGACTAGAAGGGGTCTAAAAAAGCCAATGAGGTGGAATCAACCCAGGCGAAATTAAAGTTTAACAAAGATGGAAACATCTAAGCACTCCCAGGACAGAAAACACAGCAATAAATATGAAGAAGAGCCCAGCTGGCTCCCATCGCTGTGGCAGGCAATGCTGTGATAAGAACTTTTCATTCTTAAGGGAAAAACTTTGTGTCCAGACAGTTCCGCCAAAGCTGACAATTGTTTACTGCTAAGATAAGATGAGATTTTCTCAGGCATTAAAAACTTGATGAATTTGACTATGCTGAAATTAGGAGCTTCAGTGCACTCAGAGGCTCCAGGAGTGAGGTGTGGGGCAGGCAAAGGGGAGGGGTCTGCTGCCCCTTCCTAAGCAGAGCGGCAGAGCTCACACCTGAATCGTATTTATCAACAAAACTCACGCAGATCCATGAAGGCACCGCACCCCAAACAAGGGGGAAATCTGGAATAAATACCTATAAGAGAATGTAAAACCTGGTGTGATGGGGCTGGAGAGATGGCTTAGCGGTTAAGCACTTGCCTATGAAGCCTAAGGACCCCAGTTCGAGGCTCGATTCCCCAGTACCCACATAAGCCAGATGCACAAGGTGGTACATGCATCTGGAGTTTGTTTGCAGTGGCTGGAGGCCCTCTCTTTCTCTCTCTCTGACTCTTTCTCTCTCTGTCTGTCTATTGCTAATAAAATAATAAAATAAAAATAAATAAAAATTTAAAACCTGGTGTGATGGGGGACCAACCATCCTAGGACTCTGGTGGTACAGAAAGGAGGAGCAGAGGTTCAAGGCCATCTTCAGCTACAGAGCAATTTGAAGCCAGCTTGGACTATATGAGACCCTATTTTAAAGAGAGAGAGAGAGAGAGAGAGAAGAGTGAAAGATAGATGTATTGATTGATTTCAATGGTTCACAAAACAATCGGGACATAAAATAAACCTCTGTTCACACCACCCTCCAGCCTGAAAAATAAGTCATGAACAAACGTCTTCCCAGACAGACCCATTGTTCTTTAACGAACCCCAGGCAAGAGCAATCCAGTGGGGCAGGCAGAGCAGTTTTCAAACTCTGGCCCGGGGTGGGGAGAAGGATTCTCTGGATGTTAGATCACCCCACAACCCTACAGCTCTACCTACTGCAGGCCAGAGACTCCTGGACGCGTCCACCAAGATCTATGTGAGCTGTGAATGTGCGAAACCAGCAACAAAGCACAGTTTCCTAGCAGTGAACACCGTGGTGCTGGTGGCCGGGAAAGTGTGGCCCGACTCCAGTACAGGGCTGGTTACAGAAACACAGAAACAACCCTCCTGTGGAACTCACCACGCTTCCTTCACGCAAATCAGTACACGCAGGAACGCACAGAAGAGAGCCTCAGAGGCCAGGGGGGCGGTGGCCTAGGGGATGCAAGGGGCTATGATTGCAGAGCACACAGGGGACCCGCCTGCAGGCAGGGCTGCTTTGAGCCATGGCCCAGTTGTAGGAGAGGCTTGCTAACAACACAACGACCATCCTGCACACGGGGCTTTGCACTCCTCACTCCATGTCTGTGCCTACGCTTCAGATACCACCTGTAACACATAGAAACCCAAGAGGGAAAGGGCGAAGGGAGGGAGGAAGGGGTGGAGTTGACAAGGAGACCTGTGTCACACAGCATAGCTGCCTGTCCTCAACTCACTACAAACAGAATCCCCAGGCCAAAGGTCAGGCCGGCACGTGGGTGTGTTGTTTTCTAAGGAGAAACAAAGGTGCAGATGGAAACACACAGACCAATGCACAGAACCACCTGACTCCAGGTGCATGGGTGGTTTACAGACATTGCTCCAATAAGAGTGTTTTCCAGAAACAGCTTAAAACTTTGCAGCTTTAAGGTGAAAAGCCTACTGGTCCTGAAGAGCAATATTTTTTTAAAGAGTTTTTATTTATTTTTATTTTTGGAGAGAGACACAGAGAGAGACAGAGAGAGAGGGAGAGGAAGACAGAGATGGGCGCGCCTGCAGTCTCTCAGCTGCTGAAAACGAAATCCAGATGTGTGCGCCCCCTTGTGGTCAAGTGCGGCATTGTGCCCTTGCGTCACTTTGCATCAGGCTAAACGTGGGACCTGGAGATTGGAACCGGGTTCTTAGGCTTAGCAGGCAGGCGCCTTAACCACTAAGCCATCTCTCCAGCCCATGAAGAGCAATATTTTAGCGGGTCACCCTATGAGTGCTGGAGCCTTACCTCACTTCTTTGGTGGGTTTAAGTCTAAAACTAGAGCACTGGCTTCTCAACAGTCACCAAAGCCCCACTGGGCAGCGGGTCTGGGTTCTTTGACTCACAATTTCAAGAATGGATCTTACAGACAACAAATAATGAGTTTTAAAAGAGAAATTTTATTAGAGAGGAACCAAGTTTAGAGACAAAACATTCTACTAGGTTTGAGTACTGAACACAGACGAAGTGAACAGTTCTGTGTCACAGAGCAGAAGGGCCCTGGAAGTGGGATGCCAGTGTGCTTCAAGTCGTAGGGTTTATACGGCTTTTTAGCTGCAGGAATCAGTTGATCTCTGACAGGACTGGACTGAGACATGAGGAACTGAAGTTCTGGACCCGTCATCAAGCGTCTGTGTGCCTCCTTGCCAGGCAGGGAGCTGGTCACGTGCTTCTCTCGGTGACTGGGCACTGGGAGGGTCCCGCACTCTCCTTCGTGCTTTGCAAGGGAGAAGGACAAGAAATAAGGGGCTTCGTGGGAGCCAGCCTAAGCCTGCTGAGACCGGCTTGGTCCTTTTCCCAGAGCCCTGTGCTTCCCTTTTCTGCTCAGC
The DNA here is from genome assembly GCA_036365145.1 of Orientallactaga sibirica. Taxonomy (NCBI): domain Eukaryota; kingdom Metazoa; phylum Chordata; class Mammalia; order Rodentia; family Dipodidae; genus Orientallactaga; species Orientallactaga sibirica. The sequence goes on along the minus strand of JAEOAD010000329.1, from coordinate 12,161,532 downwards.
TTGGCTGTCTCACACCCAACTGCAGTGTTTCTAACTTTCCTGTTTTAGCCCTAACATTCACTCTTTTACATCCCCAAGACAAGGACCAAAGACAAAACAGCTGCTAGTCGGGAGCCCAGGATACAGGCAGGACTGCGGACGCTCAAAGGGCCTTCCCCAAACTCCTAGCAGGGCCTTCTCCTAATCTCCATCAGTGACCCTGCTGCCAGAGCAGAGCCCTGGGTCAGGAGGGCACAGTGTGTGGACACACTCCTTTAACATACATTATGACGGAAATTGGAGACGGAATTACTGCTTCTGAGCTCCACAAAGCTCTTCTAGAAACTAGAAGATCAGAGGGATGAAAAAAGTCAGCGCATAAATACACACGAAAGTGGGCGATGAGATTAATAAAAATCCCAATGCAAAAACCACGTGTGGAAGGGGCTGTCAAAGGGCTGGGGGACAGGGCTGGAGCAGAGGCCCTCTGACAGACAGGCATGCCACCACCAGAACATTGCCCAAGCCCACGATGGTGAAATGAGAGACCAATAACCAAAGCGTACGAAGGCCTAGCAGCAGCATCTGCCAAAGGCTAAAATATTCCTCTTCTTCCTCTTTGGGGTCAGGAAAACCATCCTGTGCTGCAGCACAGCGAAGGCTGCAAGTGTTTTGGCAGAGCATCAGACAGCAAGAGCTATAGATGCAAACACTGTATTCACATAAAAAAAGGGAGAAGTAGAAGGGCCCTGAGGAAATAATAAAAAAGAAATAACATAGACAGAGGCTGAAATCAATAAAATTGAGACTAATAAAATCCAAGTGGTTTCTTTAAAAGATGATTCAAACATGTGAGCTCTGGACAACGCGATCAGTGAAATGAGGGGAAAAGCAAGTGTAGAAAGCACACGCTCTGAGAGAGGAAGTTACCAAACACCAGCTCCAGAGAATTTTTAAAATAAAGACATAAATTTGAAGACATAGAAAAAAAAATGAATAAATTTTGGGGAAAATCTTAATATCCCAAGTTGGAACAAGTGAAAACAAATTTTCAATTTAAAATTTGCAATGGTAATTAAAATTTCTCCCAATAGAAAACAAAAATTAAAAAATAAAAAATAAAAACAAAATAACAGGCCTAGAATGATCCACAGGAAGTTTCTCAATCTTTCAAAGAATAGAAACTTCCTGTCAAGTTATTCTAGGTCAGAGGGAGGGACACAGGAAAGAAAGAAGGAAGGAGGGAAGGAAAAAAGGAAGGAGGGACAGACTGAGATTCCATTAATTTGAAATGTCTAGTATTTTATTCATTCCAAAGCTGATGGAAGACACTTCGAAAGCAAAGTACATGTCTGGGAAGATGGCCCTGGCAGTAAAGCGCTTGCTTTGCAACAATAAGACCTGAGTTTGATCCCCAGAAACCACACAAAAGAGTTCAGTGTGCTTGCGTGTCTGTAGCCCCAGCAGTGGGGAGCTGGAGACAGGGGCATCCCTGGGGTGTGCTGACCAGCTAGTCTGGCATAATTGGGGAGCTCCAGCCCACTGAGAGACCCTGCCTCAAAAAGAGGTGACGATGGACCCGAGAATCACACCTGTGCTTGTCGTCTGGCCTTCACACCTGCACACACACATGTGCCCTCACACACACAAAAACACAAGTATGGGCTCTTTCTTTATGAAGAATCTCACTTACATATTTGCTAAGTGACTTTAGCATCTTTGGAAAAACAATATATCATTAAGAAACAAGTTACTCAAAGAAATAAAAGTTTAACTCAAAACCTGTGAATATGATTCACCCCTTTAAGGTACTGTGTTAATGTAAAGAAAAAACATCAACTTAACATTGCCCAAAAAATGCACTTAAAATAGCCAACATATTAAAAAAAAACATAAGTATAAGTAAGGGGAGTGAGAAAGAGGTAAGAGAGTTTATTGGTGGTGAATATGATTAAAATACATTATAGACATGTGTGAAACTATAAAACATAAAAGCTGGGTGTGGTGACTCACACTTTTAATCCCAGCACCCTGGAGGCTAAGCTAGCATGAGCACCATGAGTTCAAGGCCAACCTGAGACAAGAAAGTGAATTCCAGCCTGGGCACGAGTGAGAACTTATCTAGAAACAAAACAAAACAACAAAAGTCTAATAAAGGGAAGCTTCCTTCCCTGAAAAGAACTGACGAAGAGCTGTGGAATACCTGATCCCAAAGAGCCCTGTGAATCTCCCCTGAGGCAGCGCCTCCCCCGGCTGCATTATGCATTAGACATGAGCCAGACACCACCTCACATTCACACCACTAAGTCCAGGAGCTCTTTGTTTTTCTTGAAACCATTCAAGTTTGGACCATTTTTCACCCCTACTTGTCCAGTAGTGTCCCTTATCTGCGATTTAGGAACAGTGCACGTCCAAAACCCTAAGTGGATGCCTGAAACTGTGGACAAACTGTGTGTTTTCCTCTGACCCACGAAATTGAATTAAACACAGCAGGAGTAAAACAATGAGTAAATATTGTGGGTAGGAACATGCCCCCAAACATCGACTGGACATGCAGCAATTCTTTTTCTCTCTCAACATGCAGATGTGGAATTCTTTTTCCTCTCTCAACATTGACTGTACACACACACTCGTGCCCTCTCTCAGCATTCTCAGTTCTTTTTCCTCTCTCAGCATCGACTGTACACGCACACTCGCTATCTCAGGATTCTTTTTCCTCTCTCAACATCAACTGTACACGCACACTCACTATCTCGGAATTCTTTTTCCTCTCTCAACATTGACTGTACACACACACTCACTCTCAGGATTCTTTTCCTCTCTCAGCATCGACTGTACACACACACTCGCTATCTCAGGATTCTTTTTCCTCTCTCAGCATCGACTGTACACGCACACTCACTATCTCAGGATTCTTTTTCCTCTCTCAACATCGACTCAACTCAGGATTTTCCTCTCTCAACATCGACTTTTCCTCTCTCAACATCGACTGTACACGCACACTCACTATCTCAGGATTCTTTTTCCTCTCTCAACATCGACTGTACACGCACACTCACTATCTCAGGATTCTTTTTCCTCTCTCAACATCGACTGTACACGCACACTCACTATCTCAGGATTCTTTTTCCTCTCTCAACATCTCACACTCACTGTCTCAGGATTCTTTTTCCTCTCTCAACATCGACTGTACACGCACACTGACTATCTCAGGATTCTTTTCCCTCTCTCAACATCGACTGTACACGCACACTCACTATCTCAGGATTCATTTTCCTCTCTCAACATCTACTGTACACACACACTCACTGTCTCAGGATTCTTTTTCCTCTCTCAACATCGACTGTACACGCACACTCACTATCTCAGGATTCTTTTTCCTCTCTCAATATCTACTGTACACGCACACTCACTATCTCAGGATTCTTTTTCCACTTACTAACTTTTACTGAGAGGAATCAATATTATGGCTTCTTTTGGAAAGTGGATTTACCAGCCAGCACCACTACTCCTGTGCTTTGGGGAAACTATTAAATGAAATGAGATGACACCCACAAGCACAACAAGACAGTGACCATCCTAAGCCTGAGTGAATAGCAGTCTGGTAGCACAGACCGTATGGACACGCTGGATCCAGGAAGGATTCTTCCCACAGGCAGAACAGAGCAGGCTGGCCGAGATTAGATCAGCCATTCGAAACAGCAACCATTGAAACCTTAGGAGTTGTTAACTGGAGTTTTCCTAGGAATATTTTCAAACTGTGTTTGACCACAGGTACCAACAAAACCATGGAAAATGGAATCATGGACACGGGAGCTGGCTGTGTTCAGCACAAGTCAGTTATCAGATTTCTCACAAAGGAGAGTAAGCTTCTTTTCATGGGTGAGCTTTGCTCTGGGGTCTGTGCCAGGGTGACCCTGCCTCCTGAAACCCCCACACCTGCTTCACCCTGAGGTCGAAGGGCTGGTCTTACAAGGTCCTTCAGTGGGGCTCTGGGTACCATTAATCTGATGGTGTGGTGTGTGTCTTACAGAATATCATAACAGCAAACACCACATTCCGTGCACTGATTTCAGCCATTGTTCAAGAAAAATGCAACTCTTGTCACTTCTCTGGGCAGCATCCTGCCCAGTGGAGCATGGAGAGAAAGACAACCAGCTGTCGGAAGGATATGGGACAAAGCCCAAGTGGCTCCTGCTTGCCAATGACTGGATCACTTAAATGTCCTCAGAAGAAGTGGCCTGGATGAAATAAGCGGAGTCGCTGGAGCTCTATGACAACTGCGAGGCACAAGGCCAACCATGCAACACCATTTGCTCCTTCGCATCTGTAATTTGTAAGTAAAACATATAACAGGGCTGGAGAGATGGCTTAGCGGTTAAGGCGCCTGCCTCCTAAGCCTAAGAATGCTGGTTCCCATCTCCAGCGGTTCCAATCTCCAGGTCCCACGTTTAGCCAGATGCAAAGTGAGGCAAGGGCACAATGCTGCACTTGACCACAAGGGGGCACAGGCATCTGGAGTTCGTTCGCAGCAGCTGAGAGGCTACTGGCGCACCCATCTCTATCTGTCTTCCTCTCCCTCTCTCTCTCTGTCTCTCTCTCTGTCTCTCCAAAAAAAAAAAAAAAAACACATAACAACAACGCTGTAACATTGACAGTAGTAGAAAAACTAAGAATTTGCAAGACCTTGGTAGAGAAGGGTTAGGGACACACAAAAGGGTGTTGTGCACGACCCACAAATCTGCATTGTTCACTTTGAACAGATCAGGAATCAAGGAGGTGACATTCCACCAGGAAGGCTGAACTCACAGGGAAGACCCATACCCAGGGTGGGCAGCCCCTCCGGTGACAGCCTGTGTGGAGAGAGGCCCAAGGAGAAAGTGCTGTGTTTTTGTCCCTCACTGGTGAGCGCCTCGCCCCTGCTGCTGCCATCCTTCATGGACATCAGAACCAGCTTTCCCAGCATTCCAGTGTGGTCTCAAGACCAGCCGCTCTCCAGGATGCCTCCAGGCCTGCCGTGCCAGACTGGGAGTGCTGAGACAGTGAGCCTTGTGCACTGAGCAGCTACCGTGTTCTTGGTCCCTGCAGCCTGCAGACAGTCGTTGCTGGACTGCCCAGCCTGTATCCTGCAGGCTAATTTAAGAAATCACCTTTCATGAGCATATCTATAATCCCAGCACTCAGAAGGCAGAGGCAAGAGGATTGCTACAAATTTAAAGGCAACCTGGCTACATAGCAAGATTTTTTTTGTCTCAAAAAAACAACATTTTGCACCCACCTAATTGACTAATGAATATACATATATTTATTCCAGCAGTTCTGTTCCTCTAGTGAACCCTGATACAGATATAAAGAGAGCTTAGACTACCAGGGAGACATATCCCATTTCCAGGATGGGTTTGCTAAGCCCTGGGAGGGAGACCTTGCAATTCTCCCAAAGCCTGACTTCAGTGAGATTCCAGTGACAATTTTCAGGAGTAATTTCTGAAGAATTCAATGACCTTATTGTAATAGCACAAAGAATCATGGTCTAGGAAAAAAAAAAAAAAAACTATTTCAGAAACAATAGCAAAATGAAAGAGAGCCTGTCCTACAAGATTCCTAGCAGGAATCTTACGAAATCTTTGTTTCGCTTTGTGGAGTATTTGTTATGAGATGCATGCGTGGAGAAGACAGAGAGCTCATGGTCAGAGCCGTGTGAGTTTGGGAACGTGTTTCATGGAGAGGTTAGAGCAGAGTGCACTGAGAACAGAACAGACCTTTTAATAGATGTCACCGTGTACAGCTGTCTGACCTCCTGGATAAAGTTACCGTCAGAACCTCCCACACAGCCTGGAGAAAATAGTCTGGCTAGAAGACGCCTAAAAACCTAAATTCAAATTCAAATTGAAGAACCAGAAAGCCAAGGGGATAAATTATTGGAAAAACCTTCTTTCTGGAATAGATGCTGCCAGCTTTCTTAGATGAACTTCCAGACCAGGCAATGGAGGAAGGGATCAAAACTTACAGATCCAGTTCCATAATGGCAGAGAAATGGCCTGCTCTCCAGGGGCAGAGAGAGAGCCACCACAGCACACAGCTACAGCCAAAAGGTCACACAGCACACTTCAGGAACTCCTGCTAGACACATTTGCATATCTTTACAATGGAATCTCAAACCATCACCACACCTTAAGACCGGCCCCCAGTGACCTTGCCTCTAGCAAGGTGATTGCAGATGCAAACTATAACTAGTAAAACACTGAATATATTGGGGGACATATATTCAAACTACCACAGATGCTGCCCTTTCTTACACAAGATTTCAAAACTCCCAAGTCTAGGGGCTGGAGAGATGGCTTAGCGGTTAAGGTGTTTGCCTGTGAAGCCAAAGGATCCCGGTTCGATTCTCCAGGACCCACGTAAGCCAGATGCACAAGGGGCACATGCATCTGGACTTCGTTTACAGTGCTGGAGGCCCTGATGTGCCCATTCTCTCTCGGTCTGCCTCTCTTTTATCTCTCTCTCTCTCTCTCTCTCTCTGCTTGCAAATAAATAAATAAATAAATAAATTAAAAATAAAAATAAAAAAACTCCAAAGTCTACATCTGGATAGTGAGCGAGTTCCTCCACAGCATCACTCGGGTGGGACCAGGAGCAGATATGAGGACAGAGGGCATTATTTAACAGACAGATGACAGCCAGACTGGGAGGGGGGGTGGGCTTCAGCATATAAACCAACCTCTAGTGGGCGTGGGAACAGATGAAGGTTTACAGAAAGCCAAAGACAATACAGTTGAGTGCTTCAGAAGGCATGTCGTAGCAGTTTGTACAAAGGGGAACTTAAGTGCCACAATGCTCTGAAGAAGAGGGCACAATCTCAGCAGGGCTCATCCAGACACAGGTGACACAATGAAAAGACCGACTTTTGCAGGCTGGGCTTGGTGGTGCCCATCTATAATCCCAGCACTCAGGAGGCAAGAGCAAGAGGATTGCTACAAATTCAAGGGCAGCCTGGCTACATAGTGAGAGGTTTTTGCCTCAAAAAGAAATTACATTTTGCATCCAGCTAATTAACTAATTTCAGAGGATAAAGTGTTGGTGGAAGATACAGCCCACCTGGTGGGAATGACCTGCCACTCCGAAGAGTGACTGGCACAGCCGCACCCAGTCCAGTGAGAGTAAGTGTAGGATCCCCACGGAGCTAGAAACCCTACTCAGGGTGAAAATCCCAGGAAGTCCACAAGGGCCCCAGGCGGGAGGAGGGGTCACAGGATGCTTGTGATGGGATGCGGGAGGCGCTCCAGGTGCCCGTGATTGGAGGGGATGGAGCGGGTCAGATATGTAGACACCGGCTGGAAGGCAAAGGCTCTCTCGGACCATACAGAAGCATGTTTGTAGAACGGTGCTCACTTACAGATATAGAAATGAAGGAGGAGCATCTAACCCTTGAACACTAGATTCTTTAGTCACTCAAACCTTCAATGCATGCAAGTACATTGTAAAGCGTGGCTCTGGGGCTAGTACATGGCTCAGAGAGTAGAAGAGTTTGCTGTACAAGCCTACAGACCTGAGTTCAGATCCCCCTAAACCCAGGTAAAGCCAGGTGAATGTGTAATGCAAGCGTCTGGAATCCCATCATGCCTGTGGTGAGAAGGGAGGTAGAAGAACACAAAGTTCACGGGCCCGCTAGTCTCGTGTACACAGCAGTGAAAAGAGACCCTGCCTCAAATAAGGTAAGTGTCCAATACTGACAATGGACGTTGTCCTCTGGTCTCCACTAGTGCACTGTGGTGTGCACGGGCATGCGTGCATGTGTACACACACATACACACAAGCACGTACAAAGAAAGGAAATAATAGCTGGGTCTGGGAGGTAGGAGAGGAGCCAGGTCTGGGATGAAAGGAAAAGATCAAGCAGGAATGATCCGTGGAGAATGGTGGCGAAGACAAACCAAGGGGTGAGGAGCAGTGCAGGCCACCACTAAGGGACCTGTGAGTCAAGGCGCTAACAGTAACTCACACGAGTGGACCCACCAAAGGATGGAATCCACACAGGCCTCTGTTCAAAACCACCTGCTGAATGCCCCACCCAAGGGCGACCTGAGCTTCCATTTTCTCAAGTGTGCACTGAAAATAAGAACAAAAATGTCTCTGCTTTTTTCAAGTTCAAGTGTGAATTCACAGTGGAAGAGCACTGACTGCTCTGTGCCCTGTCCACGTGTAAACCACATGAAGAGAAGCTTGTTCAAGTCCACAGAGGGTGTTTCCCATCGGTGACCCATTTCCAGTGACCCTCACTGCTTCATGTCAGGCGCGTCCTCCTCGCCACGGAGCTGCATCATCTCAACTGTCACCTTGCTCGGTTCTAGAATCACTTAGGAGACAAGCCTGGGGGCTTGTATGTGAGGCAGTTTCTATGTTAGGCTGACTGAGACAGAAGAGCCATGCTAACTGGGGGGATGCGTGGGGACCAGTCCATGGTCGGGATCCTGGACTGCATCACAAAAACGAAGTGAGCTGAGCCCCGGCGTCCATCACCCTCTGCTTACTGGCTGTGGACACAGTGTGACCAGCTGCCTCAAGCTCCTGCCTGACTCACCATGACGGACTGCATCCCTGAAAACTGTGAGCCTGAACAAACCCTTTCTTCCTTAGACTGCTTTTTAAAGGTGCTTTGTCATAGCCATGAGAAAAGTAACACACCTATGTCCAGAGCCAAAGTCAGGCAGCCCTCGAACCTTCTTTCCCAAAACTTGCAGGGCTCTGTGCCCAATGCTTCCCCATGCTCTTCACCCAGCAAGGACTGACTTTGTTCAGGTGACAGCATCCTATAAACTTGGCTCTCCCTTACATAGTCTCCTTGGATTCCACATCTGTTTGAGTAGCACTTTCTTGCTTGGACCCACATAATGAAGCACGTGCCCTGGAGCTAATGTGTGGGTGAGCCACAACCTTCACTAAAAGCTTACGTGTGGGAGTGCCCACCACAGCCAGCCCAGCGGGAGACTTTGGAGTTTGCAGCCTCATCCATGAACCACAGGAAGGACAGAGAAGTGAACAAAGACACTGGTGACAGAAGGGACTGGCAGTACATGTGCACAGATTTTGGTTTCCAGACCTTTTTTTTTTAATTATTATTTTTTTATTGATACCTTCTATACTTACATACAAAAAATATATGATATTTCCCTTTCCTCCCTTCCCCCCATTCCACTTTAGAATACCAATCTCCATCATATCCCCTCCCTCTCTCCATTAGTCTTTCTTTTAATTTGATGTCATCATCTTTTTCTTCTATTTTGAGGGTCTTGCGAAGGTATTGCTAGGCACTGCAAGGTCATGGATATCGAGGCCAATTTCTGTCTGGGCAGTTGCATTGTAAGAAGTCATACTCTTCCTTTGGCTTTTCCATTCTATCCGCCCCCTCTTCTGCAATGGTCCCTGAGCCTTGGAGGGTGTGACAGAGGTGTTTCAGTGCTGTGCATTCCTCCATCCCTTCTTCTCAGCACTATGTTGCCTTTTGGGTCATCCCAGTGGTCATCGCCATCTGAAAAGAGAAGCATCTCTTACCAGAAGTGAGAGTAGTGTTAATATGTGAACATGAACATTAAGTGTATGCCCCCAGGGCAAGCTTGGTGGGAATAATATATACATTTAGTCAGACAAGGGCAGGCTTTATACCCCTAAGGCTCATGACCTCACCTGCCATAGACTTTTGCTTAGTTTTTTCAGTACCAGGCATGTATTCCCTCCCATAGAGAGGGCCTTCAGTCCAATTATGGAGCAGTTGGTTACCCCAAGAGCAGACATGCCACTATTGCACCCGTTCAGTCACTGGGCCTGTATGGCCAAACTTGAATATTCAGTGTCCACTGTTTTCACTGCTGATGACTTCTGTCTCCCATACGCTGTGTGCAGTGCAGCTTTTTCCAGCTTTCAGTTGGCTGGTCTACAGGGAGAAGGTTTTCTGCTCAGCACCACTTGCTTTCTCAGTGACCTTGCCTCTCAGGCAAGAGATGTCTTCAGCAATAGGGTCTTACTATCTGTTTCTTAAGGGAAACCAAGGGCTTTGGCAATAGCCTTTAATGTTTTGGAGGCTACTGGGACCTCCTTGGCCAACAACTCAGACCTTCTTTATGGTGGTGGTGAGTGCAGTACCCTGCAGAGCACACCCAAGGCGTCAAAGCCCAGTGTGACCAGACAGCGATCTGTAAGGGCCAGGTAACTGACAAACAGTAAATACAGGCAGCATTGTTGTGATCAGCTACCAAAGAATGTGGAAAGTAAAAATCAGAAACAAAGAAAAGTAGGACAGGGAAAAACAAGTAGTAACAGATAACTAAAATTAAAAGTATATCAGCACTTAGATTGAATGTAGTGAGACCATTTTCCAAAGGGCAAATCTACCAGAGAAAATGAAAACTCAAATATACACTGCTCAAGAAAGCCTCATGTTAAAGGTTAAAAATAAATTGAGGGTTGAAGAGACAGCTTAGCAGTTAAGGAGCATACCTGTGAAGCCTAAGAACGCATGTTCGAATCTCCAGGTCCCACGTAAGCCAGTCACACAGTGGTGCAAGTGCTCAATGTCTCGTATGCACATATCTGGAGTGCCTGTGCACTGGCTGAAGGCTCTGGTGCAACCATTCTCTCTCTCTCTCTCTCTCTCTCTCTCAAATAAATTTAAGAAAGAAATTGAGACAATCTGGGCATGGTGCCCCATGCTTTAATCTTAGCACTCTAGACACAGGTGTTTGAGATCAGCCTGGACTCTATACTGAGCTCTGGGAGAAAAAAAACAAAGTGGACCATAGAATGGAATGAGTGAGAGTCCATTTCAAAAACCATCGGACCAGCTGAGCAAGCAAACCCTAACCAACAGAAAGCTGGTATCCTGGCCAGCAAAGAAAAGCTTAAGAACTATCAGGTATTGATAATAATAATGGGATTCAATCAATAGACACACCCTACGGAGAGAGCAAGGAAATGCTGCTGCAGAGTCCACAGGAGTTCAAAGAAAGCAAGACTTTAAGAAAGCGTAATCACCACAAAATACTTACTAAGTAATCTAGATTATATGAGAGTATACTGGCTTATACTAGATGATACTAGATTATAACTTATTTGTATACTGTAACTATGGAAACAAGACATTTTTAATGCCTTTATACCATCAAATAATTTTTAAATATTTTATTATTTATTTATATGACAGAGAAAGCGGGAAAGAGAGAGAAAGAGGGAGAGGGAATGGGCATGCCACGGCTTCCAGCCACTGCAAACGAACTCCAGATGTGTGCGCCCCCTTGTTCATCTGGCTAACGTGGGTCCTGGGAAATTGAACCTGGGTCCTTTGGCTTTATAGGCAATGCCTTAACCGCTAAGCCATCCCTCCAGCCCCCCATCAAATAATTTGAGGCTTTAATTGACGTGTGAAAATTCTTGCAAGGCATGGCTTCCCAAAAGTTACAGAACAGTCTATCAAAAATGTGCCATGGGGCTGGAGGGATGGTTTAGCAGTTAAGGCACTTGCCTATGAAGCCTAAGGACCCAGGTTCAACTCCTCAGGACCCACATAAGTCAGATTCACAAGGTGGTACATGCATCTGAAGTTCATTTGCAGTGGTTGAAGACCCTGGCATGCTCATTCTCTATCTGCCTCTCTCATTCTTTCTCTCTCTCTCTCTCTCTCTCTCTAGTGGGTGTGTGCGTGGGTGTGCTCTTTCTCTCCAATAAATAAATAACTAAAATATTTTTAAATGTTCATTGACTTACGAAGAGGCTTCAGTCACTCATTAAAAACATTCACACCTTGACAATGAGGCAGTAAGTGTCTTTGTGGAGAGATCTTCTCAAACATCTAAGATGGTGAGACAGCACCAGGAAGTCCAAAGAATGCACCCTTGCCAGGAGTGGCACGCCTTTAATCCCAGCACTCGGGAGCAGAGGTAGGAATGCTAGGAGTCCAAGGCCACCTTGAGACTACATAGTGAATTCCAGGTCAGCCTGAGCCAGAGTGAGACACTGCCTTGAAAAACCAAATAGCAAAAACAAGAGTGCACCTTAACACCTACCCAGGATACAACCAGTTCCTAACCCAGAACAGAATAAGTCTCTTTTGTTCTGCAAAAGTTTATCTTTCAAAAAGAAAAAAGTATTTTATAGCAAGTGTCATATTTTCTGGGAAAATATTAAATGTGTTCAGGGCTCGGGAGATGGCTCCGAGGACAAATGCTTGGCATGCAGCATGAAGGCTGGTGTGGACCTAAGTTGTCCTGAGTTCAACTCCCAGCACCACATAAACAGCTGGGCCTGGTCACCCAGATCTGTAATCCTAGTCCCTGGGGCCCCAGACACACTGGGTCACACAGGTCACTGGGACGTGCTGGTTAAACAGTGTAACCTAAATGGACAGCTCCGAGACCCTGCCTCAAGGACACACCACTGAGCGACAGGCATGTAAACAGGGTGTGTACATCTGCACACACTCATGCATACATCACACACACCATGCCATACATACTACACACACACATACACACACACACACACACACACACACAAGTCTTCCCATGAAGGAAGAAAGAAACAATAATTTGATACTTTTTCTAAAACAGAAGGAGAGTGAATGAACAATAATGAGAAAGTAAAATATTAAGCATCATCACAACACATCATCAACAGAAAAATGATGAGTGTTACTAAATTTATCAAGGGACTTTGGCAAATTCCTTGGTTTAATTCAAAATACCAAACAAATGAAGTCTCCATCTAAGCAACTAGATGTGTGCATGTGTGTGCATGTGTGTACATGTGCATGTGTGTGTGTATACATGCATGTGTGTGTGCATGCATGCACATGTGTGCATGTGCGCATGTGTGAGTGTGTGTGTGCATGTGTGTGTGTGCATTTGAGCGATGCATATACATATGGGATATATGTGCTTGTGTGTAGTGGAACACAAAAACATGTGTGGGTACTCGTGGATGTGTTCATGTATGTGTGTGCATGTGACCATGGAAGCCAGAACTTGGCATGGGTATCTTCCTCTGTTGCTGTCCACCTTACTTTCTGAGAGGGTCCCACTGAACGTGAGGCCCCCACTACCTGGCCAGCAAGCTTGGTCTCCACTTCCAAGTGTACCCCACCACACCGGCCTTGCACATGAGTGCTGGGGGTCCAAACTGAGGTCCTCGTGCTTGTGTAGCAAGCACTTCACCCTCCGAGCCATCTCGCCAGCCCCTAGAATATTTTCTTAATTTCCATATATAATAGTATTAAAAATAAAATTGAGGGCTAAAGAGATAGCTCATTGGTTAAAAAAAAGTGTTTGCTTGCAAAGGCTGACAGCCCCAGTTTGATCCCCATGTAAAGCCAGATGCACAAAGTGGTGCATGTACCTGATGGAGTTCATTTGCAGTGTCAAGACTTGTTATATTCTCTATTTATCTATATGTGTGTGTCCTTACAAATTAATAAAATATTAAAAAACTAAAATAAGAGCCAGGCGTGGTGGTGCATGCCTTTAATCCCAGCACTCGGGAGGCAGAGGTAGGAGGATCGCTTGAGTTCAAGGCCACCCTGAGACTACATAGTTAATTCCAGGTCAGCCTGGATCAGAGTGAAACCCTACCTCAAAAAACAAAAAAAAAAAAAAAAAAAAAAAAAAAAACTAAAATAAAATCCAATACTTAGGGGAACATAATAAAAGATATGCAGAAACTACATTAAAATTATTAATATTGTTTAGAAAACTTTCAAAACAGGCTTAAATACATTTTGTGTGTTTAAAGACAAAAATACTATAAAAATGTCACTCTTCCCTAACTTTATCTGTCGATGGAAAGTAGTCCTAATCAGAGCCCCAACTCAATGGTGACAGCAAGAGACAGAGAAGAGAGAGAGAGAGAATTTTTGCGGAAATGCAAAGGGCTAAACACAGCAAGACTACATGAAACAAAGCCGACAGTGTGGTGTCCCCGGGTATCAGGGGTCATGGCGAGAGAGGAGTTGATTTAAAAGACCACACAGGGAAGCACCAGGCACCCAGGCTGCCATGTAGACTATAGCTGTTCTCAGATACGGCCGGGCATAGCCAAAGCTATTTGAGGTTTGACATTACCAGAGTCAGACAGGGACAGAACATTACAGTTAATTGTGGACAATCTCAACTCTTAGTTTGATAGTAGCTGCCCCTCCTCCACCTCCAGGCATCCACATGCACGGCCAGGAGACAGGTGGGCAGTAAGAGAGCCCAGCTCTGGGCACCAGGGCTCTGTGCTCCACTGAGAATGTGGGTCCTGACCTGAAGGCACAAGAACAGGAGCGCAGCCACTGGGGCACAGCCACCCCTCCTGCCGCATCACTGCTGGGAAGGAAGGATGGAGAATGGACCCTTTGTTTCCTTCTTCCCACCCTTCCACATTGCCCCGTCTCGTTCGTTCCACAACAAAAATGTTTAAGGCAAGCCCTTGGAAATTGGGAGATGAATATCTTCTGCGTTACCACACTCTAAAACTCAGATGTCCAGTCTTCAACCAAAACTAAATCACAAGGCATGAAAAGAAATAGGAGGGTATGGCCATTCAAAAGACAGTAATAGATCAACAGGTACTGTACCTGGAAAGGGCCTGAGAGTGGACCTGCTGTGCAGAATCTGTAGATGATGGCCTTGGAGATGCTGGACGAACTGAAAGCAGAAACAGCATGGTAGCGGATCCAGAGTGGACAGACAGTAACCTCAGTGGGAAGCTCGCTGGAGGCTGAATGAAAAATCTGAATGAGCAGGAGAGGAAGCATCAGTGGACGTGAAGAGAGGATCGCACACATGGCTTCCTCTGAAGAACAGAAGGGAAACAGGGGGCAGAAAAGTGAAGCGGGCCCACGGGACCTGTGAGATGGCACCACATACACATGTGGGAATATAGAAGAAGAGAGAGTGAAGGAGGTAGAGACCCTGTGAAGAAAAACTGACCAAGAGACTTCTAAAGGTAATGGGAAGCATGGATATAAACATCCAGGAAGCTAAGGACAAACTGAAAAGTCCCACCCCACTGTCAAGAGAAAACCCTGTGAGCAAGACAGAAGTGACATACCACACACGTGAGATTTCCAGTTAGGTGATGGGTGGGTTTCTCATCGGGAACTGTGGAGACCAGAGGCAGTAGGTAGGGCAGTCCGTGTGCTGACTAGAAACAAAAAAATAAAAATCAAAAAGAATCCTAAGGCACTGGGGAGATGGCTTAGCAGTTAAGCACTTGCCTGTAAAGCCTATGCACCCTGGTTCAAGGCTTGATTCCCCAGGACCCACGTAAGATGCACAAGATGACACATGCATCTGGAGTTCATTTGCAGTGGCTGGAGGCCCTGGTGCACCCGTTCTCTCCCTCTCTCCCTCTATCTCTCCTGGTGCACCCATTCTTTCTCTCTCTCTCTCTCTCTCTCTCTCTCTCTCTCTTCTCTTTTTCTTTTTGTGGCTCTCAAATAAATAATTAAAAAATAAAAATAAAAACAATTTTAAAAAAAAGAATCCTAAAACTGGCCTTCAAAACAGGATGAGGTAAAGACATTCTAGGATAAATGAAAATAACTCATTACATCTGGATCCAGCCTAAAAAAAATGCTCCAGTGAGAAATGTTCTGTATGAGCAGAGGAACAGAACTCTATAGCTGCATAAAGAAATATCCAGGTAAAGTTTTTTTTAATTTATTTTTTTATTGACAACTTCCTTAATTGTAGACGATATCCCATGGTACTTCCCTCCCTCCCCCCACTTTCCCCTTTGAAACTCCACTCTCCATCTTATCCCCTCCTTTTTTTTTTCTTTTTCTTTTTCTTTTTTTTTTTTTTTTTTTTTTTTAAGGAAGGCTTGGCAGAGCTTGACCATGACTTTGGTCTGTAACCTCACCTTTTGGTTTCTACAGGGTTTAACAGGATAATGCATGGAAATTTTACTGTTCTTTAAGCACACCATGTACAGATGTAATTTTGTGATACCAGTGGCTGCAAGGTTTAGGAACCAGAGCTATATAAGAGCAGAGGTTTTGTCATACTGATGTTTCTGTAAGTTCACATTAGTAGTTATTAGTGTGGGATTTTAAAGATAGCCATGGAATATATCCCAAAAGAAATGAGGGTAGAATAAATGTTTCGCTGCAAAGACTCAATTGAACACAAAGGGCAAGAAATGAGGGACAAAGATAAGACATTTATAAAACAAAAGACAAAAGCAGTAGACCTTATGAGGAATGCTTTTAAATGTGCATGGGTCAAATTCTCCATTCAAAAGACATAGAAGAATGGATGCAAAAGCTACTATGCCATATTCACAATAGTCTCACTTTAGATCCCCAAACACAAGTAGGATGAAAGTAGAGAGATGAAAACAGTGCCTCATAGTTACCAAAAGAGGAAAAACTTTCAATACGGAGAGAAGATGAAACCGCTAGAAACACCTCCACGTCTAACAGCACACTACTGAACTGCCTAAATAGAAATTCTGACACACACTTCGTTGGAGGTATCTTGTTGCTGGAAGAAAGCACCCAACCAAAAGCAGCTGATGGGAGGAAAGTTTTTACTTTGGCTTACAGTCTACAGAGGAAGTGCCATGATGGCAGGGGAAGCATGGCATGAACAGAGACTGGGCATCACCTCTGCCACAGCAGGTGGACAACAGCAGCGGGAGAGTGAGCCAGGGGGAACTGGCTATAACACCCCTAAGCCCACCCCCAATAGCACATGTCTTCTGGCTAGACTCCACCTTCCAAATTGCCATTAGCTGGGAACCAACATTCAAAACCATGAGTTTATGGGGGACCATCTGATTCAAACCACCACGCACTCTATGACAGGGCACAGCTGAAAGAAAGTGTGCCAAGCAAAAGCTAGCCAGACACAAAAGAGCAAGGATTGTAGGAGCCAAACAGCCAAATGCACAGCTGGATGTTGTGCGAGGGAGGAGGGGCAGTTAGTGCTAGACAGACGTGGCGCTTTGGTTTGAGAAGGTGGCATGCTCTGTGAACAACGGCTGTGATGGGCACTGGCGTGCGAAAGCACTTAGTCCCACTGACCCACACAGTTAAAGTACTTATGATGGTTATATTCCTATCTTTCTTTTTTTTTTTTTTTTTTTTTTTTTTTTTGTTTTTCAAGGTAGGGTTTCACTCTGGTCCAGGCTGACCTGGAATTAGCTAGCTATGTAGTCTCTTGGTGGCCTCGAACTCACGGCAATCCACCTACCTCTGCCTCCCAAGTGCTGGGATTAAAGGCGTGCGCCACCACGCCCGGCTGTTTTGTTTGTTTTGAGGTAGTGTCTCAGTTGCTCAGGCTGACCTGGAATTCACTATGTAGTCTCAGGGTGGTCTCAGATTCTTGCAGATCCTCTTAACCTCTGCTTCCCAAGTGCTGTGATTAAAGGCATGTGCCACCATGCCCAGCATATGTGTATCTTTTGCCACAAGAAAGAAGTACTTTTAAATGTTTTATTTATTTGCACATGAGAGAAGGAGAATGAGTGAGCAGGCCAGCAGGCCAGGGCTTTCTGCCACTGTAAATGAATTCCAGATGCATGCACCAATTTTTGTATCTGGCTTTACGTGAGTACTGGGGATTTGAACCAGGGTCCACAAGCTTTGCAAGCAAGCTCCTTTAACTGCAGAGCCATCTCCCCAGCTGAAGAAGTACGTTTTCAAGCTTCATGGTTTCCAGAGTTTGGGATTGGGATAAGCAGGGAAAGAAGGCGGCCTTCTTCCTGACTGTGACCTGTGTGTGGTAGGACGCATTTGCTTAACACAGTGTGACCCCACTGCTGCCTATGGGATTTAACCAACAATTACACATCAAAAGATCAAAACGCACAGCTAGCTAAATGACTGTGTGGAGGTGGGATAGAAGACACAGACCATCCAGAGTCCCAGGCTCTTGCTACATAGAAAGTCATGAATTTGACCATGGCTCTCTGCCGTGATGTCAGGGAACTCCCACCCGCCATCACTGCTGAAGCCTGAGCCACATGAGAGTCACAAGAGTCAAGACCCCAGGAGAGGCGAGGATTTCCTGTATTCTCTGTTATTTATACTGGTGTGTGGATGTGGGCATGTGCATGCCACAGCACACATGTGAAGGTCAGAGGACGTTTGTGTAGGGCCTCGCCTTTCACCTCGTCTGAGGGAGCGTCTCTTGGTCACCACACCCCGATCAACCTTCTGCCCCCAATCCCCCTCTTTCCGTGACACAGAATGACAGAAGTCCTCCACAGTTTCCGGCTTTTACATGGGGCCTGGGGATCTGAACCCAGGTACTTAGAGGTGCGTGGCTAGTGCGTTATCCACCGAGCCATCTTCCCAGCCTCAGTTGAAGGTTCTTAAGCTGTGCAGAACAGAAAGTAAAGGAAGGTAAACAAACTGCCTTCCAGAAAGTCCAGGCTTCCCAGGATGACCCTCAAAGACAGAACAGCAAAGCTCACATGGGCAGACATAGTTGCAGAGCGTTTGTAACATGGACAGCTAGCATGTAAACGCAGTTCTGTTTTCTTCATGGAAGACATACAGGCCCATACAAAGTAGGCAGAATAGGTACACACGTGCTTCACAAACTTCCAATGGTAAATAAATATAAAAGCTATCCAACTTTGCTTAACTGTTTACTTCGTTACTTTGAGACAGAGTATCAATCTCTAGGCCAGGCTACCTCAAACTCAGAATGATCCTCCTGCCTCAGCTTCCCTAGTTCTGGGACTTCAGCTGTTTGCTCCCACAGCTGGCTCTGTAATCATGTTATTTTTGTACTGGGAACTGAACCCAAGGCTTGCCCATGCTAGGCAAGTGCTCTACCACTGAGCTCTAGCCATGACTGACTTTATTCGTCTGTGTGAATGCATTCCAACATGACAAACAGCTTCACACTTAAGCGGCTAAAGTGTCAGAGGGCAACCATGCGAGCGTAGAGCTCAGAAACAGCAAAGCCCTTCCTGGAGCGGTGGCAGCAGGCGTCACATGCAGCCAGGGAATGCTCCCTGGTGTCGTGCACCCAACGTAAATACCCAAGTGTGACCATCTGGCACTTCTGCTGCCAGGTTCACAGCCTGGCACGTGCCTGCCTGTTCCGAGAGACTCGTATGTCCCCAGTGCCGAGTTCTAGCAGCCACACACGGGCTATGGGAGTGGAGTGTCATTCAACAGAACAGATAAACGCACGGAGCACAGTCCTACAGTGGGTCAGAACATAGCAGGCACCAACTTCTGTCTGCAGGGGGAAAACGAATCCTGGCACAGCCACGAATGAGGCTGAACCTCCAAGACAGTGTTGGGTTTGGGGCTCCAGTCCTGGAACCTCCCTCCTGCTTTGAGCAGTGTCTCCCCTTTCGTCTGAGTCACATCAAAGGTAAGTCTCCGACTGGTTGTCAGATCACTCAGGAGGCACCAATGGGCAGTGGGTAAGCCAGGGTCAAGGGTCAAACATCCTCCTCCGACCCGCTCCTCTGGAGTCTTCTTTCTTACGTGGGTATTCAGTCTGCGTGATCCCCAGCTGTTTTCTTCATAGCAAGAGCTCATCAGAGGAGCTGAGCTTTTAGGCCACTAACTTCCATCTGTGCAATGGGGGCCATGTCTCTAGGGATCTCATTGTTAATGACATTGGTTGATTCCAATCTGGGGAGCTTAGAAACCCCCAGATTGAGTGTGACATGAAGTAAAGGCCCTTCAAGATGTGGGAGTCTCAGCCTGCAGCTCTTGTCCATCCTACAACCACACTCCACCTGTGGCATGCCACCACACAGCATCTGAACAAAGCCAGACCTGTGAGACCACTGGCTGCGTGATACTATTTAAATAAATTTCGAAAAAATATCTTATGGGAGACAAGTGAGAACAGTGGAAACGTTTGAGGTTAACAGTCTGAAGGAGACGGGTGTGGGCTTTGGGGTGACTTGAACAGTTTTCTTCTCCTTTGCACACATCACTCGTTTGTTCACTTGAATCCCACACTTCAGACAGCATTCTTCAGTCTCTGTCCTGTCCGACAGAAGATTATCTCAAAAGGAACCAGAGAACGCTACTGTGCTCACAAAGGATATTGAAGCCCAGCTGATGATGCCCCGTATTTGTTAGCTTAGCTTATTAGATTTACGAGCACTGTTTATTGCTTCCAAGGTCTGTTTACCAGTCAGACAATTGAAACACGAAGAAATAGAAGCTCAAATATATTACATTTATTAGTACCATTTAAATACTTAAGAGAGTTTAATTATCTCAGCTAATAAATAGGACCAAACATTAATCAAAGTTGAATCTACTGGGTAAAGAAGTGGGTTTAACAAGTCAAATAGCAATTTTGGAACTGCAGTTCCTTGGGGATTCTTGAATCATCTTTCCAGAGAAGGAAGCAATCCTCTGGAGAAGGGGGCCTCATGGGAACACAGTGATGCACTGGCAGCACAGCCCACAGCCAAGTGAACCAAGAAGTCAGGCACCTCCATCCCATCACGCTCTCCATATTTATTTATTTATTTGTTTGTTTATTTATTTATTTATTTTATTTTATTTATTTCAGAGTGACAGAGAGACAGGGAGAGGGAGAATGGGCTCACCAAGGCCTCCAGCCACTGCAAATGAATTCCAGATGCATGCACCACCTTGTGCATCTGGCTTACGTGGGTCCTGGGGAATCAAGCCTTGAACTGGGGTCCTTAAGCTTCACAGGCAAGCGCTTAACCACTAAGCCATCTCTCCAGCCCATACTTGCCGTCTCCTGTAGTGACCCTTGTCACCTGTTGCAGTGCCAACGCAATCTGCATGCCAGACTGTTTTCTGTGGCTGTCTCTCAGCCTCTCAGCTCCCATGGTGCAGGCCGATCCCATTGAGAACCATGATGCCAGGTGGGGTGGCCTTTTTGCATGTGTGTGCACACGTTCAAATGGCACACGTGTGTGGCCATGCATGCACATGCATGTGGAGACCAGAGGTTAATGTGTATTCCTCCATCACTCTCCGCCTTATTTTTGAGACAGGGCCTCTTGCTGAACCTGGGGCTCACTAATTCGACCAGACCAGCCACCAAGCCCTAGGGATGCTCTGGTTTCCAGCTCCCCCTCAACAGGATTACAGATGCCCACCACTTTGCTCTGCACTCTTGTGTGGGTGCTAGGGATCCAAATGCACGTCTGTCCTCACACTGGCATGGCACCCACTTTACCACTGAGCATCTCCCTAGCCTGGATGGGGCGGTTTTGTGATGGAGATCCACCTTAGCCACTGACCCACTCGCAAGTGCACTGGGCCAGGACTGTCAGGCCCAGGGAAGGTCCTAACCCTTCTGACCTTAGAGAACACGTATGTGAACATGGCTCATACAGGTCAGTAGTGCTTAGGGAAACTCAACAGGTCCCCTCCTTAAGGTGCAGGTCACTGGAAAGGCAGTAGCCTGGGACTAGGCTAGGGCACCTGGAAGGTTCCCTATAGCTCCACCCTGGGATCCAGCTCACATGGGTCCTTGATAGTCACAGACAGAGCTCTCTTTCCTCCAAGGGGATGTCCCTTCCCTCTGAGGTCTGCATGGAAGGGACAGGGCCTGATTCCTATCAGGACCTCTAACCCCTGGCGACCCAGGAAGTGTAAAACTGAAGGAATGAAGGCTATACCTGTTAGAAACAGGACACTGAACTGTCTCAAATGAAATCCGATATCTGCAGTGTAGGAGGTGGGATGAGAGAAGCATCTGGAAAGAAGACCCAGCAACCCCTGGTCTTTCTCTCACGAGGGACTCTTCTGGACCAGAGTCTTCCTCCTCCAGGCTATAAGGAGTTAAGTGTCTGGGACAGTGAGGGAGGAGTGCTTGGCTCTCTGGAGATGCTGGAAAGCCGCCTGTAGATGAAGGAGGCAAGAGGGAGGTCAGACAGGTCAGCCGTGCATCTGCTCAGCAGCCAGCCCGCTGGAGAGCCTGAAGGACACAGGCAGAGTGCCCCAGGACCAGCACCCAGCAGAGAAAGGTTGGTTGTACTGCTACGTATGGGGACATGTCCCCAAGGGGCTGTCCCTGGGAGGCTGCCCACAACCAGGTTCCCAGAAGAGACTAGGGAAGCCCTTAACTTGTGACCTTGATGGAAACAGAAGCCAGGGTTCCTTGTGCCCAAGGAGATGCCAGACACCTGGGAAGACCGAGCCTCCCGTCTACCTCCGCTGTGATGGGACACAAGACACATTTGCAGAGCTCACCACAGTGGCGGGGTGGCAGGTGGCAGTGGAGGGTCCACACGCTCTGCCAAAATGCTGCTGATGGTGAACTTCCCTGCACAAGAAGCAGGGCTTCCCTGTGAAGAAGGCATGTGTCCAGAGCACCCACATTTTCCTCCTTCCCCTGCTGCGACCCCCTTCTCTTCTGGGCTGGTGACTCCTCCAGAGCCACCTACAGCTCACTGTGCACAGACACAGCAAGGAAAGCTTACCATGGGAACCCCTCCCGGGACAGTGGTGGCTAGGAAGTCCTAGGACGCGCCACACGTCATCTGCATGTGGACACCCAAGAAGCCAGTGATGCAGTTCAATCTGGAGATTCAGGGTCAGAAACCCTGAGGAGCCGATGGCATGGCTGCCAGTTCAAGGCTGAGGGCGTGAGGTCAGCCTGAGTTTGAAACCGGGGACCTAAGAGTGTCCGTGGGTGTCAAGAGAAGATCTGCTGCTGCAGAGGGAGAGTCACCTCCCTTGCTGGCTGTTCCACATGGGCCTTCAGAGATAACATCCGTACTGGGGGGTAGATCATCTGTTAGTCTATGTAGTCAACCAACACAAATGCTGGCCTCTTCCAGAAACATCCTCACAGACACAGCAGAGGTAACGTTTGGTCAGCCATCTGAGCACCTCATGGAGTAGGTGACCAGCAACACATGAACAGTCACCCACTGTGTTCTAGGGGCTGCATTGTCATCCTAGGGGGCTTGGGACTGGACCTCTTATAATTCATGACTAAGTTATAAGTACCATGTTTCCATGTCTGGATTGGGGTGTGGTGGGGGGTGATATGACTAATAATGGGCTTGGCATCTCTTTTGTGGGGAGATTAAAAGATTCTTAAATTCTGTATCACTGATATTTGTATGTTTGCGCAGCATTGCAATTCCTCAGAATTAAGCCACTTGCAAGTGGTCAATATTACACAGTGTGTGTGCACTGCTGAGGTAATTAAAACGAGAGGCTATGTGATGGAGTGCGTATACACAACACCCTGCATTGTTACATCCCTTCGGAGTAAAAGAGAGCTTGAACTCAGCCAGTCATAGGCATGCACAAAGGACTGGACAGAGTCTCTGGACCTTCCACCCCCAATCGTGCAAAGTTCCTGCCCCACAGGACCCATCAGTAACTTTTTTCTTTCTTTTTTATTATTTTTATTTTTATTGACAACTTCTTTAATTGTAGACAATATCCCATGTTATTTCCCTCCCTCCCCCCACTTTCCCCTTTGAAACTTCACTCTCCATCATATCCCCTCCCCCTCTCAATCAGTCTGTCTTTTCAGTTTGATGTCATCATCTTTTCCTCCTATTAGGATGGTCTTGTGTAGGTAGTGTCAGGCACTGTGAGGTCATGGATATCCAGGCCATTTTGTGTCTGGAGGAGCACGTTGTAAGAAGTCCTACTCTTCCTTTGGCTCTTACATTCTTTCCGCCCCCTCTAGAGGATATAAAAAGTCATATGGAAACCTACTTTTCAGTAACTTTTTTCTAGGCTCCCACATCCACTTCCACTTCACACGGATGTTTCCTGCCCACCACGTCCAGTGTACGCGGTCCGCCGGCGTTCTGGATGTGCCCGAGCCTGTCACTGCTTGCGAGCTGCGGTCAGCACTTCAAAGCTGGAGCGCAGAGTGACTGCACACACAATCTGGTGCACAGCTATCTTCTGTCTAGGCAGGAGGCTCACTGGGAAGTTCTAGATTGAAACACAGGCTCCTGAAGATGCAGGAAGTGCATAGGAAGTTCCTGACACTTACAAGATTCACAAGGCCCCTCCCCAAGGTTGTGGGAGAAAGACTCTCCTGCCTGCCAAGCTGCACCAGTCCTGCAGTGAGCTTTGAGGATGCATCTGTGCCTGTGCTGCATCAGTGATGCAGCTGCCTTTGTCATCCACACCCCTGTGAGTAACCCCTCGCCCACACTCCTGCAAGGAAGTCTCATAACTTGGTTCAGCACACTGGACGTTGGTGCAATGGTTACTTTGGTCTGTTGCTGGTGTGTGTGTCTGGGGTGAGAAGCTGTTCGTTTATGCACCCCAGGAAGCTAAGGCAACATCCTGTACAAGTTTCCACACCAGTGACAAAACAAACTCTGGTGACACAGCCACTCCCTTGTGCTTCCAGGTCTCCATTTAAGGATGGGTTCCTCATCAGTCATCCTGAAACCTAGCTTCTCAATGCCCAGGGAGTGGGCGGAACGATGCCCTGCAGAGAGGTCTGCAAGCAAATCCTGAGAACCCGTGAACTCATCACCTTCCATGGCAGAAGAGACTTGACACCTGTGACCTGTGACCTGTGACCTGGGATCGCTCTCAGCCCTTTGGGTGGTCTCGTCCTAGCACAGGGGCCTGGTGATAGAGAGACTGGAGGTCAGAGGGAGTGGTAGTAGTCGAGAGCCATTCTGTCAGCTTTGATGATGGCACTGCAAGCCACAGAGCTGCCTCTAGAAGCTGGGACTGGAGACACGCCCTAGAGCCCTCAGAAGGACCACAGCCTGCTTGCTCACTGCCAGTTTGCAGATCCATGTGGTTTAAAAACCACTCTGCTTGTTCAATTCCTTACAGCACTGAAGGACTCACCACTCCATCATTATTAGTCTGTGCTCCTCAGCCTTGGCTGGGGTCTGCCTTCTCTTCACCCCGCCTTCCCTGCTGAGCCTGCTGCCTTAGCACCCCACCTAAGACATGACTCAGCAGCCAGGCTCCCATGTGCAGATCCAATCACCAGCAGGAGCCCTGCCTGGAAACACTGTCAGACTGGAGGAACGCCCGCTCACTTCCAATGGCTCCCCTCAGGAGAACTAAGGCGCCGACAGGCAGTCAGGCACCGACTGCAGGAAGCTTCATGGAATCTTCCAATTAGAGGTATTTTAATTACTCCTGGTCTCAGGGTCCCAGCTTAGTCTCCTGCCTCCAGATAAGGATGCTACCAGAGAGTGCAAATGCAATTCCTCTCAGGCCTCCTCCCAGGCCCACCTGAGCCCATTCCTGCCCCTCTGGAGCTCACTTTAATTATGCTGGGCTAGTCACAACACTTACCATCCAAAGAGGAAATTGTGTAATCCCTTTAGTAACAAATTGCCTGCAGGTCATCACGGGGCATCTCAGAACATTGCTGGCTGTCTTTCCCTCTCTCACTTTAATCCTCTTATCTGAGTTCCTTGGGGCCCCTTTCTTTATTACTTTGGAAACCTTATCTATGGGGAAGGAAGAAAACAATCAGAATTCCTGCATCACGGTTATCTTGGAAGTGTTGAGATCCACAGAGCTCTACAAAGCTCTCTGCACCTAGAAGGCCCCTTGGATAGGTCCAGTGGGTAAGGGACACGATGAATGTGCTGGCATCCAGTGGTCATGCCTGGGAGGGTGCACTGGCAGTGGAGAACCCAGGTCCAAGGCCTGTTGACTGTGTCTGTCAAAGCCAAGGGAGGCCAGACAGACACCATGAAAATGACTTGGTAGCACATGGGTTTCTGAAGAAGCCCAGAGACCCAGAGAACTGGCTCAGCCTTCAGGCCGAACCTCTGTATCCATTTGCTTGGGAATAGCCTGTGTTTGAGGACGTCAGCACATTTGCCTGTATGATTTCAGTCTAGAATGTCCCAAAAGGCTCATGTGCCCAAGACGTTATACACAATGTTTGGAGGTGGGGTTTGGAGGGATTGGATCAGGCAGGCTCTGACCTGGTCAATGGAATGGAAACCGAACAGGATCCTGGAAGGTGCTAGAAACTATACAAGGTGGGATGGGTTGGAAGAAGAAGGTGACCAGGGCCCATGTAGAATGGTTTATCTTGTGCCCAGCTGGACCCTTGCCCTCACTCTCTCCCTCTTTGCATCCCAGCTGCCATGAGGTAAGCGACCTGGTTCCACCCCCTGCTCCCACCATGACACTCTGCCTCACCACAGCCCAGAATGAATCCAGTAGCCACCACCGCAAAACTCGGAACCCTGAACCAAAATGAAGCTTTCTTTGTTGAAGCTGATTTTTTTCACAATGACAGGACGCTGGCTGGCACATTAATACAATACTTGGTTAATTAATTAACTAATACAATGACAGAGTTGAGAGAGGGTCAGTCTCTCAAGAAGAGGGCATGATGACTGGTCAGGAGGGCAAGGATCGTGGGCCGGGCACACTGGCTGGGTCATGTGCACAAACGTTTCCAGCATGGCTGGGTTATGTTGCAAGCAGGAGGAGCCTGAGCCAGTGGCTGGCACGAGGGAACCTGTGAGCCCACACGGTCTCAAGACACGTCCCTGGGAGACGTCCCGTCATGTGACTCATCATGCTGCCTGGGAAACCCTGACCTATGGTTTCGGCTGTCCATGGTCAACAGCACCCAAAATACAGTGCTTTTGAAAATAACCACATTCACAGTGTTTTTATTTATTCCATGTATGTGTGTATAGTGATCCACATGTGGCGGTCAGAGGACAACCTCAAGGAATGGTCACTTTTCTCTCACCCTTCTTGAGACAGGGCCTCTTGCCACTGCCAACAACCACCAGACTAGCTGGCCCATGAGCTTTGGATACTCCTGGCTTTGCCTAATATTGTCATATGCACCTTCACATCACAAATGCACATGTCCCTGTGTTCCTGCTTCATGTAGGTGCTGGGGAATTGAAACTGAGTCGACAGGCTTTGCAAGCAAGCCCCTCTAACCATTAAACCATCTCCTCAGAGTCCACTTACATTTGTAGCATATTGTTCTAATGTTCCTGTTTTATTATTAGCTGTTGTTATTCTCTTACTAATTATACATACAACTTCATTGCATCTACATGTATATGGAAAAGCACAATTCCTATGTCCCTATAAGGTTCAGTCCTCTCTGGTTTCAGGATCCACTGGAGGGGGGAGGGTTGAGACCTACATCACCTCTGCTGGGTAAGGGAGAACGTTACGCCAACTTCTTACTATCGCTAGTCCCGTTTCTTGGAGGAGGTACATTTGGGGAAGAAGCAGTCCTAGCACCCCTTCCTTCCCCACCCCCTTTTCTGGGATGGCTTTCCTAGCTGCATTCATGTGGGTGGCCGGAGTGAGCAGTAGCCACCACCACCTCTCCATGAGCAGATGTGCGCTCACAGGACAGTCTGCATTCAGCTGGCCATGCTGGGAACAGACTGACTTCAAATCCCAGAATCTTTGCCCTCTTCCTGAGGCTTCTCACAGCCATACAGCTTCACTGTGAGACTAAGGCAAACCTGGGCGTAGCCAAGACATTCCTGCTGCCAGGTGTGAATGACCAGGGTGGGAAGAGTTAGTGACAGACCTGCACACCAGGGCAGGATGCACATCAGTGTCTTCTCCTTGGGAAGATCTTGTGTCCATGCTGGCCAGTGTGTGCCAGTGAGGATGTCAATGTACTGATGGGTGACAGAACAAGGAAAGGGAAGAGTCCCCCCAAGGGAGACCCTGGCCCTGCTGGTCAGCAGGGACCTACCTTGGATGAAGCGGGTTGGCTCCAGCATCCCTCAGCGACTTCTATTGTCCTAATGATCAGAGCTGAGATGATCCCTTCCACCTCTTCCCCATGTAGGTGAGGATTCAGGAGTGTTGCCATGGTGATGCCTCAAGTGAGCTGAAATGGCCCCTCAGGCCTCACACCATCTGTTGCTGGTTAGCCAAGCTGGGGAATGTGGAATTCCTGGGTACCAGAGTGTAGCAGACAGCTTCAGGTTTGCTGAGATGAACTTCCAGACCAGGCACAGTTATGGAGGAAGAGATATTTATTGAAGCTTACAGATCCAGGGCAAGTTCCATAATGGTGGGAGTTGGCCCCCTCTTAAAGGACCAGGCACAGAAAGAAAAAGCCAAAGCCACACAGCAAAGCACACTTCAGGAACTCCAGGTGGAACTAGGCACTTTGCATATTTTTAGATTCGAATTTCAAACCCACCACCACACCTTAGGGCTGGACCCTAAGATCCACCCAGTGACATTGCATCCAGCCAGGTGGCTGAAGATGCAAACAACAAACTAATAAAACACTGATTATGTTGGGGGCCATTTATTCAAACTGCCACACAGAGGCCGTTGTGACTAGGGAAGAGCTCCTTGGATCTCAGCTGCAGCAGGTTGTCCTCAAGTCAGCGGGTCAGGTGGCTTCTGTTTCCAGGTCATACTAAGCCCTCCACAAGCTGCTGACCCTGGCTCCCAGCATAGCATCTTTCCACAGGAGACAAAGAAATTATGGCTGGGGAGATGGCTTGGTGGATAAAGTGCGTGCCACGCAAGTCAGAGTCTCTGAGCTTGGATCTCCACAACTCGCTCGAGCAGGCTCTGCAATCCCAGCAAGCCTAAAGCAAGATGGGCAGTGGAAACAGGAGCACTGCCCAGAAGCTGGCAGGTCAGTGAATGCAGAGGGGACCTTGAAAGACACTTCCTCAGAGCAAGGAGGACAAGGGAATATGGCAGAAAGGGAGCAGAAAGCATGGGAGAGCCAGAGGATGGGGAGGGACTTGGGAGTGCCGTCTTCTGGACTCACCGTGGCCGTCACATTCATGACCTCACAGAAGCTGTTCTTACCTGCACAATATTGGGGTCAGTCAACATGTTATGAATGATGGAGAAAGACATAAAGGAAAAAAGACATCAAACTAGAAGAACTGCTTGGACAGGAAGAAGGAATTGTGTAGAAGGATAAGGGGGAAAAAAGAAAGTAATGGGAGGGTGATGATCAAATACATCATGCAGGGCTGGAGAGATGGCTTAGAGGTTAAGACACCTGCCTGCTAAGCCTAATAATGCCCATTCGATTCTCCAGGTCCCACATGACGCAAGTGTGCAATGTCGCACATGGCCACAAGGGGGTGCACATGTCTGGAGTTCTTTCACAGTGGCTGAAAAGGCCTTGCCAAGCCTATTCTCTCTCTCTCTCTCTCTCTCTCTCTCTCAAAAAAATACATTATGTACATGTATGATAATTGTCAATAAAAGCATACTGTAATATATACATATGTGTGTGTGTGTGTGTGTGTGTGTGTGTGTAATGGAAGGTGAGGACAGATACCTGAAATTGTCCTCTGACCTCCACATGTGCGCCATAGCAAGAAGGCATCTGCACTGACATACATGCACAGAGGAAGTCTAGAGTCCCTTAGCAGAACCCTCGCTGATACAGGGACCCAAGGAAGCTCAGTATTCCTCACGTTCTACAGACTGAGGACACAACAAAAAGGTGCCACCTATGAACCAGGGTGGGGTCCTCCCCAGACACTTATCTGCCAGGCACCTTGACCTTAGACCTGAGCCTCCAGAACTCTACTCATGATGTCTCTCTCTGGAGCACAGGGATGTGTTCCTGGCTTGCAGATGGATGGAGGGACGTGGCCCCATCAGGCTGGGGCCAGGCCTCACTTCCTCATCATTCTGAGCCCCTAGGGAGAGTTAGCTGAGAGCAGGGGCTGATCCAAGGAGACATTGTGCCCCAGACCAGAGTAGACGCTGCTGCCCACACCACAGCCGGGAAGCTCCAGGTCCCAGCAGGTGGGAGGCAGTACATAGAGGATGTATGAGTGACCACTGCCTGATTGCCCATGCCCGGTCAGCCATCCTGGAGCCTCCCAGGACAAAGACTCAGCCCCCCCCCCAAGAACAAGCTTCAAGGGGAGGACAGAGTGGAAGGAGTACCTCTGCATGTGCATGCATGATTGAGCTCTTTTCTGCCCATCCCTGTCCCCTGACACTCCCTGCAGATGCCTTCAGCGGACACTCTTCTCCAGATGTCTGATGTTACCTGCTGAGACATCCAAGCTCCCAGACGGGCTCACACACCTGCCAAGCACCCACCGGCCCCAAATCCAAGTCCAGAGACTGAGTAACAGACCACCCAAGCCAGCACTGAAGAATGCCTCGATCCACTCTGCAAGTGTGAATCGATGCTTTGCACAGGCATCTTGTTGTGATCTGCTCTGCAGCTTTTGACTCAACCCAGCAACTGCTGGATTGCCACGATGCTGGGCTGCTTTATTAATATTCAAATGTTGAACTAACTATTGATGCATTTATGGGGCTGCAGCCACTCCAGGCACTCAGTCACATGCTGCATTCTGTCTGCAGGCAATCATGATTGATGGGTGGCGAAGAGCCCTCACCTCAGGTGAGGAAGCTTGGACTGGAACTGGGAGAAGAGATGGCCCCTCTCCCCCCCACCATCACATCACATGCTGCAGGCAAAGATAGGACTTCAGACAGGCTGACTCCAGAGCCTGCATATGTTTGGGGGAAGGGGCTATGTGAAACTTGGAAGTAAGGCCAAAAGGTGACTTTCAGGTTACGCTGGGATATTGTCTAATGATACACACATGTGTGAATTAACTCTTTAAGGGCGAATCTGTGACTGCTCTGCTATTGATTAGGACCCTGAACTTCCTTGCTGACTATAAGTTTTTCCACAGCAGAGATGTTAACATCTTGTCTGGTGGGCAAGAGAACCCGACAGTTCCAGCTTCATCGCCTGGAGGACGTCGGCAAGCCCTGTCTGTAAACCACCACAGCATCACTTCAGCTCTCGGCTGCTGGTTTGTAGATTCCCCTGAACTGGTGTCCCTCTCCCGCCAACTCCTGCTCACGGAGGTAAGTTAACCCTTGACAAGGGCTCTCTGTACGAATGGAGTCTTAATTTCTGAAAATCAGGCTCGGATTGCTTTCGGCCACTGCTGCCCTTAGTCTCTCATCTGCCTCAGCCTGGCTCTGAGCTCTGCTCTTCCTCAGAGTCCAGCTCCGAGGCAGCACCACTCCTGCTCTTTCAGTTCAGTCTGCAGGCTCCGACACCCACCCACCTGTCTGCAACTGCACCATCTGTGTCCACAGCACATACGCGCCTAGTGCAGAATGGCCAATTCTGTAACTGCAACCCACCCTCCTGAAGTCCGTGTAAACTCTATGGAAAATAATATGGTTTCCTGAAGGCACGCATAGATGAATGGAAGGATGGGTAAGTAGGGTGGATGGATGTATCTCTGCATGGATGGATGGATGGATGGATGGATGGATGGATGGATGGATGGATGGATAGGTAGGTGAGTGGATGTATGGACTGATGGAAGGATGGATGACTGGGTGCATGGGCACATACATGGATGACTAGAAGGATGGGTAGGTGGTAGGTTGATGAGTGATGGGTGGGTGAGGACAGATTGCCGGGTCTATGCATGGATGAATGGATGGATACATGGATGGATGAGGGATGGAACCCTGACAGATTAAAAGCACTCAGTAGACCTTTCTCTGTGCAGCCTAAAAGCTACAGCTTAGACTCCAAGTCCACAAGTGACCTTGGGCAGACCATGTCCTCACCTGGGGCCTCAGTTTCCCACCCATGAGAGAGAAGACAGTGATGTCAGAATCTCTGATTGCCATGTGGTGCTGGAGCTCGCTCACAGACAAAGCTCTCAACATCAGACCCTCCGTGCCACTGATTCCATGCGGTGAAATTCTAAACAAAGCCCAAACCTCCTGCCAATCAGATCCATTTGTTAGGCAGTGGACAAAAGAGGCTTGGGGTGGGGGAGGGTGGAATCACCCACAGGCCCATCTTTATTCATGGAGCCAGCTCTGCAGAGCAGGAAATGGCCCCTCCTTCAATGTAGGAGGCCAGGAGACATCTGAGAAGAACTTGACCTTGCCCTCGCTACCTTCCCCTTTCTGAAAGGGATGCAGGTGGCTTCAGCCAGCCTGGAAAACTGTCTGTGGCAGGGTCAGCCCTGTGAGCACTGGACAGGTGTGTATGGACAGGAACATCTAGCCACCTGCGTCTCCTCTGAGGTAAGAATTTCTAGTTTTGAGGTGCAGCCTGGGAACCGGTTTTCTAATATCAGATTGGCTTCAGTCCCCATTTCAATGGCATCTGATTTCCAGCCACCGGGACTCCTGCAGTTCTTTTCTATGGAATTTGCATGGCAGTGATTAGAGACCGCAGGAGCCTGGAAGCCAATTTCTCAGCTGTGAGCTTATCAGTGCAGGAGTCAGCACAGACTGAACTTCCATCTTGTCCCAGGAACGCACCCCCTCCTACTCCACGCCTATCTGATACCTACTTCAAAATGAAAAGGAAGAAAAGTTAATAAAAACCAGAAATCTCGCCAAACCCATCACTTAGCATCACTGTGGTGATCAAAAATATATAAGAATATCTCTCTCGAGAGCTCAGGCCAAGAATTCTGTCCCCAAGAAACAGGTGACTTTCTTCTTCAAAGCTCCGACGCATCAAAGTCTCCTGTTAAGAAGAGAACAGGAGCAGATGGAAATTGAGGTTTGGAGGTGTGCTAATAAGTCTCTTCCGGGAGGCAGAAACCTTCCCCTCAGTGACATGGAGATCTCTTGGTAAGGGAAGTTTGCTGGTCAACTGGATCACATAAGGTCTCTACAGGTCAGGCTGGGTTGCTGGGCTCCAGCCTTCAGTCTCAAGTGAGGAAACTGAGGCAGGGTAAGGAGAGGGAGCTGCTATCAGAGGCTTCCCTCAAGGGAGAACTTGCCAAGGTGTTAACTTGCTGACACGACAATTCTGCTGATGCATAGACCTTCCTAAATGACAAATGAACATCAGAAAACAAGAAAGAAAGAAAGAAAGAAAGAAAGAAAGAAAGAAAGAAAGAAAGAAAGAAACAAAGAAACAAAGAAACAAAGAAAGAAAGAAAGAAAGAAAGAAAGAAAGAAGCCAGCCCCTTCAGTTGTTGCAGCATAGCCAGTCTGGGTCCCCAGGGTCTTCTGGAAGATTCTACAGGATCAGATTTAACCCTCTGTGGTCTGCATCAATGTCAAAAACACAACTCACTTCAAATTGAATAAGAGATAGCTTATTCTGGAGCGAAATATGAGTGTCCATGGTTCTGAAACATAGGTTTTCATTATGCCGTGTTCCAGTGTGGTAATGATTTCGTGAAGTTTTTATAGTAACAGAAAAAGGAAAGTCATGAATCAAAACGCTCTTCCAATACGTTGGTGGGAGCGCCAGGCAGGCAGGCACAGCAAAGCAGGGAACCTGCCCCAGGCTGCAGTTGCTATAAGATGACAAGCTCAGCTTTGAGGTTGGTGGAAGCTGGGGGTCCATTCATACCTGCCAAAGGAGTTATGCAATACTATTGGGTGCTGGGCAGACACAGGGGTGGCAGTTAAATGGCCACTTACAGGGTTAAGGTAGCTCAGCCTGTACCATTCCAGCTCCCGGCAGTCACTGTCCATAGATCGGATACAGGTTGGGACAACACCCTCGTCAGCCAGCCACTAGTCACCAGCCGGTGACCTTGGGATCCACTTGACATTCTAGTCAGCTTTCTTACCCCTTGTCCCTGTTGCCCTCTCCCTGTGAGGCGTGTGCCTGGACCTCACTTCTAAAGTGAAGCAGTGAGGACTCACAGAATGGTGCGGTCAGGCCACCTACCCAGTTAGCCTCTGGGAAACCAGGGCACTTAGGTCATGAGCCTTAGGGGTATAAGCCTGCTCATGTCTGACTAAATGTATATATTATTGCCACCAAGCTGCCCTGGGGGCACTACACTTGATGTTCATATTCACATATTAACGCTACTCTCACTTCTGGTTAGAGAAGCTTCTCTTTTCAGATGGCAATGACCACTGGGATGACCCAAAAGGCAACATAGTGCTAAGAAGAAGGGATGGAGGAGTGAATAGCACTAAACATCTCTATCACACCCTCCAAGGCTCAGGGACCATTGTGGAAGGGGGGGCGGATAGAATGGAAGAGCCAAAGGAAGGATATGACTTCTTAGAATGCAACTGCCCAGACAGAAATTGGCCTCAATATCCATGACCTTGCAGTGCCTAGCAATACCTTCACAAGACCCTCATAATAGGAGAAAAAGATGATGACATCAAATTAAAAGAGATACTAATGGAGATAGGGAGGGGATATGATGGACATTGGAGTTCTAAAGTGGAATGGGAGGAGGGGAGAGAAATATCATTTTGTATGTAAGTATAGAAGTTGTCAATAAAAAAAAATAATAACAAAAAGAAAGAAATCCAGCTCTTGGGAGGGGTTGCACAAGGGTCTCGGGACCTCAGGCCAATCCAAGCTGAACTTGCACCTGCTGGGCCTAGCCCTGGTGAGGCTGTTACGGGAGCCCGGGACACCAGAAGTGAGAAGAGTTGTTCAACACTGTGTCCTAGCAGCTGTGCCACACGTGGAGACACAGGTTCTGCAGACAGAGCAGAACTTCCCAACCCAGATCACTAATTCTCCCCATCAGTTCCGACACTTGACACAATTCTCATTAGAACAGTTCTACAGCATGACACAAAGATGCTCAGAATTACCTGGAAAAACAAGAAGACAGGAACAGCCATTACATGTCATCAAAGGAAACTAAGGGAAGAGATTTTTCTGTCGAACATGAAATTGTGCTATTGTTCAAAACACTGATGGTGAGCTGGGGCAATAGTTTAGTAGCAAAAGAGCGTTTGCTATGCAAGCATGAGGACGTGAGTGGCCCTCGTTCACTCCCCAGCACCCATGTAACAGTTGTGCATGACCATGCAGACCTGCGACCCCCGTGTCACCGAGTGAAGACAGAGAATCACTGGGGCTCATGGTCAGCCAGTCTGACTGAAAACAGCAGCTCTGGTTCAGTGAGACTCTGCTTCCAGAAAACACAGGGAGGAGGAGTATCAGAGGGCACCCAGCGTTCTCCTGTGGCCTCTGTATGTGAGTGCATCAGCACACATGTGCATATAGCACACGTACACCACAAACACGCACACACACCAATGATGTCAATATGGGAGGGAGGGGGTAGAGATAGCTTTCAAAGGAATAAAACTCCCAGAAACAGATCTAAGTGAAAGTCGACTTTAAAAGGCAGGGTATGGCTTATCTGATAAGTGACCAAGGCAATCTGATATACAACCAATCTGACAGAAATGAAGCCTAACCATTATCTCACATCAAATGCCAAAAGAAATTTAGGTGGCTTAACATGTTTAATAGAAGAGAATAAAATAAAATCGTAAAACATGGTAGACTAAAATCTGAAACGTTGTTTATGTCACCTCAAGCATGATTTAAAGAGCCAAAAGGGCAAATTTAATAGAAAAAAAATTTGTATATTATCCTACTTAAATATAAAATTACTACAAAATCAAAACAAATAGAACTCAAGAGGAAAAAAAAAACAAAATTAAAGTTTGATCAACTAGATAGTTGTGGTCCTATAAAAACAGAGAGAAAGGAAAGCAGGCATCCTCTTTGCCAGTGAATAAGAAGGAACTGATGCCCTGTCCCTGGGGAGGGGCACAGGTTCTCTCCATGCCAAGAAGGGGAGGGAGACCGAGGATCATGGCATAGCATTGCATCCAGGGTCTCAGGCTCCCATCCTTCTCTGCCAAGCCTCCCGCTTAGCAGACACCCATGAGGGAGGTCTGGGTCCCCCTCTTGTTCTCCGTTTTGACTCTGGAGTCTGGGAGCTCATCGTTGACCTTCCCCACTGCAGGTACAAGGCCGTGCTTGTGCAGTGCTGGGCACAGAACCCGGGCTTCACGCAGGTCAGGCAGAGCTCTACCACTGAACATTGTCCCCAGTTCCCTTTTGACCTTGAATTTGGATACAAGCTCTCACTGAATTGTCCAGGCTGGCCGTGAACTCGTGGTACTCCCCTCAGCCTCTTGAGTGGCTGGATGACGGGCCTGCGCCATGTTCTAGCTGTGATGGTTTCTTTAGCGCTTGGGCTAGCACACCCCACTGTCAGTTTCTCTCTTCTCAGCACAGTTCTTTTCTGATTCTCTGTTCTAGGAGAATGGTGGAGATAATACAGGAAACCCTTCCCCCTGCTCTGACCTCACCCACACAGGGGCATGCTCGGCACCATGTTCTCCAGAGGACTAGAAACAGTAGGATGAACGTATATTACAGAGGGGATGCATTAGCTTGGCTTACTGAACACAGGCTGGGTGGTCCAACAGAATGGCCATCTGCAGGCTAAGAACTCGGTAGCTTCTCTGTGCAGGAGGCTGGAGGCCTCTGCAGTCCCAATCTGGTGGGTGCTGAGGGCCTGGAGGGATTCCAGGTGAGGTGCTAGTCTTCAGTCCAGGTTGGAAGGCTGAAGAAGCTGGCTTCTGGCGTCAGCAAAGGACGGCAGGAGCAGGGTAGATGTGCTCACCAGCAAGGGCTGAAAGGGAACAGGCCATCGCAGAAATGCTTTTCCCTCGGAAGCTTTATGCCTGGGCCCTCCACTCTGGAGGAGGGGTGTCCCCCTCAGTGAATCCTTCCTGTAGACTTGCCATAGTCACATCCTGTCTAGATTCCTGATGCAATCAAGGGCAAACCAGGCGTTAACCATCCCAGGCTGTTCTGGGATTTGAGAGTATCAAGTTCCAAGATGGCAGCCTGGTGTATTCAGCGGTGTTCTTGATCTGGATGCTGGAGGAGATGGCCCGGAGCCTCTGGGAGTCCAGTAGCATGGTGGTGCTCTGTCCTCCCTAAGACCCCACTGCTGGTTATAACAGAAAAACAAACTAATTAACCTTTGGAAGCGCTCCTCTAATCAATCGCCTGCTTTATGGCCGCATTAGCTGTGGGACAGACTCCACTGGGCAGTCATATTTAATTCCTCCATATTGATTTACAAAGGAAGTTTATGGCCTGCTTGTTAGCAGGGGGAGGTGGGATTCCCGGGATTCAGGTTAATCCTGTCTTGTAATTAAACCACCTTAGGGCATCCTATAACAAACGCACCGGCCAGGGTCCTGTGAGGAGCGTTCCCGCGACCTCAGCTGAAGCAGATCTCCTTCGCCCTGCCCGAGCCTCATCAGGATGTCCTAGAGTGGCCTGCGCTAGAGCTCGTTGGCTTTCTGGGTGTCCAGTGGAGACTGCCAATGGCACACGTGTTGACTATCCCAAGTTCCACGGGCCAGGGGAACACAACTCTGAATTTGTGGTACCATTTGATTCTCCTCATGGCCAGTGTCAAGGTCACCCCACTACAGCCAACTGTTGACCCCTTTCCTGACTACTTTTGTGTATAAAAAAAGCAGAATAGGGCTGGAGAGATGGCTTAATGGTTGAGGTGCCTGCCTGCTAAGCCTAAGAATGCCTGTTCCATTTTCCAGGTCCTATGTTTAGCCAGACACAAAAAGTGACACAAGGGCGCAATGCTGCACTTGCACACAAGGGGGCGCATGCATCTGGAGTTTGTTCACAGCGGTTGAGTGGCTGCTGTTGTGCCCATTCTCTATCTGTCTCTCTCTCTCTCCCCCCTCCAAAAAAAGCAGAACACTGGAGATGCCTCCACTTGCACACACAAGAAGGAAGCTTAGAGGGCCAGGATGCTGAGCCAAGACTTCCCAAGAAGCCTGTACCTTTAGTTGCTCTTGCCCTGTACCCCATCACAGGGAACCCATTCTCCAAGCAGTATCTGGGATTTTATGGCTTAGATTAAAAAAATACAAACCATAGTAAATATTAAAAATTGACAAAAATGTCTTTTGGTGTTGTAAGAATTGACATACTTTAGATGCCAATTAAAAAATAGCATATGGCTGCTGTTAATTTAGGAAGGCAGGCTGATATTATAAAACTATTAAAAAACAATCAAGTTATAAGAAAGAGAAGCAGATAAAAAAAAAAAAACAAGGCCCCACCACAATGCAAGACCCATAATCCCCATGAGGGGAGGCCAGGGAGAAGGCTAAGGATGGTACCATCTAGGTTGTATACACACTATATACATAACTAATTTTAAAAAGTTGGGCTGGAGAGATGGCTTAGCGGTTAAGGCGCCTGCCTGCTAAGCCTAACAACCCGGTTCCAATCTCCAGGTCCCACGTTTAGCCAGATGCAAAGTGACGCAAAGGCACAATGCCACATTTGCCCACAAGGGGGCGCACGCATCTGGATTTCGTTCCCAGCAGCTGAGAGACTGCTGGCGCACCCATTCTCTATCTGTCTCCCTCTCCCTCTTTCTCTGTCTGTCTCTCTCTGTGTATCTCTCCAAAAAAAAAAAAAAGTCTATAAAGGAACATGTGGAAATGATAATGTTTTGGATATTTTATTTAAATAAATTAAATAATTATGCATCACAAAATCACAGTGCTCTTGTGAGTCCCTGAAGGGCTGAGCACCCACCTTCCTGCTCCTCTTGAAACCACACATGACATCATCTAACAGTTTCCTGCCTGGGCCCCTCTGAGACTCTACCTGAGAGCCATGTACACTGTACTGGGGTGGCTGGCCAGCCTTCCATGGGATGAGGAGTTTTCTCTGCGACTGATACAGAAATTGGGATACAGGAATTCTCAGCCAATGCACAAATAGGATGTTCCAGTGGACAGATATGAGATGGGAATTTTGGGGTGTCTCTGGATTCTTGTTTTATGAATTCAAAGAATTGGTACCCACAGACCAGAGCATAGAGTTTACAGGTTTAATTGTAGACAGAACATCAGAGAAGGAAGGAGGCAAGAAAGGGGCTGAGAAACCCACCTAGAGCACCAGACTGGAGTCTTTGGTAGGTTCTGGAAGATGCACAACAGGTTTCTGGACAGTGTCTCAGGAATCTCAGTCTTCCTGGAAGGGTGTCACATTCTCAGAAGGGGACAATCTTTTCTAGGGGGAGGACTTAGGTTGAGTTCAAGGTGGGCCAAGCAGGCTGCCCTCTAAAGTGTGCCCTCATAGAAGGATGTCAGATGTAGGTCACCACAGCGGGCAGGGTCTGGGAGCAGCAAGGTAAGAGGAGGTAAGAAGGGAAGAAAGGGAAGCTTGGAGAAGGAAGATACACAGGTGGAGAGAGAAAGTCCTGGGCCCTGGAAACCCAGCAGTGGCCACTCTGAGCATAAGGAAAAGGCTGGTACCAAGTGGGACATGCGAGATGCATGTCAGGAAGTTTACAAGGGACAGGCAGGAATCTGACCACGCTTGCTCTCCCCAGATGACTGCTTGGGGCTGGAGATAGAGAAGCCATAGCCACAACACTTCCAGAGTGGGTGATGCCTCAGTGCCAGCACCCAGCTATTAGCAAGAGACATTCTGGGTCATCCTAGAGTCAAGGACCTTCATTCTTCAGAAGACATCAGGGATCAGTGTACAGTGTGAATGTGTTTCACCATTGTTTAAGACAAAAACAGGTGTCACTATTGGAACTGCAAGATGGAAGGGCAGAGTGGTAGCTGATCTTCAACCTGACTGGATTGAGAAGCTCCTAGGAGGTTAGAGAGGGGAGGGTTGTGATAGCATTTCCAGAGAGGACCAAGTAGGGGGAGACAGGCCCATCATCCTATAGGCTGAGGCCCAGTTGCAACAGGAGAGAGCCAGAGAGTGCAGGCTCTCTCCTCTTCCCACCTCTCTCTCTCTCTCTCTCTCTCTCTCTCTCTCTCTCTCTCTCTCTCTCTCTCTCTCTCTCTCTCCCTCCCCCCTCCCCTCTCTTTCCTGGTCTCAATGATGGGAACTGCTCTCCACCATGCCTTCCCTGCCAGGAAAGACTGAAACCATGAACCCCAAATAAACCTTTTCTCCCTCAAGTTGTCTTGCTCAAGTGTTTTGTCACAGCATGTACAGTGTCTAGCGCAGCAAGCATAATGACTACAATAGAGAAATGGTACTGCCAATAAAGTGGGAGGGACGAGAGGAAGGCTAGATGGGAAAGCTTACAGGTGGTACCACTGAGCTCCAGAAAGGAGAGAAGTCAAAGTGTGTGAGTGAAGAGACAGGAAGTCATCACAATCACCAAAATAAGAGTCAGAAAGACAAACCCCACTTTTCCTCCCATTTGGGCTCCCTAGACTTGATAGAAGTATGTAAAATCATATATGTACATAGGCATGGAAATAGACTAGAGAAATGAATGAAAGGGGTTTAGAGGAGAAAGAAGAAGGAGGGGTGAACATGGCCAAAATAAATGGCTTACTTGTGTGAAAATAAAGCCCTTTGTTATGAACAATGAATATGCACCAGAATACTACACACACACACACACACACACACACACACACACACACACATATACACATACGTACATATATGTGTGTGTATTAGATATAGATAGGCAGATAGATAGAGAGAGAGATTGATGATAGAAAATAGATATAGATAAAGATAGAGATAGATAGATGATAAATAGAGATTAATGATAGAAGATAGATATAGATGATAGATAAATAGAGATAGATAGATAGATAGATAGATAGATAGATAGATAGATAATAGATATAGATAGATAGATGGTAGATAGAGATTGATGATAGAAGATATAGAGACAGATAGATAATAGATATAGATAGATAAATAGAGATAGATGATAGAAGATAGATATAGATGATAGATAGAGATAGATAGGTAATAGACATAGATAGATGATAGAGATTGATGATAGAAGATAGATATAGATGATAGATAAATAGAGATAGATAAATAGATAGATAGATAGATAGATAGATAGATAGATAGATAGATAGATAGATAGATAGAGATAGATAACAGGTAGATTCGTAGCTGGATGATAGACAGGGAAAGCTACAGAGCAATCCCCAAAGCATTAGGAGCAGATTATTTCACTGATGAGTGCCTGAGACTCCGGGCAGGTGCTCACAGAGGGCGCACACTGTGGTTGGGGACACAGCAAAGAAGAAACTTCCCGGAAGTGCAACCACAAAACCACAAAGAAGCCCATGGAAGGAGGCACCCACCTCACTTAGGCACATAATATTGACGATGTCATAAAAGCGAGTGTGAAAACCCCAAGTTTGGAAAACAGAACCCAGCAGCAAAATAAAAGACTCGCCTGGCACGAAAAGGTGGAGTTCAGTGCAGGGGTCCAGTGATGGGTCAATGTCAATGCTGGAGAATCAAATAACATTACTCACCGAAGTGACTGGTCCTAAGTGAAATGGATATGATTCTCCCAAACATGCTGAAAGTGACTGGAGGAAATTTACTTTCATGTTTGGAGGTACACCTCTTCATAATGTGGATATTGAGGGAAGTTTCTTTCCATGTATTTTTTCTTTAATGTGTACATACAGAAGTGAAGGGGCCTCAAGGAGAATCACTAGAGGAAACAGATGCAGATGAACTTGGGGCCAGCAAGGGAGAGAGGCGATGAGTGAGTCAACGTGTGTGCGGTGAATCTACAGCCCTGCCTCTGTAATGCAAGCAAGAAACAGTAGGTGTCTGTGGGGGCAGCTTTGGGGAACAAGAATAACAAGAAGCCTTTTCCATATTCTATCAACACTTCCAGAGGAACACCTAATAACCAGCATAGACTTGTAAATCTCAGAGTTATTATCATATTGTTATCCTGAAGCAGTGACTCTTCCCCAGGGAACACTGGGCGGGCAATCTGCCTGTGGTTGTCACACTCTGGGGAGAGGCAGGGGAGACTCTAAGCTGTAGAAGCCAGGACTGCTACTTCCCACTCCCAAAGCCCAGGACAGCTGCCTCCAGCAAAGGCTTATCTGACCCCAGAGGTCACTGTCAAGGCTGAGAAACCCTGCCACAGAGTGATAATTCCTACCGGGAATAGCTATGAGATCACCAAAAGTGGATGAAGCCACACTCGGAAAACACTCCCTGTCACTCACCAACAATGTGACCACCAGGTCATTCCTACACAAAGCTTTTCTTTTCTAGTCCAGAACGATAATGTGATAACCAATGTCACGCTGTATCTGTTCAGGAGTCACAGATAGAGCACAGGAGCAGAACCATGGGACCCTGCCCAGGAACTCACTCCTGGTAGAAGAGGTGACAAGAAAGCAGAGAATATGATCATGTCCTTCAGTGATCAAGACAGACACAGAGTCCTCAGGGAAGAAAGGCTCGGGGCCCCTTGAGCACATGGGCTCTGTCAGGACCCAGCCATCTTGCACCTGGACACGCATGGTGGCCACTGAGCAGAGCTGTCACACGGCGCAGTCCAGGCTGGAGAGACGCTTCAGTGGGTAGACTCCTTGCCTCACAAGCATGAGCACTTGAATCCAATACTCAAAATATCCAGAAAAATGCTGAGCATGAGAGCAGGAGCCTTTGCTCTCTGAAGTGATGGTTAACCTCTGGTCATCAGCAGGATTTAGAATCACCATGAAGACAAACCTATAGTCCTGTCTGGGAGAGATTTTATAGATTAAATTATTAGATTAGATTAGATTATCGGGGGTGAGAGAACTCACCTTGTGGGCAGCACAGTCCCATGGCTGGGTTCCTGGACTATACAAAGAGGAGAAAGCTAAGCATTCAGCACTCAGGACTCTACTTCCTCCCTGCCGACTTCCTGTTCCTGCCACGTTTTCTCCACCATGATGACTCTGCCTTTTGAGACTGTAAACTGAAAAGAAACCCTTTCACTAAGTTCTGCTCCCTGGGGCACCAGCCCTGGGGCAGTGGAGCAGGAGGACCCCAGCCAATAGTCTAACTGGCTCCAGGCCAATGAGAAACATTCTTTCCAAAAACAAGTGGACAGCAGGAGTAATACTCGAGGTTGTCCTTTGGCCTCTGTGTACACAATCATATGTATACCTGCATACCCATACACGCAAACACACACACACTCACACAGAGACACTTACACACACGTTCCTTTAAAACACTGCTGTCCAAAGTGGTACATGCATCTGGAGTTCGTTTGCAGTGGCTGGAGGCCCTGGCACACCCATTCTCCCCCCTCTTTCCTTTCCTCCCCGCTTTCCCTCCCTCCACTATGTCTGTTTGTAAATAAAAAATACTTTTAAAAACTGGAACATTGGGCTGGAGAGATGGCTTAGTGGTTAAGGCATTAGCCTGCAAAGCCAGAGGATCCCGGTTCGACTCTCCAGGACCCATTTAAGCCAGATGCACAAGGGGGTGCATGTACCTGGAGTTTGTTTGCAGTGGCTGGAGGCCCTAGCATGCTCATTCTTTCTCTCTCTCTCTCTCTCTCTCTCTCTCTGCCTCTTTCTCTCTTTCAAATAAATAAGCATAAAAATTTTTAAAAATTGGAACATGTCTGATGTTCATTCTCAGTAGCAACAGACCCTAGAGCCCCTCCCCCAACATGTACAAATACACAAATGAATGAATAAATAAATAAGCAGCAACTTCCATTCACCTGCAGAGCCCAGCTCAACTGTCACCAGCAGCCGAGGAACTGGAAGCATAAACGCCAGATGTCGGGAGGCAGGTGGATTCTTCACCCTACCAGGCCTGCAGCAGCACCTTTGCAGAGCTCCATGAGGCTTCCAGGCCATGCAGGAGAACATGGATCTCCACCCGCTGTTTCCTCAGTCTGCAGACCACAAGGAACTGATCCACAGACACGGTTAAAGGCCCTGGCAGACAGCACTTTGATGGATCCACCTCTTGGTAAATATGGCCACGTCTCTGTGGAGTTTCTGATCTATAAGACCCGTCTGTCAGAAAATGTGTCAATGAGTGTGTTTAATAAGCAACTAACTTCCCATAGCCCTTCTGGTTCTTTACCTCAAAGTTCAGTGAGGCGAAACCACCCCTGGAGGGAAGATGGAGACCAACAATACAGCAAGCGGACCTCGGACCTGTTACAGGGATGAGCCACAGCATCCGCGGTGCCCATTGTTGTCATGTGATCAGTTAGTAAACTCCTGAACGTGATCAAGTTGAAAAGAGAAACCGAGATGGAGAGAAACCAGTTTTAGTTAGGTCAAGGGACTGAGATGTAGATTTGTACCCATCAAATTCATGGCTCTGCAAGCCTTATTCCTAAAATGTATTCTTCTGAGTGTGTTTATGTGTTCATCTGTGTGCTAGTGTATGTGTGGAGACCAGAAGACACCTCAGGTCCCATCCTCAGGAAACCTATTCACGACTTTTTGAGACAGGATGTCTCACTGGACCTGGCTGTCACCAAGTGTGCTAGACTGGCTGGCCAGAGAACACAGTGATCTATCTGTTTCCACCTTCCTGGCCCTGGAATCTGGACAGGTACCCCCAGGTTGCCACCTCCATGCCTGATATTCAGGTGGGTTCTGGAATC
Organism: Orientallactaga sibirica; assembly: GCA_036365145.1. NCBI lineage: Eukaryota > Metazoa > Chordata > Mammalia > Rodentia > Dipodidae > Orientallactaga > Orientallactaga sibirica. The sequence continues at coordinate 12,117,402 of JAEOAD010000329.1, read as the reverse complement.
TGGACAGGTACCCCCAGGCTGCCACCTCCATGCCCGATATTCAGGTGGGTTCTGGGATCCGGACAGGTACCCCAGGCTGCCACCTCCATGCCCGGTATTCAGGTGGGTTCTGGGATCCGGACAGGTACCCCAGGCTGCCACCTCCATGCCCAGTATTCAGGTGGGTTCTGGGATCCGGACAGGTACCCCAGGCTGCCACCTCCATGCCCGGTATTCAGGTGGGTTCTGGGATCCGGACAGGTACCCCAGGCTGCCACCACCATGCCCGGTATTCAGGTGGGTTCTGGGATCCGGACAGGTACCCCAGGCTGCCACCTCCATGCCCGGTATTCAGGTGGGTTCTGGGTATGCCACCTCCATGCCCGGTACAGGTGGGTTCTGGGATCCGGACAGGTACCCCAGGCTGCCACCTCCATGCCCGGTATTCAGGTGGGTTCTGGGATCCAGACAGGTACCCCAGGCTGCCACCTCCATGCCCGGTATTCAGGTGGGTTCTGGGATCCAGACAGGTACCCCAGGCTGCCACCTCCATGCCATTCAGGTGGGTTCTGGGATCCGGACAGGTACCCAGGCTGCCACCACCATGCCCGGTATTCAGGTGGGTTCTGGGATCCAGACAGGTACCCCAGGCTGCCACCTCCATGCCCGGTATTCAGGTGGGTTCTGGGATCCGGACAGGTACCCCAGGCTGCCACCTCCATGCCCGGTATTCAGGTGGGTTCTGGGATCCAGACAGGTACCCCAGGCTGCCACCTCCATGCCCGGTATTCAGGTGGGTTCTGGGATCCGGACAGGTACCCCAGGCTGCCACCACCATGCCCGGTATTCAGGTGGGTTCTGGGATCCGGACAGGTACCCCCAGGCTGCCACCTCCATGCCCAGTATTCAGGTGGGTTCTGGGATCCGGACAGGTACCCCAGGCTGCCACCTCCATGCCCGGTATTCAGGTGGGTTCTGGGATCCGGACAGGTACCCCAGGCTGCCCACCTCCATGCCCGGTATTCAGGTGGGTTCTGGGATCCGGACAGGTACCCCCAGGCTGCCACCTCCATGCCCGGTATTCAGGTGGGTTCTGGGATCCGGACAGGTACCCCAGGCTGCCACCTCCATGCCCGGTATTCAGGTGGGTTCTGGGGATCAAACTCAAGCCCACATGATCCTACTTTACCAACTGAGCTATATCCCCAGCCCTTAAATGTATTCCTTGTGTTTTTCATATGTCCTTTAATGTACTCCTTATAATGTTTTTTATGTCCTGGGAGACAGGACACAGGACTAAGTGCACTTGGGGTGCAGAAGCAGCCATTCCTCACAGCCACAGCATTCTGCACTGGCGTTTACAATACTTTCCTTCCAGGACATCCATCCTTCCCTTATCCCTGCTCGAGAATTTGCAGTTCTGAGGACATCAAAGAAGCCTTCAGCCAAATCTGATTTGCTTTTTTTGTTTGTTTGTCTGTTTGTTTTTGTTTTTTGTTTTTTTTTTATTGGCGTGTGTGAAAGCTGCCTGTGAGACTGCACTGGGGCACTACAGCCCCTGCATGACCTAGAAGTGGATGCTGCACTTAACATTCAGATCAGAAGTTCAACAAAGAGCTGCCCGTGAAAGTACCTGAAGATGTAATGCTGAAAGACACTTAGCCTTAAACTGTTCAGTAAAGTCAGCGCAGAACACAGACATCATCTTCATCAGACAGTGAAATTAAATTAGATTTCACTGATAACCAGCGTTACCAGCCCATTTGCATGGTGAGTCAGTAATGAAGCTGCTTGCAGAATTTCTGAGTGTGCGGCCGGGCTCCAGCCCATCTTCCATCTCAGTGAAGAATCATAAAGCTTCAGTATTAATGTGCTCCGTCAGTCACGTGCTCTACATCCAGATTCAAGTCTCAACCCCCTAGCTTCTTGCAAAATGCCACCCATCCTCTCCTTGGGAGACTCCCCTATCCCTGAGATACAGGACCCACAATAGCCAAATGCCAGCCAGCCTCACCTAGGATGTTCCTGCCACCTCTGGGGTATGAAATATACAAAGGCCAAAGTGTCCCATTATATTACCAAAAATCAGAAAACAAACTGGGCATTGGATGAAAGCCAGAGCCATCCTGCTTTTCTCTCTTACTTTGGTCCTTCATTGCCACACATGCCTGGTCCACCTGCCACCTGAAAGCTGCCCCATGACCCCATCCCCTTGGCTTCACCATTGAGGAGTGGGAGCCGATGGAGGTGCTGTCTACAGATGAAGAGGCCACGAATCATGCAGGGTGGAAGAACTTCTAAGAACTCCTCAGTCTGGGGCAGGACTGGGGTGAGAGCAGAGCTGACCACCGATAGACTTGAGGGCACAGCTCTGAGTTGAGCCAGGCCCACAGCCAACTCTGGAATGGGCTCAGGGGCAAAGGGACCATGAAACCAAGACACATGATATTTCTCAAGGCTTGAGACCCATCTCAGCCACCGTCACACTCTACAGGGTGTCTCTGATGACAGCCCCTTGCCTTTACCGGAAATTGCCACCAGACCCCAGCATTTTCCCTGTGATATTCTATTGAGTAGATGTGGTGGTTTGATTCAGGTGTCCCCCATAAACTTCAAGTGTTCTGAATGCTAGTCTTCCCAGCTGATGGCAATTGGGAATTAACGCCTCCTGGAGGCAGTGTATTGTTGGGGGCGGGCTTATGGGCATTATAGCCAGCTTCCCCTTGCCAGTATTTGGCACACTCTCCTGTTGCTGTTGTCCACCTTATGTTGACCAGAGAGTGATGTCCACCCTCTGCTCATGCTATTGTTTATCCTGCCATCATGGAGCTTCCCCCTCGAGCCTGTAAGCCAAAATAAACCTCTTTTGTTCCCACAAGCTGCTCTTAGTCGGGTGATTTCTGCCATCAATGCGACCCTGACTGCAACAGTAGATGAATAAATATATCTAATGGAAATATTCCAAAGGGAGAAAGAGGTGGTTAGGAGGAGAGGGAGGTGAAGGAGAGGACAATGAGGGGAAGTGGGAGTAAACATAATGAAGATGGGAAAGGAGGAAGAGGATGAAGAAGAAGAGATGAGGTGATGAAGTTTTATCCAGCCGCACTTAGGAAAACTTCAAGCAGGCTGCAATCATTCTGGCACAGTGCTGAGAGCAGGGAATGAGTGGTCCAGCATGCTCCCTGGATGTCCTAGATGGCCCTTGATGGCGACATAGTGGAGTCGGCTAACCATGTCCTTGTGGTCCTTTGGAAGAAGAGCAACACAGCAGCCCCCCGCCCAGACCCCCAAGCACGGATGAGCTCACAACCCTAGCACTCCCTCTACTTGGGGTGGGATCAGCCAGGGCCCAAATCCAGGGGAAGCTGCAGAGCCAGCGGGACCACGAGCTTATGCTGATCATCCTTCTTCAGCTAACACGCACCTCATCCACACATGCGGAGAAGACAGGCTAAGCGTGTATTAGCCGACAAGGCGGATACCAAGCTCAGACAGAGCAGCTCCCATGTCGCAGTCACAGAAAACGTTTATCAAAGCCTCAATTAGGATCCACTTGACTACAGGGTGGTCATATGCTGAAGGGGATAACGGTGTTCTCTGGGTGCCTGCTGCTGTTTGAAGAGACAATGCCCTTTTATCCTCTTCTGTGGAATATTTGATAATCTGTTCTCTGTAGTGCTGGCCTGCTGCTAATCCAATCAGGGAAGGACGGGGATGGAGAAGCAGCTGTGAGGGCTCTCCTGGTGCCACCTCTCCTCCACGTCCTCCAGGGTGGGGAACCTGCCTACGTGAATGCCCAGGAGCTCTGAGGTCAGGGGATGAGACGAGGGGACATCCCCTATGAGGCAGAGGGATGCTCATGACTGTGAGGGGGTGCTAGTATTTATATAGCCATGACTTTTCTCTGTCCTGTTCCAGAGAACCCAGGACATGACCTCTGCAGGCTTGTCCCTAATAATGACAGCAGTGCACAAAACTGCTTCTGTTCCTAGCACAGGCATTCTCGGTGCTGCCAGGGACCCAGTACTCCCCATCCCGGCTGGCCCCTGACAACCTGGGGAAGGTGGCAGATTCTGGAATGGGGAGAGCAGTATCCACGGTGATGGGCAGGGAATCAGACATGAGGGGTAACCAGCAATAACAGAGGCTAGGCAGGGAGCTAGATGTGAGGTGTGATGGTTTGAATGTAAATTGACCCCATAAACTGAGGTCTGAACACTGAGTCTCCAGTGGTGGTGCTGTTCTGAAAGGCCATGGAGCTTTCTGGAAGTGACACTGGCTAGAGAAAGAGTGTCACTGGAGGGCCTTGAGGTTTTTAGCTTGACCCTGCTTGCTGTTTGTCCCTTCTACTTCCTCCTGCTGTATGATGACATGACACCAGCCTCCTGCTCCTGCCATGGCTTCCCTGCCATCATGGACTGTTCTCTCTAGAACTGCAGGCCAAATCCAATCCTTTTCCTTCCTGAAGCTGCTTGTTTGTCCCAGCAATGAGAAGAGTTGCGGACACACAAGGCAACCGAGGAGAACTGCAGCATATATCTGGGTAGCTGTTTCCAGCACTTAAAACACCCCTTTGCAGTTAATCATCCTTGGAGCTGCAACCAGGTTACTCCCCCTGTGTCACAAACCAAGGTTCTGGGGCACGCTCCCAATTGCCACACGTGTGCACTGACAAAGGGCCTGTGTCCTCCAAAGACCTGACTTTATAGGACATTATCACTTACATTGTGGTGTGACTCTGCCTTTGTGGGCTTCTCTAGAGGATCATGGGAAGAAACTGCTTGCAGGAGAGATAGCTCAGCAGTTAAAGACACTTGCTCACCAAGCCCGGGTTCAATTACTCAGCACCCATATAAAGAAGATGCACAGTGACATGCTCCTGGAGTTAATTTGTAATGGCAAGAGGCACTGGTATGCCCATTCCCCCCATCACTCTCTTTTGTTGCAAATAAATAAACAAAATATTTTTTAAAATAGGGCCAGGCGTGGTAGCACACGCCTTTAATCCCAGCACTTGGGAGGCAGAGGTAGGAGGATCTCCATGAGTTCAAGGCCACCCTGAGACTCCATAGTGAGTTCCAGGTCAGCCTGGGCTAGAGCGAGACCCTACCTCGAAAATAAAAATAAAAATAAATAAATAGATAAAGTGAAATCTGGTCCACCATGATTTGGGAGGGTCAAACAGTCACCTTTCCCTATGAACATGCCACTCACTGCATGAACATTCTTAAGGCTCCTTTAGACTCCCTGGGCTGCTCCCTCTATCTTTGTGGCAGCCATTCTGATCTCCTTTGGAGTCCTTGCTTGACTTTCTAAACAAATATCTATTTAAGCTTAAACTGTGTCACTTGACTGATGCTCCCCCTTGAGAAGACAAGCTCGGGAACCCTGCTCTCTGCAGCTCTGTGGACAGAAGAAAGGGACTGGGAGCAGACACAGGGTGAACCCATTCCTGGCTCAGGGAACAGCTGCCCAGGGCTCTACAGGTGGCCTAGCCTTGGTACCATATGATGCCCCGGAGATTCAGACTGTGCAAGGCTGTTTCTGAGCCACTGCCTTCTATAGAAGGGTGTCCAGGCTTGGGACAACGCCCCACTCTCAGATTCTCCCCTCCAGCAGCAACTCCAGCCCTCCATAAGCTTCTCTGGTGAAATTGGGATGATTGTCTGTGCCGGGCAGAATCAAGGAAAGAACACATGTGAGAAAACCACCAGAGTGTGCCCGGCAGCATGCACTCGATTACCACAGGCGTGTGCCCGGCAGCATGCACTCGATTACCACAGGTGTGTGCCCGGCAGCATGCACTCGATTACCACAGGTATGTGCTCAGCAACAGCAGGTGTGTGCTCATCAATGATAGGCATGCACACAGCAACCTCAGGTGCACACTTGGCAATCTCACGTGTACACTCAGCAACCTCAGGTGCACACTCAACAACCTCAGGTGCACACTCGGCAACCACAGGTGCACACTCAACAACCTCAGGTGCACACTCAACAACCACAGGTGCACACTTGGCAACCTCAGGTGCACACTCAGCAACCTCAGGTGCACACTCCACAACCTCAGGTGCACACTCGACAACCACAGGTGCACACTCAGCAACCTCAGGTGCACACTCGACAACCACAGCTGTACACTCAACAACCACAGTTGTACACTCGACAACCACAGTTGTACACTCGGCAACCTCAGGTGCACACTTGACAACCACAGCTGTACACTCGACAACCACAGGTGCACACTCAGCAACCTCAGGTGCACACGCAGCAACCATAGGTGCACACTCAGCAACCTCAGGTGTACACTTGACAACCACAGGTGCACACTCAGCAACCTCAGGTGTACACTTGACAACCACAGGTGCACACTCAGCAACCTCAGGTGCACACTCCACAACCTCAGGTGCACACTCGGCAACCACAGGTGTACACTTGGCAACCTCAGGTGTATACTCGGCAATCACAGGTGTACACTTGACAACCACAGGTGCACACTCAGCAACCTCAGGTGCACACTCCACAACCTCAGGTGCACACTCAGCAACCTCAGGTGCACACTCCACAACCTCAGGTGCACACTCGACAACCACAGTTGTACACTCGGCAACCTCAGGTGCACACTTGACAACCACAGCTGTACACTCGACAACCTCAGGTGCACACTCAGCAACCTCAGGTGCACACTCAGCAACCACAGGTGTACACTAGACAACCACAGTGTGCACCAGACAACCACAGTTGCACACTCAGAAACCACAGGTGTACACTCAACAACCACAGGTGCACACTCAACAACCACAGGTGCACACTCAACAACCACAGGTGTGCACCCAACAACCACAGGTATGCACCCAACAACCACAGATACACACTCAGAAACCACAGGTGTGCACACAGAAACACAGGTGTGCACACAGCAACCCAGGTGTGCACTCAACAACCACAGGTGTACACCCAACAGACACAGGTATGCACCCAACAACCACAGGTGCGCACTCAGCAACCACAGGTGTGCACACAGCCACACAGGTGTGCACACAATGACAGGTGCACACTCAGACAGCAGCAGGTGCACACTGTAGACCACAGCTGTGCACTCAACAACCACAGTTGTACACAGGCAACCTCAGGTGCACACTGACAACCACAGCTGTGCACACTGACAACCACAGGTGCACACTCAGCAACCTCAGGTGCACAGTGTAGACCAGGGTGCACACTCAGCCAGCAGGTGTACACAGTGTGACAACCACAGGTGCACACTCAGCAAGCCTCAGGTGTACACTGTGACAACCACAGGTGTGCACACCAAGACAGCCTCAGGTGCACACTCCACAACCTCAGGTGCACACTCGGCAACCACAGGTGTACACTTGGCAACCTCAGGTGTATACTCGGCAATCACAGGTGTACACTTGACAACCACAGGTGCACACTCAGCAACCTCAGGTGCACACTCCACAACCTCAGGTGCACACTCAGCAACCTCAGGTGCACACTCAGCAACCTCAGGTGCACACTCAGCAACCACAGGTGTACACTAGACAACCACAGTGTGCACCAGACAACCACAGGTGCACACTCAGAAACCACAGGTGTACACTCAGAACCACAGGTGCACACTCAACAACCACAGGTGCACACTCAACAACCACAGGTGTGCACCCAACAACCACAGGTATGCACCCAACAACCACAGATACACACTCAGAAACCACAGGTGTGCACACAGAAACACAGGTGTGCACACAGCAACCCAGGTGTGCACTCAACAACCACAGGTGTACACCCAACAGACACAGGTATGCACCCAACAACCACAGGTGCGCACTCAGCAACCACAGGTGTGCACACAGCCACACAGGTGTGCATTCAACAATGACAGGTGCACACTCAGCAACCACATGTGAGCATTGAACAACCATAGGTGTGCACACAACCACAGCTGTGCACATGGCAACCACAGGTGGGCAAACCGAGGCATGATTCTTACCCACACAGGATGGGATGCAAAGAAAATTGAGTAGATGCACGTTCAGGAAACCACGAGAGATGCACACATGTGTTCTGAACTGTTCTCACTGCAGCCTCACTCTCCGTACCCTCACCACCCTCACCACCAAACACCATCCATCATAACAATGTCCTTTAGCAGCAGGAGGAAAACCCGGCCTTTTCCTGCAGACAGATTATCTCCCATTCCAGAACACCACACTTAATTTAGAGGGCATCATGCGCTCTTTAAATATAGCCTGTACATACATGTGAGGTTCTCCATGGCTACTAATTGCCAGGCTCAATTTATCAAGGAGAGATGATGAACCAGCAGAGAGCAGGCACTCAGGGAGGCTCATCTGCCCAGAGCTGGGGGTTCCTGCACAGCAGAGCAAGGGGCAGACCCACAGTTGAATGGACCAGTGAGACCTCCACTAGCACCAACCCCCTCTGCCCCACTATGCGCAGTGTTTGGCACAGAGCTCTTCAGGGACATGCGTGCCTCAAATTGGCACGTGCTCTTGGGAAATGTGTCCTGCCCTGCCAGCCTCCTCAGGCTTGGAGCCCCATACCAGGAAGCACTCTGGGCCTGTGCAGGAGGGCCCAAGCCATTAATGGCAAGTCTATGCCAAGCAGTAAGTGCCCAGATAAGTCATTTGTATTACAGGCCAGAGCGGGGACAGGTGTGAGGTGAGGCTCCTGGCCTCTGTTTGGAAGAGCCTGCCCGCCTGCACACCTGATGAGTTCCTAACATGCATGCCTTCCCTTCACACTGCCCAGCAGATATAATTCTCTGCTTTACCACGAGAGAACAGAGCTTGTAGAGAGCTGGAGACACTACTGGAGGGGACAATCATACGGGCCACTGCTCTGAACCTGAAGGGACATAGTGGACAATGGCTCAGGAATGGCCCTGAACAGAACCTGGACCTCAAGGACACCCATGGGTTTAGGGTGCACCCAGGCCAGGTAGGCCTCTTCCTTCACCTCTATGCCTCACATCTCAAATGTCTCCCTTTCCTGGGACAAGCGAGGTAAGCCTTCACCCACCTGCAAGCTTCCTACCTGCAGTACTGTGAGGACAAGCCTTCCTGAGGCAGAACATTCTAGGCTGTAGACTCATGGGCACTGGACAGGGCAGAATAGGTTCCAGCAAACACTGAGTCCCCAAACCCCAGCCTCCTGCCCAGTGCCTGTGTTTGAGTTCTTGGGGACAAAGGGCAAAGTTGCCTCTACTGTTTCTTGTAAAACCAGGTAAAGACTAGGCGACTAGGGGCTGAGACTGTCCTATGCTTCCTCTGTTGTGGGGTAACTGACTATCTCATATTCTCGCCTCAGTTCTGACATTCTACTGGCAGCTCCATGTTGGACTGAACAGAACAAACCCCTCTGAAAATGGATTAATCCCACTCACTCAGCCGCCTTTAAGGTTCTCTGAAGGGTGGTCCCAGCACAGGTCCACCTGACTATTCACCTGTTGACTACCTGACACAGGCAACAGTGACAGGGGACACCCTGTGGCTGATCTCCTCCCAGTATCGCACCAGCAAAGACAGAAAGAAGGACAGAGCGGGTCCCATGCCTGCCACAGAGCCCTCCACTCTGGTTCCGGCTCTGGCTGAGACTCGACTTCTGGGCTGGGGGTTTGTAGTTACTGGGCCTACTGAGCGCTCTCTGCCTCAGAAGGTGACTCCCTCCACTGCCAGCGCCTCAGACTAGGAGTGCTAGGGAGAGGGAATAGCAGGCATCCAGGCACCTGGCCAGGTAACCTGCATCCTCATCCCTGCTTAGCTAGTGGCCTGGATTACTGCCAAGAGTCTCTCAAGGAGACACCTGCCCACAGTTGGGCCTGCTGCCAGCTATCCACACAGCTGCACAGAGAGCACACCTCACCAGCCCCTGGCGGAGCCAGGACCCTGTACTCACCTCCTCGATCCAGTGCGAAAGCTTCTTCCACTGGTGTTCGGCCTCCTCCTCCTCCTCCTCATCTTCTTGTTTCACATTCCAACCCAACACCCTCCAGGGGAAGGGCACTCAGCTGCATGCAGCTTGCTATGCTGGGGGCCCTCTCTGTGACTGTACAGGTTGTACCTCACCACCCCTCAACATCCCCTGCTTGACATCTGTATCAGTTACTGACTCGTTGCTGTGACCAAATACCTGACAGGAAGCAACAACCTAAGGAAGGAGAAGGTTTATTGTTGCTTACAGTTTCAGGGGCTTACATTCCATGCTGCTGGGGATGGCATCAGACACAAGAGCTGGGCTCCTCGTGTTGCAACCAGGCACACAGGAAGTGGGGCTGGACTTCTCTTCAAAGCCCGCCCCCCCCCCCGTGACCCACTTCCTTCAAGTTTCCACCTTCTAAAGGTTCCACAGCCTCCAAACCAGGCCAACAGCTGCCAAGGAAGTGACTCGATGGGGAGGCATTTCACATTCAGAACCACTACACCATCTTGAAAAGGAGGCGCAGGTGCCAGGCCAAACTGTGCGGATTGACACCCTACTCTGTCACTAGCTGACTGTGGAGCCCCAGGCCAGCTGGGCCTGCCTGTGCCTCAGTGCCTCACGTCACACTACGTGCTGATGGTAATTCCTGTACTTAGAATGATGAGTGGGTTGAATGGGGGCCTCAAAAAACGTGTCATCTGGGCTGAAGAGATGGCTTAGCAGTTAAGGTACTTGCCTGCAGAGCCAAAGCACCCAGATTCAATTTTCCAGTAGCCACTTAAGCCAGATGCACAGGGGGCCATACATCTGGACTTTGTTTGCAGTGGCTAGAGGCATGCCCACTCTCTCTCCTTCTATCTGACCCTTCTCAGATAAATAAATATATTTTTTAAAATGTCCTCTAACTAAGATGTGGCTTATTTGACAGAAGAGATCCTGCATATGTGGACCTATGTTAAGGTCCTTGTAGTGAGAGGGGGGGAAGGGACTGTGCAGGCCCTAGATGCATTCATGCCCTATTGAAGGGGGGGTAGAGGGACATGAGGCAGAAGAGGAGGAAGAAGTAGGTGCCCGTGGAGGCAGGGGTCAGCCTGGTGCAGATGTATTCAAGGCCGAGACCAAACACAGGACCAGAAGCAGCTGATGGGAGGAACGGGTTTATTTATTTATTTTTTATTTTTTGGTTTTTTGAGGTAGGGTTTCACTCTGGTCCAGGCTGGCCTGGAATTAACTACATAATTTCAGGGTGGCCTCGAACTCACGGCAATCCTCCTACCTCTGCCACCAAGTGCTGGGATTAAAGGCGGGCGCCACCACGCCCGGCTCCGGTTTATTTTGGCTTAAACTTTCAGGGGAACTTTCCTCATGGTGAGAAAGCATGGCACACAGCTAGGCAGCCTGTCACACATCAGCAGCAGCAGCATGGGAGCAGCAAGAGAGAGCAGAACTAATAATGTCCAGGTTCCACCCGCAGAACACTCCTCCCGCAAGACCTCACCTCCCAAGGGCTCCACCACTCACTCCCCCAGATTGCCATGGCTAGGGACCAAATACTCAAAAAATATAAGCCTATCGGGGACATTTCAATCAAAGCCCCACAGAGGCGCTGCATCTGGAAAGGTAGAGGGTCCTTTCTGGAGCCTCTGGGGAAAGGAGGCAATCCCACCAAGTAAGTGCTCAACTTCAATCTCCCGATTCCTGAAATGGGACAGACGCATGTCTCTTGTTTGGAGCCCCCCGTTGGTGATGCGGTGTTAGAACACCCACAGGGAGCTGAAACAGGGATGTGGGGTGAAAGCCAGGGCATGGAGGGTGCGCGGGGGCAGGTGCTCCGGTGAGTGTCTACGGAAGCCTGGTTCTGATGTCCCGCTGGGCTGCAAAGGAGCCACGAGGAGCAGCACTGCTGAGCTGGTCCCACCGGAGCCAGGGACGCGCTGCTGCGGGGTGCTCCCACTGGCCTGGCCCCTGAGCTGACCCCACAATGCTAGTGCTTCAAGCACTGGGGCTCAGGTCACCAGTGCTCCTTCAGTCAGGGTGACCCTGCCCAGGACCGTGATGAAGAGGAGAGGAAGTACTTCACTAGGAAATGAGGCCTTTGCCACGGGAGGGAGGGTGACTGTGTCAGAGGCGCTCAGCTGTGCTTTCTTCTTTCTCCTGTGTTCAGGGTCCTGGAGAAGTCCCCCCTCCTGACCACTGACTCAGCTCCCAGGAACAGACCGATGCTCCTCTCTAGCTGTCAAGACTTTCCTGGCCTGCATCATTGCTACGTGGAGCTAATTTTCAGCTACTCAAGGAGGTCCTCTGCAACGGTGGCTGCAACCTGGCCTGGGAGCCAGGTTTCATACCCTCAGATCCTTCAGAGAAGCACTGCCAATGTGGACAGCTCAGGACTCAGGCCGGTGAGGACCCCTCAGTGGCAGGTCCTTGGCTGTGTATGACATGGTTACTAATTGACTGTCAGCCTGAGGTGTGCCCACTGACCACTGACCTGGTCCTCCCATGGACCATAAGCAATCATACTAATAGCACATTGCACAGGGTTCTGCTCTCAGCCCCGGGATGAGGTGTCCCTTCACTGGTCTATAGACCCAGACAAAGGGAGGACACGGCTTAGAAATATCTGACAAGGAGACTGGGGAGGAAGCGTTGCCACACAAGCACAAGGACATGGAGGTACAGCCCCACATCCACATAAAATGCTGGCCGTGGCGGTACATGCCTGTAATCCCAGTGCTCGGGAGGCAGCAACGAGGACTCTCTGTAGCTCACAGGCCAGCTAGACTGCTGAATCATGAGCGTTAGGTTCTGAGAGAGACCCTGTCTCAAAGAACAAGGTGGATGAAGGCACCTAACATCTACCTCCTCTGGCCTCCACCTGCACACATACCTGCACCCACACGTAAGAACACACACACACCCATGCCCCACACACGCAAACACATATAAAAGAGACAAAGGCCCTCAGCAGTTCAGACCTCGGCTGGGCTCCATCCAGCGTGAGAAGCTCGATTGCTCCTGGTTGGCCACCAAGTGCCAGACCAAAGGTGGTGAAGGTGTTAGGAAAGCCAGGCCCGGAGCCTCTGACCTCGGGTTGGGTCTCCAGGTGAGCACGTAGAGAAGGCGGCTCGGGAGACAGCTGCCGCGTACGTGGTGGCTCTTGTCCTGTCCAGCTGTTGTCCCGAATCTCAATGAGCTCTCCTGGCCAGTCTCTAGTGATGGGACCATAGGAGACTACACAGCATGCCAGAGCTACCAGGAAGACAGACGGACAGGAGAATCAAACCAGGGAGGAAAAAATCCCAGGAAACGTGCCACCACACAGGCACTGCTCTCTGCCTCTAGACTCACCTCACAGATGCTCTGCCTTCCTGGCCAGTCCCATTGTGAGGTCTTCTCTTCATAGCTCAGGTTCAGGTTTGAGAGCTTTGGGCACGGTCTCTCAGCTCTACCTTAATATGTCCATGTGATAGAAGAGAGTCCTGTTTCAATTCCTCAATTCAGAAAAGAATAAACACTACAGAAACCCTTTCCTTGCCATTGAAGAGAGAAAAGTTCTAAGTGAGTCCTAGGCTTAGCCCCCTCCTCAGCCCTTCCTTCATTCCCGTTCTCCTCCTCTGCCTGCCTGGGAGGGAGGGCAGCCTCTGTCTGCTCTGGGAGGACAATTTGAAGGAACACTGGCAGAACAAAAGCCCGGCCTAGTACCTTTCCAGAAAGCATATTGCCTTCTGTAGCTGCTGCGGCTAGGAGTCCGGCAGCTACTCCCCAGACAGCCGGCTAGAGTGGGGCTATTTTTAGACTGTATCGCACGGCACCTAAGGATCTGTGAGGAACACACTTGGCACCCGGTGGACCTGCTACTGCTTCCTCCGACAACCACTTAGCTTCATGCTCACGTGGCTGCCGTGTGCACGTTTTCCTGATAATCGGAACCCGACAATCACGGGCCCTCTCCTCGAATTCCTTTCAAGACTCCAGCACCAACGTGTATTCCTGAGAACTATTATCACAGCACCCATCTCAGGCCCGTGACAAGTAACGGCAGTGAAACCTGGGGTAAATAACCATCACGTGCACTTAACTAGGAGGGAGGATCACATCTGCGTGTGTCCTGGTTTGACTACATTGTCAGTTTTTACTGCGATGTGTGGCACCCAGCAAAACATTTACACTCAGAATGACACAAGCACATTGCTTGCAAAACCACTTCACATCACAGTGCAAAAAGCACAGCGCTGGAGATGCTGAAGCCAATGTACAGTTATTCCGGGGCGATGAGCCACATGCTGACCAATGTTCGTTTTGGTTAATTTCATCATGTTCTTTGCCTTCACCATCCTCATCACCATCATCACCACCACCACCGTCAGCACTGCCATCTTTCTCAGCGCACTGTCATCAGCACACTGCAACAACACCATTACTCTCTGTGCTAAGCAACACCGGTTGATCAGTAGCCGAAAGCCCAGTTCTCTGCTCGGTGTTTTGACACATTAGTTCTCACATCAAACTTGCATCCTAAGCTCTAGATACTTTTATTTTTCCAAGTAAGGCTTAGAGGTGTTTAAGAATTTTTTTTCTCCCCAAACTAACTGGCTATAAACCAGATGAACCCAGATATCTGGAATCCCCATGCCCTCTCTCTCATGCCACCTCATTCCTCATTCCAAAGGCCACATGCCAGGCAACCAGATCACTGTTCCCTCCGTGGAAGAGACACTCATGTGTGCCTGAGGTCTTCCTCCAGTCCTCTAGATATCTTCCTTCCGCGAGATGATTTCCCATGACTCGTTGAAAAGCCATGCCCTTCCCCCAGCTTTACCGAGAACAGCCCAGGCTGGGTGCCCACAGGGCATCCTTAAGCCTAAAGGCTCCTGGAGCTGCCCTTGACACCTCAAGAGTGCTCAGGAGTGTATGTTCACATGGACTCCTATCACCCTAACTTCACCAAGGGGCTTTACATATGGAAATTGGGGCCACGAGCCCTTGGCCCAGTCCTCAATGCATTGACAGAGCAGATAGCTGCAGACTGACCTTGTAGCCCTGGAGATCCTATGAGCTGTCCAGACCCCTCGCCTGCCTTCATGTCTTCCTCTGAACGCCTCTCCAAGTCATGTGGGATTTGCCATCCAACAGTTCTCTCCCTTGCCCTCTTCTCTCTCCAGACTCCCTGTATCCTTTCTGTAGAATGCATATACCACCTTCCAACCCTGTGCCTCCCTGAGCCTCCCCAAGTGCAGAAGGGGTCCTGCTCTGGACCCAACTGTTATTCTCAGACATCAAGCATATGGGACCTTGAACCACCCTTGAACCTTCCATCTCATTCCAAGCCCTGCACCCACACCCACATCCCACCAGCCTCTCTGGGCTGCAGCTCCACCATACACCACAGCCCTTCTCAACATGTGCTCCCAACAGCAGCAGCCTCTTGGAGCCTCCCTGACCCTTAGACTTCCGCAGTGTCCTTGGACTGTGTCCCTTATCTCTGTCATCTGACATGTGACTTTCATGCTTAAAACTTCCAATGGATTTCCAGTGAGTGTAGACCCCAGGCCCTCCTGTCCTGACCAGTCCACCTTCTCCACCCTCCTATCGGTCATGCCCCTGTCCCCTCCCAGCAGACTCCAACACCAAACACAGAGGGTCGATGCTCAATCATGCTTTCCTGACTCGGGTTTTGCTGCCGTAGCTGTGTACATTTCCTCTTCTGCCCAGGCAGGCTGTTCCCTCCTGGCTGACTCCTCTCCCCCATCCCTGCACCTCTCAGTCTGAATCCCGTTCTGGACACCCTGGCCACTGAGCAGAAGTCAGAGCTTTCTTGTCAGTCGTTGTTTGTTCACATGTCCTCTTGTCACTCAGCTCCAGCTGAAATATAAGCTCCCGGGGCTCCAGCCTGGTCTTGCTCTCGGCCACACCCACTCCCCTAGGCAGCATCTGACCCAGCAGGTCTTGGTGGAAACAGACCTGGGGACTGGCACTGTGACATGGTGTGATAGTTTGAATATATGTCCCCCAATATATTCAGTGTTTTACTAGTTATAGTTTGCATCTGCAATCACCTTGCTAGAGGCAATGTCACTGGGGGCGGGTCTCAAGGTGTTAAGTGGTGGGTTTGAGATTCCATTGTAAAGATATGCAAATGTGCCTAGCAGGAGTTCCTGAAGTGTGCTGTGTGACCTTTTGGCTGTAGTTTTTGCTCTGTGTGCTGTGGTGGCTGGGGGCTTTTGATCTCTCTTGCCTGGTCCTGTGAAGAGCAGGCTGCTTCTCCTGCCATTATGGAACTTCCCCTGGATCTGTAAGCTTCAATAAATAATATCCCTTCCTCCATAACTGTGCCTGGTCTGAAAGTTCATCTCAGCGAACCTGAAGCTGTCTGCTACACATGGGGAGGGCCACCACAGCCCTGCTGTCAGGTTTATCTGGGGTTCAATGTGAGGAAATGTCCACCAACTTGGGGACAAGGTAAGATGCCCAGGCAGTGTGAGCCAAGCATCAGAGCCAGCCACTGAGGGAGCACAGACCCACCCACTGAAGCCCACCTCCCAGGATCACATTATCAACGAATCAGTAGACATAGTCAAACTGGTCAATAGCATTTAGATGGCCTTGACTTTCACCAGCATACAGGGGGCTATGGAGGCTGAGGAGACAATTTGTTCATAATAATGTCCAGCAGGGCTCACAATATCTTCATCCTGATGTTGCCTCCTGAAAGACTCTCCCCCCAGGAGGGTCCTTGTTGGCACATAGACAGAGGAGCATCCAGCCGGCCCACACCTCCCTATTCCACAGAGCTCCCTGCTTGCCCAATGGTGGGAGAACCTCCAGGCAGCCACCTCGTGCCACTGCTGAGGCTTTGGAGCTGCCCTGGCAAGGGCAGAAACTGTTGGCATGCTCACCTGGCACCACTGCCCTGCAGGAGCTGCCAAGCCCTGCTCGAGAAGTTCCTGACATCTTCCCTAAAGCTCTGCCCTGAATCTGTCAGGCCCTGGGGCCATGGTGCCCACCTGGGAGCCCCATCATCCAGGCTGCCTCTGAGCAGGGTTGGATGGTTTGCAGGCAGATTGCTCTTCCGTGCAGCCGGCTTCCTCGGAGAGACAAGGGAAACAAGTGTCCCTGAGGGGTGCTGCAGGGTGGGTATGGACAGGGCCTTGTCAGATCCACATCCCCTAGCTCCATCCATGCAGCCTGAGTGCAAAGCAGCCTGGAGCTTGAAGGGGAACTCAAGGAGATGAAGGGAAACCTGCCATTTGGACAGAAAGACAGCTGGCGGGGCCTACGAACAAGTGCCTGGCCAACGCTTCTGGGCCCTGCATCTCACCAATGTCTGCTACAGGAGCTGATTTCATCCAAATAGTGTATTTTAGGGGGCAGGAGAGTAAATATTACTAGTGTCTATAGGCACCAAGCATTACTAAAGTCCACCACACACAATTACATTGACAATTACATTCTGAAAGCACAGGTCCTAGTTGTAAGCACTCGGACTGGGATTCATCAGAGATGGTATCCTGAGACAAAGATGCTGATGGTGGTGATGTGGATGGTGGTGATGATGTGGATGTTGGTGGTGATGTGGATGGTGGTGATGATGTGGTGATGTGGATGGTGATATGGTGATGTGGATGGTGGTGGTGATGTGGTGATGTGGATGGTGGTAGTGATGTGGATGGTGATATGGTGATGTGGATGGTGGTGGTGATGTGGTGATGTGGATGGTGGTGGTGATGTGGTGATGTGGATGGTGGTGGTAGTGATGTGGATGGTGGTGGTGATGTGGATGGTGGTGGTGGTGATGTGGATGGTGATGGTGGTGATGTGGATGGTGGTGGTGGTGTGGATGGTGGTGATGGTGATGTGGATGGTGATGTGGTGATGTGGATGGTGGTGATGGTGGTGGTGATGTGGATGGTGGTGGTGGTGATGTGGATGGTGGTGGTGGTGGTGGTGGTGATGTGGATGGTGGTGGTGATGTGGATGGTGGTGGTGGTGGTGATGTGGATGGTGGTGGTGATGTGGATGGTGGTGGTGATGTGGATGGTGGTGGTGGTGATGTGGATGGTGGTGATGTGGATGGTGATGGGGTGGTGTGGATGATGTGGATGGTGATGTGGATGATGGTGGTGATGTGATGGTGGTGGTGGTGGTGATGTGGATGGTGGTGTGGGATGATGGTGGGATGGGAATGATGGTGGTGATGGTGGATGGTGGTGGTGATGTGGAATGTGGTGGTGGTGATGTGGAATGTGGTGGTGGTGATGTGGATGGTGGTGGTGATGTGGATGGTGGTGGTGATGTGGATGGTGGTGGTGATGTGGATGGTGGTGATGTGGATGGTGTTATGGTGATGTGGATGGTGGTGGTAGTGATGTGGATGGTGGTGGTGGTGATGTGGATGTGATGATGGGATGGTGGTGGTGATGGTGGATGGTGGTGGTGATGTGGATGGTGATGTGGATGGTGGTGGTGGTGGTGGTGGTGATGTTGATGGTGGTGGTGGTGATGTGGATGGTGGTGGTGGTGGTAGTGATGTGGATGGTGGTGGTGGTGATGTGGATGGTGGTGGTGGTGATGTGGATGGTGATGTGGATGGTGGTGGTGGTGATGTGGATGGTGGTGGTGGTGGTGGTGATGTGGATGGTGGTGGTGGTGATGTGGATGGTGGTGGTGGTGATGTGGATGGTGGTGGTGGTGATGTGGGATGGTGGTGGTGGTGATGTGGATGGTGGTGGTGATGTGGATGGTGGTGGTGGTGATGTGGATGGTGGTGGTGATGTGGATGGTGGTGGTGGTGATGTGGATGGTGGTGGTGGTGATGTGGAATGTGGTGGTGGTGATGTGGATGGTGGTGATGACACTGGTGATAATGGTGTTGATGATAGTTGTGTTGGTGGTGAGGGGGATCATGGAGATGACTGTGAAGGTGATGATGACTCTAAATCAGCTCTGGATTTTGTTTCCCTTGTACAAAGAATGGCTTCAGTAGCTGCCTTACAGAGCCCTTGCAGCAAAGGCCTAGATAACTCATACACACCACTCAGTGAGCACACAGACAGATCCCGACATGCAGTTGCCATGAATATTCATTTTCTCCTCATGGATGGAGACTCTGAGGAGTTTCTGAGGCACCTGACCCAGGGACAGCAAGACTGATGTCTGACCTCCTGCCCTACAGAGCTGGTTCCTTCTCCGCCACGTGGCTGTGGACCCTGGCGATGGCCACCCAGGCCTTTATGAAGAACTTCCCATCAGAGCAAAGAAACTCCCGTGAAAGTAACATCAGAGGAAGAGGGCAGGGAAAGTGCTAGGAAACCCCATTTTCAATCAGTAGTTCCCACTGGAAGGGGCATTCTTCCCATTTGCTGAGGACACTGGAAGCAGGGCGGGTTGAAGGAGCAGCTCCACAACTGTGTCTAGTCCTTGCCCTGTACTGGCTGGTTTTGAAATCCAGGGTCCAGTCCTGGTCAGCAACTCCACAAACTGTGTGCAGTCCTTGCCCTGCACTGGCTGGTTCTGAAATCCAGGGTCCAGTCCTGGTCCCCTTAAATACTCAGGCCACACTGAGCTGCCTCAAGCTCCTCTCTCCCCACTTGCCATTTTACTCAGTCCCCTCTGGCATATGCAAAGTGACCAGTGCTTCCTCTTGCACACATAAGGGCAGTCACTGCCCTCTGACTGCCCAGGCAGGACAGGAAGTCACCTGGTGCTGAGAGGTGTTGTCTAGCACAGCCCAGCTGCTCCTCTGACCCTTGGTGCCAGTCATCTCCTGTTTGCCGCATGCAGAGGAGGTGCCCCGCCACTCATCATTTCAGCTCCAGCTGCTCCTCGAGCCACAGGCCACATGGGGACAAGCTGTGGGGCAGGTCCCGCCTCCCACTCCAAATTCCGGGAACAAGTGCACAAACATCACTCTGGTCAAGTGTCAGAACCTTGCCAGGACTCCTTCTGGGCCCCTTGCCAATGCCAGCACCAATGCATTGCAGACACCTGCTCCTCACCAGGAGGGACCTGGTGCCTCAGGTTTGGGAGCTGGCAGCCAAATTCAGTTGCTCCATTTATTTATTTTTTAAAATATTTTATTTTTATTCATTTATTTGAAAGGGACAGATACAGAAATAAGCAGGTAGAGACAGAGAGAGAGAGAGAGAGAGAGAGAGAGGGAGAATGGGCACGCCAGGGCCTCCAGCCACTGCAAACGAGCTCCAGATGTGTGCAGCCCTTGTGCATGTGGCTTACCTGGGTTCTGGGGAATTGAACCTAGGTCCTTTGGCTTTGCAGGCAAACACCTTAACCGCTAAGTCATCTCTCCAGCCCCCATTTATTTATTTATTTATTTATTTATTTATTTATTTATTTTTATTTATTTATTTTTTTTGGTTTTTCGAGGTAGGATCTCACTCTAGCCCGGGGTTAACCTGGAATTCACTATGTAGTCTCAGGGTGGCCTCGAACTCATGGCGATCCTCCCACCTCTGCCTCCCGAGTGCTGGGATTAAAGGCATGCGCCACCACGCCCGGCTATCCCATTTATTTATTTTTAAACAAATTTCTTTTTATTTATTTGAGAGACAGAGATAGAGAGAGAGGCAGATATAGAGAGAGAACAGGCACGTCAGGGCCTTCCGCCCCATGTGCCACCTTGTGCATCTGGCTTACATGGGTCCTGGAGAATCAAACCTGGGTCCTTTGGCTTCTCAGGCAAGCACCTTAACCACTAAGCAATCCCTCCAGTCCCAATTGCTCCATTTAAATACGTAAAAAGATGGTTGACAGATACAGATAGTTATAGAACATAGGTAAATAGATTATCAATGACTGATGGGCCACAGATGACTAATATAGATGATAAGTGATAGATGAATGGATGAAAAGGTCATACATACATACATACATACATACATCATACATCACATACATACATACAAGGTGATAGATGAATGGATGAAAAGGTCATACATACATACATACATACATCATACATACATACATCATACATACATACATCATACATACATCATACATACATACATCATACATACATACATACATACATACATACATACATCATACATCATACATCATACATACATACATACATACATACAAGGTGATAGATAAATGGATGAAAAGATGGGTGGATGAATAGATGGATGATGTATATATGCATACATACATGACAGATGGTGGATGGATAGATGGATGACAGATTAATAGATGATAGATAATGAATAAATGGATGGATGGATGGATGGATGGATGGATGGATGGACGGACAGACAGACCCATCCATCCCCACTAGAGAATGAATGGGGCAGCCAGAGCCCCTCCTCTGCTGGCCATCCCTGCCATGCAAAGCTGTCCTGGCCTCTCTACACACGCTCCCCACCCAGGCTGCACATTCTCACGAGCTCACACTGATTCCTGACTGTCCCATCGCTCAGCCAACTGTCATGCTGTCATACTAGCCCTGAAGCCTCTGAATCTCAAACCTCGCCTCTCTTCCAAGCACACAGAACGCATGGCCTCCAAGAGGCTCTGGACAAAGGACCCCCACACTCACACCAGCCCTGGATCCTCCCCACCTTCTGCCACCCTTCCTATTCCTCTGATCTTCCTGACTGTCTCCCTTCTCAGTTTTGGACTTCAGTGGATGCCTTCTTAAATGCCAACAACCTCCATTTCTTATAGGATGTGCTAGAAAGATGCAGAATTGTGAAAACCTCTATCACCATTGGGAAACAAAACTGGTTAGTTTAGTGAGACAAGAAAAGTGTCACTCAGAAACAATCATGGATGCTTCTAGAGGCAAAGGAAGCCTTGCAATGGATGAGAAGAGTCATCACTGACAGCTGTATGGTGTCAACTGCTGCTGTTGTCTCCAGGTAGGGGTGACGGCACTGAGGCTCAGAGAGGTCAAAGATGCGGAGGCAAAGTAGGCTTACTCTGGACTCCTGTCTCCAGCCTCTGCAGTGCCCACCTCCAGATGCACATGGCTGGTGTACAGGAACCACTTGGCCTCCACCTTCTCTGTGTGGCTCCCCACAGAAGCCTGGGCTCAGAAAGGCAGTATGTCTGCCATTAGCACACACCCCAGCCCTGCGGAATGCCTGGCTTTCCTCTCCTTCCAGGCCCCAGGGTGGAGGGGAGGTCAAGGCTCCAGAGCAAGGGATGCTGGGATGGATGCAGGAGTGAGGCTTGTGTGATGGCAGGTCTCCTAGAAAGTGAAGTTCCTCCTTTCTTCCTTTTCTCCTTCCCTCTTTCCTTCTCTCTTCCTTCTGTCTTCCTTTTCTGCCTTAAATAAATATCTAGTAGATATCACATTTTCTTTTCAACTGTAGATATCTAACAGCAAAGATCAGCATGTATCACACAAAGAAAGGGTTTTCTTTTTGCATGTGTGTGTGTGTGTGTGTGTGTGTGTGGCATGCACGCAGATGTGTGTGTGCGCGCGTGTGTGTGCATGGTGTGGAGGCCAGAGGTCAACGCTGGGTATCTTCCTTAACTGCTGAACACTTTTCCTGTTGAGACAGGGTCTCTTGCTGAAACTAGCAGTGCTCACTGATTTGACTAGGCTGTCTGGCCAGCAAGCCCAGGAGATCCCCCATCTCCACGTCCCCAGTGCTGGGATTACAGGCGCAGGCCCCACACTTGGCTTTTACATGGGCGCTGGAGATCTGAACTCACCCTTGCAACACAAGCCCACTGAGCCATCTCCCCAGCTCCAAGAGAGGATTTTCATAGGCTTGTTCACAAGACCAACAAATACCTAGTAACAACTTTGAATCTCATCAACTGCCGAAACTTTAAATTTTCTTAGTTCAAATCTGAATCTGAATCGAATGCATACTTTGGAATTGGTTTTCATCTCACACTGTTTTGGTTGTGCTATCCCCACCTACACCTCTTCCCCCTAGGAAAGAAAACCTTATTTGTCCTCCACATGGTTCCCACACCCTGGGGATGTTGTTGAGTGTGATGACTTCAGATTTTGCGTCTTGGGAGAGGATGTGGGATGCTGGGCTGGGCTTCTAGCAGGAGCATGTGGCATCTGCTGGGCTCCGTGCTGTGGCAGCAGCAGTCATGGAGTCTGCGGCCAGGGAGGTGGTGCTGCAGGGCTCACATGACCCTTTAGCAGCTGAGTGTGTCTGTGAAGAAGCCTCTGTGTCAATGCTCTGCCAGGCCAGAAGTGTTCTTTTGTGCAGAGGAGTTAATATGTCTTTCCTGTTCCAAATAATGAGCAGAAATAATGAGCGGTTTCCCTAGCACCCTGCAAGAGTGGCCAGCTTTTCCACTGTAATCTTCACGTGCACTCGAGGACTTGGGCATGCGCTGTGGAAGTCAATCCATTTAATGCTAACCCTGCCTGCCTTTGCCGGTGGAGTGCTTAATTCCCCTGTTCATTCTCTTTCCTGCTTTGCTTTCCTTGGGGCTGATTAAAAGTTGCACAGGTTACACAAGCCATCAAGTTGACCACTGCATCACAGGGTGCGGCAGGGTGACAGTGGGCACATTGTTGAGTCGTGCAATCTTCATCACCACCTAGCTAATACTTCATCATGATCTCAAGCAACTGTGTGCACACACATTCATGGTAGACTGGTGGAGACAGCTCTGCAGCATACCGATGGGGGCCTGGAGGAAGGAGGAGCGGCAGAGCCATGCAATGGAATATAACTCAGCCATGAAGGAATGAGCTTGCGACCTTGCTACATCAGGGAGGAACTTTAGAGATGTCCCAAGTGAAAGAAGCCTGATCCTAAGTGCTGTCTGCTGGCTGACGAGTGTGTGTGTGTGTGTGTGTGTGTGTGTGTGTGTGTGTGTGTGTGTGTGTAACTGAATCCAGGGACTCATGCATACTAAGTGCTCCACTCTTAATTTTCTTATTTTGATGTCCTAGGGAGATGGATCCATCTGCAAAGTGCTTGTCTCACATGCATGCAGACCTGAATTTAATTCCCAACACCCATGTTAAAATCCCAAGCACATGTCTATAATCCCAGTGCTAGGGAGGTGGAGCAGGCAGATCACTGGAGCTCCCTAATCAGACAGTCTAGCATTGGTGAGTTCCAGGACAATGGGAGAGCCTGTCTTAAGGCAGATGGAGGATGCCCAAGAAATGATGCAGAGTTTGACCTGCATGCATCACTTTGTGCATCTGGCTTTACATGGGTACTGGGGAATCAAACCTGGGCCTTTAGGCTTTACAAGCAAGTGCCTCAACTGCTAAGCCATCTCTCCAGCCCCATTCTACTGTGTTAATGGACATGTATAGCACTGTAATACATTCGCTCTGTATGCATTTATATGTAGCGTACCAAGCACATGGGGCATGGTAAAGCATGCCCCTGTGCATGTCCTTGACTGTGCTGGCTACATGCGTGTGCTGTCTGTTCTTGCTCCCCTGCTCCTGCCTGAAGCTGGGCGGTGCAGAGGAGGTGCGCTTCCTCTGACTAGATCGGGGCTCATCCGGCCTCTGCAGACACCTTCGCCACCCAGATTTCAGAGGACCCTGCGTGAAAGGCCGTGTGTGAAGGAACAGTCCGTGCTTCAGAGCCCCCAAATGTATCCTATTTGGGATGCCTTCTTTAAGGAGAAAAAGACAAACACAGTACTTTAGAAAACTTTAAAAGGCAAGGCTCAGGAGGATGGTGTACCACATGCCCTGGCTGCTGGGAGCCTCCATCCACATCTTTGCCATCACTTCATGTGATGGATTCCCAGAGGAGCGAGCACAGGGTCCAAGGTGTGGCTGGTCACTTCTGCTGGATGTCGCCAACTGCCTCTTGGTAGAGCTGACCTCTTTGAGTCCTGAGCTGAGATACATGGAGATGCCTGTCTCCCGGGTCTCTCTGTCATGGGATGCAGACAAACTCTCACGCTGGCCAAACGGATGGGGGTGGGGGGACTGCGCTCTGCACTGCTGGTTAGTGATGAAGCCAGCGCCCTCTGACAAGTGACAGGCTGCTGTCATTTCTTCACTGACTTATTCCCTCTGATCTTTTTCGTTTTCCTCCTCATTGTTTTTAAAATCAGATTGGTTCATCAGCTGTCCTGTCAGCCTCTTTGCACAAGACACATTTTAACACTTGTGTGGCCGGCAGTGCATGCTTGCCTCTGCTTTAAGGTTCAGCTGTCATCTGTAGCTATTTTTACCAATTTATTATGGAACACATAATCAGGTGATTTAAATTCATAAAAATGTAGGTTTTTAATGAGATAATTTTAAATTTATGAAATGACTTGGAGATACTAAACTTAAGTTTTCCATCTAAAAACACAGCCTTGGGCTAAAGAGATGGCTTAGCAGTTAACGCACTTGCCTGAGAAGCCTAAGAATTCATGTTCGAATCTCCAGGACCCATGTAGCCAGATGCACAGTGATGCAAGCATGCAATGTCACACATGCACACAAGGGGGCTCATACGTCTGGAGTTTGTTCTCTCTCTCTTTCTGCCTCTTTCACTCTGTCAATATAAATAAATAAAAAGAACACAGCCCCATCTGTTCAACTTTCTTGTCTTTATAAAAGAGGTTTACCTCACACAATGTTGAGACATTATTATTATTATTATTATTATTATTATTATTATTATTATTATTATTATTTTGAGGCTGACCTGAAACTCACTCATGGTCTTGTACAAAGACAAACCTCTTTTTTTTCACTACTGGAAACAGAAGCTGGGGTCTACTCATGCTAGGCAAGCTCTCTTCCACTGAGGTATATCCCGCCTTGGAAGTTTTGGTTTGTCCAGTCTATCCATTTTCTCCTGCTTAGTTGTACTTTTGGGGATTCACATCTAAGAACCTTTGTGTAGTTCCAGGCCCTAAAGACATTCTTCTATATTTTTCTATAGCTTTTGTAATTTTACATTTCTTTCCATGGTCCATTTCAAGTTAATTTTCATATAAAATGTACAAATTAAATCATCATGTTGTTTTGCTGAGGTTTTGATTTTTCCTGCAGATGTACAATTGTTTTCACACAACTGTTGCCTATTTCTTCCAATAAATTTGCTTTTGTAGTTTTTTTCAAAAGTGTGTCTACCACGTTTACGTCCTATTCATGGATTCTCCTTGCTGCTCATCAGTCTGCTTGTTGTCTGCCAATATCACACCATCTTGATTGCAAGAGCTAAAATAAAAATTCTGAATATCAGGTTGAACACATTGAAAGGTCCAGGCCCCACAACGAGAGGCTCCACAGAATGGGAAAAATATCTGCAAATCATACATGCGTCCAGAATACATACAGAAAATGTATGGTTCAAACAACAGCAGAACTACCTGATCAAACATCCATGGAATGGTTTGTGTGAGATGTTCCCCATAGTCTTGTGTGTTTCAATACTTAACACTCAGCTGGTGGTGCTTTGGGGAGGCTGTGGAACCTTGCTGGAGGAGTGGTCATGGGGGCAGGCCTTGAGGCATGACTGTGTGGCCCCACTTGCTGATCTCTCCCTACTTCCTGTCTGCTGGGACAGTGAAGGCTCCCCTCTCCTGCCATGCCTTCTTCATCATCGTGGACTTTACCCGCTAAACCTACAGACAGAATTAAACCCTTGTAGCAGACAGCTTCAGGTTCGCTGAGATGAACTTCCAGACCAGGCACAGTTATGGAGGAAGGGATATTATTTATTGAAGCTTACAGATTCAGGGGAAGTTCTATAATGGCAGAAGAAGCTGGCCTGTCTTCACAGGGCCAAGCAGAGAGAGAAAAGCCATCAGCCACACAGCACAGCACACTTCAGGAACTCCTATTAGGCACACTTTGCATATCTTTACAATGGAATCTCAAACTGCCACCACACCTTAAGATCTGCCCAGTGACACTGCCTCCAGCCAGGAGGATGCAGACGCAAACTATAAACTAATAAAACACTGAATATATTGGGGGGGCCATCTATTCAAACTACCACAACCCTCTACCTTCCTTAAGATGCTTCTGGCTGGGTAATTGTTTATAGCAACAAGGAAGTAGCTGATACAGTGGCCAACACTGGAACAAATATCTTCCCAACGATACAAAACTGAGCACAGGCGCCTCCCCACTGCTGCACAGGGAATCCCAGTGACCCACTGCCTGGTGCCCTTCCAGGTGCTCACCTCCCAGGCACCGCGTGAATCCTGGGGACCAGGAGGGACAGTCAGAGCCCTCGTGTGCCGTTGATGGCAAGATGGAGTGATACAGCTGTTATTACAAAGCAGTGGTGATTCCTTGAGAAACCAAAGCATATTTTCCCTCCCATCCAAGGATTCCACTCTGTTTATAGATCACAGAGCGAGAGGTATTCATATCGTTGTGTTCCTGGCAACACTGCTCCCAATAAAGAAAAAAAAAAGTGGAAGCAAAAAGTGTCCACTAGGGGCTGGAGAGATGGCTTAGTGGTTAAATGCTTGCCTGTGAAGCCTAAGGAGCCTGGTTCGAGGAGCGATTCTCCAGGACCCACATAAGCCAGATGCACAAGGGGGCACATGCATCTGGAGTTCGTTTGCAGTGGCTGGAGGCCCTGGAGCACCCATTATCTCTCTCTCTCTTCTCTTTCTCTCTCCCTCCCTATTTCTGTATCTATCTCTCAAATAAATAAATATACAATAAAATAAAATATTTTTTGAACGTGTCCACTAGCAAATGGGATGCCTGAGATGGAGTATTACTCAGCCTTAAAAAGGCTATTGTGACACACAGAACAACATTAGTGTCACATATGGTACCACACAGATGAATACATGGCCCATGTCTGAAGTGAAATGATGTAGGCATGAAGAGACCAGTGCCCCGTGGCTGCACCTGTGTGAAGTCCCCATGGCAGTCAGGTCCATGGGGACGAAAAGTAGGATGGTCTCCAGGACTGGGGAGAGGAAATGGGGCTCACCGTGTCATGTGACACTGTCCTGTCTGGGGTGAAGGCGTTCTAGAGAGTGGTTCAGTAATGTGAGTATACAAAGATAAATATTTTAAAATGGCCAAAATGGTAAATTGTATGTGTTTACCACAATTAAAATGTACCCTACCGGAGTCTTCATCTTCAAAAGCAGTTAAAGCCTTTCCGACCGTTTCCTTTCCATATCGACTTCAGCACGACCTTGTTTGTACCTAGAAAACACTTGTGCTGACTTTGTGGGCATTTGAGGGAGACTGACATTTTAACTCCACTGGGATTTGTGCCGGCACATGTGTGGGTGTGTGTAATGCGTGTGTACATGCATGCTCATATGTGTGTGGGAACATGTATGTGCATTTGGAGGCCAGAGGACAAGCCCAGGTGTCTTCCTTGGGAATGCCATCACCTTTCATGACACAGTGTCTCTCTCAGCCCAGAGCTCTCGCCAGTCTGGCTAGCCTGGCTGGCCAGTGAGCCCCGGGTCCTTCTATCTCAATCTACCCAGTGCTATAGAGCCACACCCAGCTTTGCAGACGTGGATGGAAGCCAGGACCTCATTCTCACGTAACAAACACTCTTGCCCACAGAGTCATCTCCCCAGCCCTACCATTTATATATATTTTAGATTTTGTATTTTTTTATGAAAGAGAGCAAATTGGAGCACCAGGGCCTCCAGCCGCTGCAATTGAACTCCAGATGTGCATGCACCATCTTGTGACTTTGTGTGACCTTGCACGCTTGCTTCACCTTGTGCATCTGGCTTCACTTTGTGCATCTGGCTTACGTCCCATCTGGAGAGTCGAACATGAGTCCTTAGCCTCGCAGGCAAGCGTCTTAACCGCTAAGCCACCTCCATCTCCAGTGCTCATTCACAGTTTTTTGATTCCTGCTCCTGTGCTCATCTCATTCCTGTTTGCTGTGGATTAATGCTGCTCTTCTATGTTTTAGTCTTAAGGAGACGCTTACATTATTGATGTGTGATTTTTCCTCTTTAATAACACATGTATTTACTGTTACACGTGCCCGCACACTGCTGCTTCTGCTGGGCTGTGTAGATTATATTCTCATTTTCATTCTGTTCGAAGTATTCTTCATTTCCCTGGGGACCTCTCCTCTGACCCACGGATTACTCAGAAGTGCGCTGTTTGCTTTCCTGTGTTTGGAGACTTGGCTGCTGCGGTTCCGTTTTTCATCCTTCCTCTGTTTCCAGAGAGTGTGAGAAAATGCACGCAGCGCTTCAAGGCTGGGAAATCTGTGACGGCTTGTTTTGTGGCGAGGATGTGTTCTGTCTGGGAAGATTTCTTCACATACTCGAAAGACCACTCTGCTTTGGGGGAGCTTCTGTAAACCCGCTTAACTCCTGTCAGACAGGGGGGCTCTGGGCTCCTCTCAGCATGGCGTGCTTGCTGACTGCTGGCCCCATCACGTCAGAGAAGAGGAGTGAGCCCCGACACTCACTGCGGGGCTGTCTCTGTCCTGCACTCGGGGTTTGTGGCTCTGTTGTTCGGTGCACGGCAAGTTAAGAGTTTTAGGTCCTTGTGACAGGTCAGCCAAGTTCTCTCCATGGCCTGAGCACAGCTCTCCCTGGGACTCGGGTGGCCTCGAACGGCTTCTCCATCCCTTGCCTGCTGCCTGCCTGCCTGTATCGTGACAGGTGAAGTAAGTTTCTTGAAGTCAGAAGAGTTTGGTGTCAGCTTTTTAATCATTATATTTCACAGCTCTTTGTGTCTTGAGCATTTACATAGATGCAGTTATTGAACTTTGAGGGCTTATGCATCACTTCCTACCTTGTGTTCCCTCTCTCTCTCCTTCCCCCCCATTTTCCCTGCCTTCTTGCACACTGAACACTTATAGTCCCATTTTTCTCCATGTGAGGGGATTGGGTATCACCAAGGGGAACGTCTTTGGTCCTCATTGCAGCATGGACACATAGTCCCTGAGAAGGCCAGCACGCCAGCTCTCTGGGCTGCAGTGAGACAGTCCCCTCCTCTTCTCTTCACTGGCCGCCATCATGAGTCTTCTTAAGTGCCTCCTCTGCATAAATGGACAATTACACCAAACAGCTCCCAATTTTGCTCCAGCCATTACAGAATGAGTAAGACTTCAGAGGATAGAGAAAGCTGCAGTCCTCTAGCCAGGTGTGGTGGTGCACGCCTTTAATCCCAGCACTGGGGAGGCAGAGATAGGAGGATCGCCATGAGTTTGAGGCCACCATGAGAATACACAGTGAATTCCAGGTCAGCCTGGGCTACAGCGAGACCCTACCTCGGAAAACTGAACACACACACACACACACACACACACACACACACACACGACTGCAGTGTGTATCAGCAGCTTGCCTGTGCTCCTTGCTCCTCCTCCGTGTCACAAGCCCCTCTTATACCATTCCTTCCTATTCCAAGAACTTTCTATGGCTGCGTTTCTAAGAGAAGATCTGCTATGACAAATTGTCTTTGTTTCCTCATCTGGGAACATCTCAATTCCGCAGCTTTTGAAGGGTTTTCATGGGGACAGGATTTTGAGCTGACAGTTCTTTTCTCTCTGTAGCTGAAAAATATTGTGTCACTTCCTCCTGGCCTCCCTGGTTCCTGGTGACAATCCCGCTGTCATTCAAGTGATTTTTCTCTTCTAGATTGGATGCATTTTCCTCTGGAAGCTTTCAAGATTTCCTCCTTTGTTTTTCACCGTGCAGAAGTTTAATTGTGATGCATGTTGGTGCAGGTATCTGAGTGTTGATCTTGTTTGAGATTTTTTCAACTTTTTGCCACATTGAGTGCTTTTCACCCATTATTTCTCTCAGTTCCTTTTATTCTCCATCCTCTCCTACTTTCAGGGACAGAAGGACACACATCTCAGGCTTGCCTTTACTACACACAAGCCCTGAGACCTCGCCCAGAAGTTTCTTTTAAAAATTTTTTTAATTGACAACTTCTATACTCACATACAAAAACATATATTTCCCTCCCCTCCCCCATTCCACTTTAGAACTCCAATCTGCATTGTATCCCCTCCCTCTCTCCAATAGTCTCTCTTTTAATTTGATGTCATCATCTTTTTCTTCTATTATGAGGGTCTTGCAAAGGTATTGCTAGGCACTGCAAGGTCATGGATATCGAGGCCAATTTCTGTCTGGGCAGTTGCATTGTAAGAAGTCATACCCTTCCTTTGGCTTTTCCATTCTTTCCACCCCCTCTTCCACAATGGTCCCTGAGCCTTGGAGCATGTGACAGAGGTGTTTCAGAGCTGGGCACTCCTCCATCCCTTCTTCTCAGCACTATGTTGCCTTTTCTCACACAGATGTTTCTTGTGGTGAATTTTCCTACATGGTCCTGATGGAGTCATGTCCATTGCTCAATCCTCCAGCTCTCTCCCTGGCTCTGATCCACACCCCTCCATCCCTCAGTGGAGCCCATCGGTCTTCAGCTGTAGTTTTCAGTTCTGAAATGCTGGTCTATAGACCTGTCCCTCTCTTAAGGCTTCTTGTGTTTTCATTTGTGGGAATACACTCATCACTGTTCACGGCAAGAGTTTGCACAGGGCGGCGTTGAAGGCCTGTGGTCTCCCCTCCACGACTGTCTCCCTTACACTGTGCCAAGCTGCTGGCCCCTGGTTCAGCTGCAGGGAGGTCTTCTGGTTACCAGCTCTTGCCCCTTTCCTTGTGGTGCTGCTCTGAGGGGACAAGGAGCACTCTTGCTGGCCCTCCCTCTCCCAAGGGAAGAGTCCGCAATACCGGGAGATGCTCCACCTGTTGCATAGTCTGCAGATACTGGTGGGGGGGGGTCGCTGCAGGAGATGGTCACTGTCCATACTCTCAGTGGACCTCCTCACATGCTCACAGGCATGGGGGCTCCTTCTATGGGGGGAACCAGAGAATCCACAGTCATTCATCCCTTGGATGTCCAGGTCAGTATGCTGGTCCCTGCCTATCATTTGAAATGACTATCCGACCTGCACACACCTGGGCACCGCTCACAGGAGCCGGCAGTAAGCTCCGCCCCAGTATGTGTCAAGGGATGATGGGGCAGAGCCTTGTAAAATGTCCACGGAATCCGCTTCACTTACTGGGAGGAAAAGGGAAACATATCCCATCTTCTCAGACACACTAGTCCTGTGGAGTTCTTGTTTTAAATATATATTTTATTTATTTATTTGAGAGAGAGAGAGAGAGAATGCACATGCTGCCATGTGCATCTGGCTTATGTGGGTCCTGGAGAGTTGAACCAGGATCCTTTGGCTTTGCAGGCAAATGCCTTAACCGCTAAGCTATCTCTCCAGCCCCTCCTGGGGAGTTCTTAATAATAACTTTTATAACATGTCACTTCAGTGAATTCTCTCCCACTCCCTTTTATTCTTTTGATAATACTGTTCCCTTTGGTTGGGAGAGATTTTCAATGTATGTAGTTTTGTCATCTACACAGGTGACGTTTTAGTGTCTTCAGTGCTGTGTTAGTTGATTTTCTGTTGCTATAACAAAATAGTTCAGGCAGATGCTGTGTAAAGAAACACAAGCTCATTTAACTCAAAGTTCCAGAAGCCCAGCAGCATGTGCCACCATCTGCTCTGCTGTGGTGAGGTGAAAAGGCCTAGGGGAGGTCAGAGGAAGAGATTGAGTAAAGGAAAGGTGGAGGGAGGGCTAATCAAAATATAAATAAGGCATATGGAAACCTACTTTTCTGGACAATAGAACACTCAGAAGCCATAGATTGTTACTAGAAAATGTTCAGTACCAGGGATGGGATACCTTCCAGTGAGTTGTTGGCCAGGGAGGTCACAGATACCCCCAAAACATTACAGGCCATTTCCGAGGCCTTTGGTTTCCCACCAGGGATAGATGGTAAGACCCTATTGCTAAAGACTCCACATACATGGGCTGCAGGGTCACTGAGAAATCCTGCTGGAGCTGAGCTGAAAGCCTCCTCTATGTGGACCAGCTGACAGAAAGCTGGAAAAAGCTACAGTGCATGCAGTTCAATGGGAGAGAGAAAACACCAGTGAAGGTACTCAACAGTGAACACTGCAAGCTTTAAATTTGGCCAGCCAGGCCAAATGAGCCAATGGGTGCAATAGTGGCATGTCTGTTATGGGGGAAAACAACTGCTCTCTAATTGGACTGGAGGACCGCTCCATGGGAAGGAATACATCCCTGATACTGAGCCCTAGGGGTGTAACATCTGCTGGTGTCTGGCTAAATGTATATACTATGCTCACCAAACTGCCCAGTAAACATTTATCTTAATGTTCATACCCATATATTGGTTAGAGAAGCTTCTCTTTTCAGATGGTGGTGACCTTGGGATGACTCAGAAGGCACCATGGTGCTGAGAAGAAGGGACAGAGGAGTGCTCAGCACTGAAACATCTCAAACACACCTTTCAAGGCTCAGGGTCCATTGCAGAAGAGGAGGCAGATAGAATGTAAGAGCCAAAAGAAGAGTAGGACTCCATACAATGTGCTCCTCCAGACACAAAATGGCCTGGATATCCATGACCTCACAGTGCCTGACACTACCTACACAAGACCATCATAATTGGAGGAAAAGATCATGACATCAAAATGAAAAGACAGACTGATTGAGAGGGGGATGGGATATGATGGAGAGTGAAGTTTCAAAGGGAAAAGTGGGGGGAGGGAGGGAAGTACCATGGGATATTGTCTACAATTAAGGAAGTTGTCAATAAAAAAAATAAATAAAAATTTGAAAAAGAAGGGTGCAGGTGCCAGACTTGTTCTTCAATAAACACTTGTTCTCATGGGAGCTAAATGGGGTCTCATGAGAACTGTATTAACCCCTTCCAGGGGTGATGTTCTCAATGTCGTCATCACATCACATGTGACCCCTCTCTCAAAGGTTTGCCACCTCCTAACACTGATACCGAAAATCAAGCTTCACACGAGAACCTTGAGGTTGGGCCCGCCCAGCCCACATCAGATCACCTACAGGTGCATCTGCAGGTGTCCTGTTCTGTCCTGGTACACTGTGACTTCCTTCATCTCATTCTCCATGCTGGGGAGATGCAGGCATTCTCCTCTTTTCTCTCCTTGTGATGGTTTGATTCAGGTGTCCCCCATGAACTTAGGTGTTCTGAATGCTGGGTTCCCAGCTGATGGAGATTTGGGGATTAATGCCTCCTGGAGACAGTGTATTGTTGGGGGCAGGCTTATGGGTATTATAGCCAGTGTCCCCTTGCCAGTGTTTGGTACACTCTCTTGTCGCTATTGTCCACCTGGTGTTGGCCAGGGGGTGATGTCCATCTTCTGCTCATGCCATCATTTCCCCTGCCATCATGGAGCTTCCCCTTGAGCCTGTAAGCCAAAATAAACCTCTTTTTTTCCCACAAGCTGCTCTTGGTTAGGTGATTTCTACCAGCAATGCAGACTTGACTGCAACACTCTTGACTGGAGGGAATGCATGTGCTTGCCACTGGGAACCATGCTGGCTTCTGGGTGTGTTGGCTGCTATCTTTATCCAGTGTTTTTACATGCATGTGTTTGATTTGCAAACTATCTCTTCTGCTTTTGAAATGATCAGGTGACATTTCAGCATAGCTGCACTCACTTGATGGATTATATTAATATATTTTCTGAGATTGAACGACCCTCCTATTCCTGGGGAAACAGCCACATCATCATGACACATTATTGTGTTTCATACTGTTTACTGTTATTTTACAATGCTTTTGCTTACATTTTCATGCATCTCCATTCATCACTGAGGTGGCCCAGGACTCATAACTTTCGGCAGAAGCAGGTTTGTCACGGGAAGTAGCGAGCTGATGTCATCCTCCCGGTGCTCCAGAATCTTGTGAGTTTGTTGCTATTAATGGATCTGTCGCAGCCTGGTGCGTTACCCTGGGGCAGAGGTTGATGGGACAGCGCCTCCCTCCTTGGCTCCACTGGCATGCAGTAATGGCTCTGCGCAGTTCTCTCCTCAGTGAGCTCTGCTGTGGCCCGCTACACTCCTGGAAAACCAACCCACCTCATTGCCATTTAACTCTGACACATACAATTTTACACAGTTGAAGAAATAAAACAACAAATTCCTCTCTATATCTGGTGGTTTGAATGAGATATTTTGAATACCCAGCTGGAGGCAATTTGGGAAAGTTTCAAGATCTTTTGGAGGAGGATTTTTGCTGGAAGATGTGCACCTTGGGGCTAGAGGAGCTTTGCGGTAATACAGCCAAGCTAAAAGCCCAGTCAGTACACAGTCTACTTCCTCCCGGCTGATGTGACAAAATGTGACACCCAGCTGTCTTGCTTGTGCCGTGCTTCCCCTGCCAAACTGTGAGCTGAAATAAACTCTTCCTGTAAGCTGCTTCAGGCCAGTGCTTTGTCTCAGCCGGCAGAAGATAACTGCTGCACCATCTATTGTCGTCTTCTCTTGTCATTTCTAGTGTTGGGTGCTTTGCCCTCTGCGCCTGCCCCTGTGGGACTCCACGGGATCACCTTGCCAGTGGTCTGCAAGCCAGATACAGGTGTGTTTACTTCCTGTTTCTGTTGTCTTCCCCTGACTCCTGGGCACTCTGGCTCTCTGTCAGCTTCTTAGGGCTCAGCTGTTTTTTCAGCCTTGGTTTTGTTATTGTTGTTGGATAGTAATCAATTAATATTTGTATTTTCATCTTTAATGATATTCATTTTTATTTAAATCAAAAATGTATCCACTATGTTCCAAAGAGTCTGATATTGAGGATTTTCATTATTATCTTCATGAAATTCTGAAAAATTGTTCTTGATTTTGTCTCTGCTCCCAGGATTGGTTGCTGGCGTGCTCAGTGGGCAAGTCTGCTTTGCACCGTAATTAACTTCCAGCTTTACTGCGGTAGGAGGAGGCTGTTGGTTGTATTATGTCTATGCTTCCAATGTAATGAGATTCTCTTTGTAGCAATCGACATGGTCAATTTGCAGGCTGTTTCATGTACTTTTAAAAGAAGATGTATTCTCAATTACCAGAGTTCAGAGTTCAATGGGCCATTGGAGTCTCCGCCCCATTGCTCATGTCATTGGCGCCTTCCTTCTCCGTCAGTCCTAATAACAGTTGGTCATGGGTTGAGAGTGGTGTGGTGAGCTCCCCTGATGTGAGAGCATGTCCTTCTATTCCTCGTTACTCCTACGAGCACCACTAAGTGTCTCCTCTTGCCACTCTTCTGGCAGAATCTGTGTCATTGGGTGTGTGTATGCTAATGAGTGTGGTACCTTAGTGGTGCACAGCACATTTAGAATTGTCACCATACCTCCTGGGAAATCTCTCCATGCTGGGTGGTCTAACCCTGCCTTGCTAGTGTACCTGCTTTCTTTTCATTTGTATTTTCTCAGAATCTCTTAATATGGACTCTGCTCTCTTTCATCTTGTTGGCCCTCTTTCCTTCAGGTGGCCCTCCTGTGTATAGCATCAGACTTGAGCCTCATTGACTTGGCCCGTCTGAAACCATATTTATTTTCCTTGCATTAAGCCCCTTTCTGTGTTATCAGTAGCATTGCCTTCATCATGTCACGGTTGTGTGTCACACATTATATGATAAGCATGCCACACACACATACCCTTTCCTTGTGTGCTGTGGTTAGCCTGTCTGTTCTTTCTCCGGTGTGTTTGTGGCCATCTAATGGGGCTTATCTCTGTCCTAATGGTCACTGTTACACTCATACTTAACATTGCCATGGAAATTTTCCTGGACTCTGATTCCTCCTTCCTACATCCTTCTCTCTCACTCTTCTTCGCCCAAAGCAATGGACTTTGGAGAAAGAAGTCTTTCTCTGTCATTTCCTGCCATCAGTTTGGTCGCTCTACTTTTGACAGAGACCCTCTTCCCCTCAGTTTTCTTCTCTACATTCGAGCCCATCTCTGTTCCATCCCATGCTGATGCTTTGGCCTCACTTGCTTAGCCATCTGCCACTTCTCCTTCCATTGTCCCTCCCTCATTCCAGAGACCAAGCTAATTACCAAATGAGCACTGAGTGGGGGGTGTTTTTAGACATTCTGTCCATGTGTACTGACGGGCAGTGTGGCTGGCTGGCTCACACTCTTTCTGTGAGAAGCTTCTGTGTGTGTGCCCACTTCCTCCCCATACAAATGCTTGTCAAAAGACCCATGTCATTCTGGCTTTTCTCTTCCTATGAGACTTTGGTTCCTCCTGCATGGGCACAACAAATTGTTTCCATCTGAAGCCCAGTGGCTCTGTTAGAATGTGTTTGTGTGCGCTCCATTTTGGGTGGCTCTTCCTAAGCATGGAGCACATCCTTTTCATCGCTGGCTCTGGGGAAGCTTTGTGTTCATGTTGGTTTTCTTAGTAATCTGGCCCCATGTCTGCATGTTTGTTCCTCTCCCATCATCTCCAGTTTGACACTGGTTGAATCTTCATGTGTCTTCTACACATGCACTTTCAAGGGATTTTAATGTCTCCCTTAGTTTTCTTTCTTCTTAAAACACTTGCCCCTTTAAGTTGTCTGTTTCTCTGATGTTATTTATGACTAGTTTCACTTGTAGCCCTTTGAATCCAGCTTTTACTAAAATAATATCTTCTTATTATTTCTAATTGCTGAATTCTATAAGCTCTATTTACCTCTATTTGTCATTTTGTTCATAGGCCACTTTCATTCTGGTTAACACTTACTGTGGCCCAGCCAAGTTTACAATAAAATCAACTGTGGTAGCATAATAAGTGACTAACATCTGTGACCACAGAGGCATTCCAGGAGGAAGGGACACATGTGAAGGAAGGAAGGATCATTCACTGAACACTATAGTCATCTCTGGCTCCACTGTGGAGCAAGGTCACTCCCGTGTTGACAAATATGACATTTGAAGATGTCACTGATTTCATCTTTAACCGACTATCCCTGCCCTAGAGTGGGCTGGGTGGGCCACCTCCATAAGCTGTAACAGGCGGGGGTTGGGGGGCTGCACTTCAAGGCAGAAGAGCAGAAGGAGGAGATTCTCATCTTAAATGTCACTGTGATTTATAGACTATATTTTCTGGGAAAAGTGCAAAGATTCATTTCCAAGAGACAGGTCATTTGTAAACACAGCTCACAGGTGCGGTGTGTGGGTGGCAAGCACATGGTCCTTCAGGCTGCAGCACATAGAGGATGCCAGAGAGGCAGCAGAGACGTGGGCTCAATAGAGGCAGTCCCCACATGCAAATGTTGGCATGGTTACTTTAGGTCCCCTAAAATAAGTTAGAGTGAGGTCTTCCTGTGGATCTTCACACCACCCAGCTGGATGGAAAGGAGTTAGAGTGAGGTCTTCCTGTGGATCTTCACACCACCCAGCTGGATGGAAAGGAGTCTTCCTGAGAGGTCTTCTTCCTGGATGGAAAGGTTCTTCACACCACCCAGCTGGATGGAAAGGAGTTAGAGTGAGGTCTTCCTGTGGTTCTTCACACCACCCAGCTGGATGGAAAGGAGTTAGAGAGAGGTCTTCCTGTGGTTCTTCACACCACCCAGCTGGATGGAAAGGAGTTAGAGAGAGGTCTTCCTGTGGTTCTTCACACCACCCAGCTGGATGGAAAGGCGTTAGAGTGAGGTCTTCCTGTGGATCTTCACACCACCCAGCTGGATGGAAAGGCGTTAGAGAGAGGTCTTCCTGTGGTTCTTCACACCACTCAGCTGGATGGAAAGGTTCTTCAGCGTTAGGAGTGAGGTCTTCCTGACACCACCCAGCTGGATGTTCCAGAGAGAGGTCTTCCTGTGGTTCTTCACACCACCCAGCTGGATGGAAAGGCGTTAGAGTGAGGTCTTCCTGTGGTTCTTCACACCACCCAGCTGGATGGAAAGGAGTTAGAGTGAGGTCTTCCTGTGGTTCTTCACACCACCCAGCTGGATGGAAAGGCGTTAGAGTGAGGTCTTCCTGTGGTTCTTCACACCACCCAGCTGGATGGAAAGGCGTTAGAGTGAGGTCTTCCTGTGGTTCTTCACACCACCCAGCTGGATGGAAAGGCATTTCCTGTGGTTCTTCACACCACCCAGCTGGATGGAAAGGCGTTAGGTCTTCCTGTGGTTCTTCACACCACCCAGCTGGATGGAAAGGAGTTAGAGTGAGGTCTTCCTGTGGTTCTTCACACCACCCAGCTGGATGGAACCACCCAGCTGGATGGAAAGGCGTTAGAGAGAGGTCTTCCTGTGGTTCTTCACACCACCCAGCTGGATGGAAAGGAGTTAGAGAGAGGTCTTCCTGTGGTTCTTCACACCACCCAGCTGGATGGAAAGGCGTTAGAGAGAGGTCTTCCTGTGGTTCTTCACACCACCCAGCTGGATGGAAAGGCGTTAGAGAGAGGTCTTCCTGTGGTTCTTCACACCACCCAGCTGGATGGAAAGGCATTAGAGAGAGGTCTTCCTGTGGTTCTTCACACCACCCAGCTGGATGGAAAGGAGTTAGAGTGAGGTCTTCCTGTGGTTCTTTACCACCAGCTGGCTGGATGGAAAGGCTTCCTGTGGTAGAGTGAGGTCTTCCTGTGGTTCTTCACACCACCCAGCTGGATGGAAAGGAGTTAGAGAGAGGTCTTCCTGTGGTTCTTCACACCACCCAGCTGGATGGAAAGGAGTTAGAGTGAGGTCTTCCTGTGGTTCTTCACACCACCCAGCTGGATGGAAAGGAGTTAGAGTGAGGTCTTCCTGTGGTTCTTCACACCACCCAGCTGGATGGAAAGGCGTTAGAGTGAGGTCTTCCTGTGGTTCTTCACACCACCCAGCTGGATGGAAAGGCGTTAGAGAGAGGTCTTCCTGTGGTTCTTCACACCACCCAGCTGGATGGAAAGGCGTTAGAGAGAGGTCTTCCTGTGGTTCTTCACACCACCCAGCTGGATGGAAAGGAGTTAGAGTGAGGTCTTCCTGTGGTTCTTCACACCACCCAGCTGGATGGAAAGAGGTCTTCCTGTTTCTTCAGAGAGAGCTGGATGGAAAGGAAAGAGTGAGTTAGTGGTTCTTCACACCACCCAGCTGGATGGAAAGGCGTTAGAGAGAGGTCTTCCTGTGGTTCTTCACACCACCCAGCTGGATGGAAAGGAGTTAGAGAGAGGTCTTCCTGTGGTTCTTCACACCACCCAGCTGGATGGAAAGGAGTTAGAGTGAGGTCTTCCTGTGGTTCTTCACACCACCCAGCTGGATGGAAAGGAGTTAGAGAGAGGTCTTCCTGTGGTTCTTCACACCACCCAGCTGGATGGAAAGGAGTTAGAGTGAGGTCTTCCTGTGGTTCTTCACACCACCCAGCTGGATGGAAAGGCGTTAGAGAGAGGTCTTCCTGTGGTTCTTCACACCACCCAGCTGGATGGAAAGGCGTTAGAGAGAGGTCTTCCTGTGGTTCTTCACACAACCCTCTTGCATGGAAATTAGAGTGAGGTCTCCTGTGGTTCTTCACTGTGGTTCTTCACACCACCCAGCTGGATGGTGTTGATTAGCTTTAATGAATTTTCCTACAATGCTGGATGGAAAGGAGTTAGAGTGAGGTCTGTACAACCCAGCTGGATGGACAGAGTGAGGTCATATTTTACCAATCTTCCTGAGGTTCTTCTGCCACCCAGCTAGTTAAAAATATATTTTTCCTTTTCTTCAAAACCACCCAGCTGGATGGAACAGAGTTAATTTTTGTATCAGGGAGATATAAAAATTTAGAGTGAGGTCTTACTGTGGTTCTTAAAAACCACCCAGCTGGATGGAAATATATAAAGGAATTCCTGTGGTTCTTCACACCCACCCAGCTGGATGGAAAGGATGTTTTTCCCTTTGGTCCTTCATGGCTGGATGGAAAGGAGTTGACATCAATTCTTCTCACCACCCAGCTGGATCCAGGAAGGGCTCTGAGAGGGAGAGGGCTAGAGGAACAGAACCCAGCTGGATGGAAAGGCCCAGAGAAGAGGTCTTCCTGTGGTTCTTTCAGACCACCCAGCTGGATGGAAAGGCGTTAGAGTGAGGTCTTGACCCAACCACCCAGCTGGATGGATTTGAGGCCTCTTCCTATTTCTCACACCCAGCTGGATGGAAAGGCGTTAGTAGAGGCCTTCCTGTGGTTCTTCAAACCAGCTGGATGGAAAGTCTTCCTGCACAAGTGAGGTCTTCCTGTGGTTCTTCACACCACCCAGCTGGATGGAAAGGCCAGGCTTCCTGTGGTTCTTCAGACCACAAAGCTGGATGGAACAGAAAACATGTGATAAGACCACCCAGCTGGAAAGAATGACATTTCCTGGAATACCACCCAGCTGGATGGAAAGGCGTTAAAAAAAGCTGGATGGAAAATGGATTAGAAAGGAGGTCTTCCTGTGGTTCTTCACACCACCCAGCTGGATGGAAAAATAGTTAGACAGATTCCTGTCTTACCACCCAGCTGGATGGAAAGGCGTTAGAGTGGATCTTCCTGAGATTCAAACCCAGCTGGATGGAAAGAATGGTGCATCAGTGAGTCTTCAAGAGCTGGATGGAAGGATCTTCCTGTGCGGATGGAAAGAGCTTAGAGTGAGGTCTTCAAGAGGGCACCACATGGTGGAAAGGCGTTAGAGTCTTCAAGTGGTTCTTCACACCACCCAGCTGGATGGAAAGGAGTTAGGAGTGAGGTCTTCCTGTGGTTCTTCACACCACTCAGCTGGATGGAGATGCTCTGAACCACTCAGCTGGATGGATGAAAATCACATGGTCATCACCACCCAGCTGGATGGAAAGTTAGAGGAGGTCTTCCAGTGGTTCCCCACCTTTCTGGATGGAAATTGGTTAGAGTGAGGTCTTCCTGTGGTTCTTCACCCACCACTCACCTGGATCACAGATGCATGGTCTTCCTGTGATTCTTCACACCACCCAGCTGGATGGAAAGGCGCCTCTTCCTGGTCTGGTTCCTCACACCACCCAGCTGGATGGAAAGGCTGAGAAGGCTTCCTGAGACTTCAATCCACCCAGCTGGATGGAAGGAGTGTTAGAGTGAGGTCTTCCTGTGGTTCTTCAGGTGACAGCTGGATGGGAAAAGTGGTTTCTTCTTCAGTGGATGGAAAATATTGATTCTGCCACCTCCAGCTCCTGTGGATCTTAGAGTACACTTCCTGTGGTTCTTCCTACCTGGATGGAGAAAGATGGAGGCAAGTCTTCCTGTGGTTCTTCACCACCCAGCTGGATGGAACATTTATCATTGGCTCTTCCTGTGGTTCTTCCACCACCCAGCTGGATGGAAAGGCAGGTCTCCTGTGGTTCTTCAAACCACCCAGCTGGATGGAAAGGAGTTAGAGTGAGCATCCATGTCCCCTAACCATTCAAAATTTGCTGGATTATGGAAAGGAAACCTTCCTGTGGTTCTTCACACCACCAACTGGAGAAAGGAGCCCAGTTCTTCACACCACCCAGCTGGATGGAAAGCCTCTTCTTCACCACTAGGGTGGAACTTAGAGAGCTGTCCCTGTCTGTTCTTCATCCACCCAGCTGGATGGAAAGGCGGCTCTGAAGAGGTCTTCCTGTTGT
The DNA here is from genome assembly GCA_036365145.1 of Orientallactaga sibirica. NCBI lineage: Eukaryota > Metazoa > Chordata > Mammalia > Rodentia > Dipodidae > Orientallactaga > Orientallactaga sibirica. The sequence goes on along the minus strand of JAEOAD010000329.1, from coordinate 12,075,163 downwards.
TCTTTCACCACCCAGCTGGATGGAAATCTTAGGTTTCCAGGCATGTTTTTCTGTCCTCAGCTGGATGGAAAGGAGTTAGAGTGAGTTTCTTCCAGCTGGATGGAAAGGAGTTAGAGTGAGGTCATTCACACCACCCAGCTGGATGGAAAGGAGTTAGAGGGTCCCTTTTCTTCACCCCCAGCTGGATGGAAAGGCATTAGTAGCCTTTGCAGATCTTCACACCACCCAGCTGGATGGAAAGGCTTCACACCACCCAGCTAGAGTGAAGCTTCTGGGGTTCTTCACACCACCAGCTGGATGGATGGAAAGGAGTTAGAGAGTTTCTTCTGTGGTTCTTCACACCAGCTGGATGGAAAGAGTGGGATATTCTTCAACCACCCAGCTGGATGGAAAGAATTAGAGACATGTATATGGGTTCTTCATAGCTGGATGGAAAGATATTAGGATGTCTTCCTGTAGTTCTTCACACCATCAGCTGGATGGAATGCAAATTAAAACCACTTTGTGGTTCTTCATTTCCCAGCTGGATGGAAAGGCAGAATCTTCCTGGCTTCCACCAAGCTGGAAAACAAATGACAATAAGTGTTGGAGGTCTTCCTGTGGTTCTTCACACCACCCAGCTGGAAAAAGAGGAACACTTCTTCACACTGTTGGTGGAGAATTCCTGTAACCTTCTTCACCAACCATTGGATGGAAATCAGTGTGGAGGTTTTGTGAGACACCCAGCTGGATGGAAAGGAGTTAGATTTACTTCATATGTGTCATCCAGCTGGATGGAAAGGTCTTAGAGCTGGCATCTATCCAGAAGACTCTTCTCACTGGATGGAGCTGGATAGAGATACCACCCAGCTGGAAAACCATGTTTATTCCTGTGGTTCTTTCACCACCCAGCTGGATGGAAATGGTTAGAGCAGCCCTGTGGTTCTTCACACCACCCAGCTGGATGGAAAGATGTGGTACATTTACACAATGGAGTTCTTCACACCACCAGCTGGATGGAAAATGTTAGAGTGAGGTCTTCCTGAAATTTGCACACCACCCAGCTGGATGGAAAGGATCTGGAAAGGATTATACTAGCTGGATGGAAAGGCCAGCTGAGGTAACCCAGGCTTCCTGTGAACCCAGCCAAACGTCACATGTTCTCTTCATGTGGATTCTTCACACCAATAGGATGGAAGACTTGTGTGTGAACTGGTTCTTCACCACCCACCTGGATGGAAAATTAGAGTGCCAGAAACCAGTAAGCTGGTTCCTGTGGTTCTTCAACCACCCAGCTGGATGGAAAGGGAAGGACTGAAGTGTATGTGTTCTTTTCACATATGTAAGTGGAAGGACTGATTACAAGCTGGATGGAAAGGAGGTCTTCCTGTGGTTCTTCCAAGGCCATGGGTGGAAAGGCGTTAGAATCCTGCATAAACCCAGAAGGATGGAAGGGGGTGGTTCTTCTAATTTCAAAAGATTGTGAATAAGACTTATGTAAAACTACTTTTTGAATAATGGTACATCTAGAAGCTGTAGACCCAGTCTTACTGAAAATTTTCAGTACCTGGGATGGGATACCTTCCAGTGAGTTGTGTGGTTCTTCAACCCAGCTGGATGGAAAGGTTAAAGGAGTTAAGGTCTTCCTGTGGTTACACCACTGGATGGAAAGGCGTTAGATGGATTTGCCAAAGCTTCCTGTGGTTTTCCCACTGAGGAACAGATAGTAAGACCCTATTGGAAAGAAGACACATCTTAGGGAACACTGAGTTCTTCATTAAGGTCACTGAGAAAGGAGTTAGAAAGGCAAGCTGGTGCTGAGCAGAAAACCTTCTCCCTGTAGTCCAGCCAACTGAAAGCTGGAAAAGCTGCACTGCATGCAGGTCTTGGGTGACAGAAGTCATCAGCAGTGAAAACAGTGGACAGCTGAATATTCAAATGGATGGCCAGACAGGCCCAAAGACTGATTCTTCACACCACCCAGCTGGATGGAAAGGCGTTAGAGTGCAATAGTGGCATGTCTGGACTCTTCCTGTGGGTAACCAACTGCTCTATAATGGATGGACTAAAGGGGTCTTCTCTGGTTCACACCACCCAGCTGGATGGAGGGAATACATACCTGGTACTGAAAAACTAAGTAAAAAGTCTATGGTAGGTAAGGTCATCAGCCTTAGGGGTATAAAGCATGCCCTTTCATCTAAATGTATATACTATTCCCACCAAGCTGCCCTCAATACTACACTTAATGCTGGTATTCACATGACCAAAGCTACTGGTTCCTCCACACTTCTGTGGCTAGAAGGCTAAGACTTAATTTTCATCCCATGGCGATGGACCACTGGGATGATCCAAAAGCTCCTGCAACATAGTGCTGAGAAAGATAGGGATGGAGTCACCCACTAAGCTGCCCATCATTGGCACCTGAAACATCCCTGTCACACCCTCCAACCAGCATCCATGGATCATTCTAAAATTTGCTCAGATTATGCACCATAGAATGGAAGAGCCAACAGATGCCCAGCTGCCCGGGAGCCTCTCTTTCAATGCAACTGCCCAGACAGAGATTGTTTCCTTGATATCCATGACCTTCTTCCTGTGCCATGGCTAATAAGACCAAGCTAAGACCCTCAAACAAGAGAAAATAAAAGAGGATGACATCATATTAAAAAGAAGAGTTTCTTCCATGGAGGAGAGGAGGGGATATTTTCATGGAGACTGGAGTTCTAAATGGGAAGGGGGAGGGGAGGGAAAAATGGCCTTGAAGCTTTGGGTATGTAAGTCATGTTTTGTTGTCAATAAATATTTAAAAAAATGAGGATATATAAGAAAAAAAAAAAAAAAAAGATATGGATGTGGATATGAATGATGACATGTATATAAATGTGAATATGGTTATAAATGAAGATGGGGTATGGATGTGGATATGAATTAGGATATGGATATAAATGTGAATTTGATTATAAATGAAGTTATGGGTATGGATTTGAATGTGGATATGAATGAGGATATGGATGTGGAGGTGGATATGAATGAAGATATGGATATAAATGTGAATGTGGTTATAAATGAAGATATGGGTATGGATGTGAATGTGAATATGGATGTGGATATGAATGAGGATATGGATTTAAATGTGAATGTGGTTATAAATGAAGATATGGATATGAATGTGAATATGGATGTGGATATGAATGAGGATATGGATATAAATGTGAATGTGGTTATAAATGAAGTTATGGATATGAATATGAATATGGATGTGGATATGAGTGAGGATATGGATTTAAATGTGAATGTGGTTATAAATGAAGCTATGGGTATGGATGTAAATGTGAATATGGATGTGGATATGAGTAAGCATATGGATTTAAATGTGAATGTGGTTATAAATGAAGATATGGGTATGGATGTGAATGTGGATTTGGATGTGGAGGTGGATATGAATGAGGATATGGATATAAATGTGAATGTGATTATAAATGAATGTATGGATATGAATATGGATATAGGTGTGGAGGTGGATATGAATGAGGATATGGATTTGAATGTGAATGTGGTTATAAATGAAGCTATGGGTATGGATGTGAATGTGGATATGGATGTGAATGTGGATATGGATGTGAATGTGGATATGGATAGGAATGAGGAGATCTATATGGACATGGATTGAATGTGGGTGTAAATAAGGCTATATAGACGTGGATTTGAGTGAGGATATGGATGTGGGAATTACTGGGCCTGATCAATACCCACCCCTCATCTTATGCACATGCACAAATCTATGTGCTTCTATGCCCTCCTGGGTTTTTGTCCCCTCCACTCCTACAGGAAAGGCCACCTCCCAGCTGTGCTTTGGACCCATCCTATCCATGTGTTTCACTTTTGTCCTCTGAAAGCTCATCCTGCCCTCAGTGTCCTCAGACTGGGTCCTCAGTCTCTCGGATCTTTAGATCCCTTGAGGCATCTTAGCATGCTGGGACATGTCACACCTTTGGACATGGTTTCCTACAACACTTCCTGTCTGTGTCACCAGCCCACTAGGCTGCTCCCCGCCTCCTAAGTTCTCCATCCAGTTGATGGGCCTACAGTGTGTACCCCAACGCTTACCAGGTGGGGTGAGGATCAGTTGCAATTGGAGTTTAAATTAGACAAGGATTATTTTTTTCTTCTGTGGAAGAGTCGAGCTTCACTGTACAAGGCTCAGGGATGACAGGAGCATGGCTGCATCTCTCTGCTGTGCCATCCCTCACTGTGGCTCATGGACACCTCTAGCCACTGCTGCAGTGGTCACATTCCTGCTCTGGGCAGCAGCACGAATGAGTGACACGGGACAAAAGGTTGCCTGAACTTGATCCCCAGAAGGCCAAAAGGGTCCCGGGAGAGCCCTTTCCCATTGATATTCCATTTGATTCTTGTTGGCCCTCAGAGAGGGAAGGTGTCAACACAGTTGTTGTTTGGTGTGTCACTGCCTCAACTTCATGAAATTTTGGTCAAAGATTTTGGATCTAACAGTCTCCAGATGCTATTCCAAAGTGGGGGGTCTGATCCCTCACAAAGCCTGCTTCTTATCTGAATGTCTCAACTCCAACCACAAGACTTCAGAAGCCAAAACCCTATGGCTTCACCCACCCTCTTGCTTCTCCTCCACTCTCCCCTGTCCAACTTTGCATCATCCATCTTCCCCCTCCCCCCACAAGGAACCTTCCTGGCTCGATGGTGACTGGTCAGGAGCCTGAGCAGCTGACCACCATGTGCCCTCAGGGTGGACAAAGGCTCTGAGGGCTGCAGAGAAGGAGGTAAAGCTTTCTGGGTTTGTCCATGGCCTTGCCAAAGCCTGTACACAGCTACAACCACAGCAAGACTCTACAGCCCCTGTCTAGCATGGAAGGGGGATACAAACATAACAGGGTTCGAGATTCTAGTAGAAAGCTCCAGGGAGGTTTAAGGCATAATCAGTGGGAGGGAGTTCAGGCATAGACAGCCCCTTCCCACAGAAGAAGTACATAGAGGATTTGCCAAGACCCCCATTGGCTGGGGCAACTGGAAGGAGGGTCTTTCTTATCCATGACAACCAAGATCCTCCCATCCCAAAGATCTGAGATCCAAGGCCTCACAACGAGCACTGCCTTTTGAAGGACCTGTCCGTAGGAGCGGGTGCACACTGGAGTGAACAGGGTTTTGTATCAAATGCTGGGGGAGCAGGAGGCTCTGGCTGGCCCTGCTCTCCAAGAATGGGGCGGGGCAGCTCAGCCATGCAAGCCAGGATCCCATCAGGCAGTGGAACAGGAGCTCTGGTGGGTTGCAGATACTATGCCCAGGGTCCAGGAAGCCTGCTGGTTTTGTGGAATCCCTGGAGAAGATCTTTCCTATGGCCTTGCGTTGCTTCCAGGTCAGATGTGGGTCAAACCCAGACTGAACAAAGAGAGGCCTGGGAAGAGGCAAATCCCCACTGGACAGGGCAGGTAGAGCAGTGTGGCTTGGCTGGAATAAAACAGTGTCTCCTGACACCCTACTCAGAATGCTGGTGTAGGTGGGTGGATGTCACGTTTTGACATAACAAGAATGAAGGTAGCCTGGATTTTAAAGGGTGAGCCTGGCCTGAGGTCACTCTGCTAATTAGATAAGCCTGGAACCCAGGCTGCTATGCAAAAACCCACCCATAGCTCCTTCCCACGGGATGGTGGAAAGTAGGGTCTCCCTGACATGAGGCACACAGGTCTGAGCTCCTAGAGTGTACACAGCACCTACAGGTAAATCTACCTGAAAATATACACACATGACTTTGTAGGGTCACAGAAACATGCAAGTTCATGCACACACACACACACACACACAAATACTCTCCCACTCACATTTATACTACATACTCAAACATGCATCTGTACACACTCACGTGCACACTCACACACACCAGTGCCTGCACACCCTGCTGGCTGTGAGAACACCACCCCTCGGCACTTGCTGACCTGAGGGGCTGCCAGCCTTGGCCTTGATGTCCTCCAGCTCTGCTCATCTAAAGACCATCTGCCAGGCCCACCCAGCACCGATAGAAAGGGCAAGCCCTTTTCTATGGCCTCTCAGTGTCTGAGACAGACAGTGCCTTGCTCCCCGCCCAGTCCTGACCCCAGGGTGCAGTCAGTGCTCCTCACCCCACTCTGCAGAAGCCAGGCTGTGGCTCCCTGGTTTATGCATGGCATACCTGGCTCAGGCGGGCATAAACGTTGGGAATGTGATGACTCATGGCATTTGGCAGCTCCTCTGTATATATGGATTTTTCAGAACATTCGTGCTCATGCTGTGATAATTGGGGCTGTATAACTCGTGTGTGCTGCTGCCAAGACCAAGTGCACAACTCACATCAACCTCTGGGTGCAGAAAGAGAGCCTGGCTAATGCTCTGGGGCTGCTGGAAAGTGCTGCACAGAAAGGGGCCCAAGGTGGACCCTGTTTGCAGCAGGCTCCCTGAAACCCACTCAGCACACCCATTGCAAGGCAGTGAGGCAGAGACAATAAACCCAGGCCTCAGGCTGGAGAGATGACTTAGAAATTAAGGTACTTGTTTGTGAAGCCTAAGGATCCAGTTTAACTCCCCAGAACCCACATAAGCCAAATGCTCAAGGTAGCACATGTGTCTGGAGATCATTTGCAGTGGCTAGAGGCCCTGATGCACCCATTCTCTCTCTCCACCCACCCTCTCTCCATCAAAACATAAGTAAAAATAAAATTAAAAAATATTTGAGGGCTGGAGAGATGGCTTAGCGGTTAAGGCACCTGCCTCCTAAGCCTAAAGAAAGTCGGTTCCAATCTCCAGCGGTTCCAATCTCCAGGTCCCACATTTAACCAGATGCAAAGTGATGCAAGGGTGCAATGCCACACTTCACCACAAGGGGGCACACGCACCTGGGTTTCATTCGCAGCAGCTGAGAGGCTGCTGGCGCGCCCATCTCTATCTGTCTTCCTCTCCCTCTCTCCAAAAAAAAAAAAATGAAACCCAGGTCTTCAAGTCTGCCTTGACCTCAGGTGACAGAAATGTACTCTCGCGCTGACAATTCCCGAGTCCTGGCTTATTCAGGCAAGAGTTCACAGGACAGAGGACGATGATGGCCTTGCAGCCAACAGGCCAACTGCACAGGAACAAGGCCACATGAACTAGCACTGGCCAAGGGACTCTGATGACCCACACAAATGAAATGGTTCAAGTGCAGATCAGGCTTAGGGGAAAGCTTGCTGGAGGTAAGGTTGTGTCTTCCCAGCTCTGCTTGAGGACACTTTTCATGGGCTCCAAGAAAGATGGTGGCCAGCAGCCTGAGACCTCATACCCTCTCAACACCAGTTCAGAAGGAAAGCCAGGGTCCTGGCCAATGTCTGCACAAGTGCTTGTGTGATCCAGTCCTCCTGTCTGTCTCTCTGCAGTACCCAGGGATGCTGGCGTCTAAGAGACACCTTTCTCCTCAGCAAGCTGTGGCCCACCGTGGTTGAGGAAGCAACAGCTGGTCCATTCCATGCATGTTGATGTGAGATCATGGTCCACCATGGCCAGGGAAGCAGCTGGTCCAGTCTATGCATGCCCATGTGAGATCATGGTGCACCATGGCCAGGGAACAGTGGGCAGAGCAGCAACAAAACCTTGGGGTTGCATTCTCAAGCAGGACCCACCACAGCCTGCCATCCACATGAATTCCTGGCGTCAGCTAAGCTCAGACTTCAGTGTACCAAGCTCTAAACCAGGTTCTACTGAGAGCCTCTGTGGAAAGGGCCAAGGTCACTGTGGTGGTCTGATTCGGGTGTCCCCCATAGACTCATGGGCTCTGAATGCTGAGTCCAAAGCTGGTGACATTTTGGAAGTTAGAACCTTGCTGGAGAAGGTATGTTGTTGGGGGTGGGCTTAGGGGTGGAATAGTCAGTTCCTCTTGCCAGAATTTGCCTCACTCTCCTGTTGCTGTCTTCTATCTGCTGTGGCAGAGGTAATGTCCACCCTCTGCTTATGACATTTTTTCCCTGTCATCATGAAACTTCCCCTTGAGTCTATAAGCCAAAATGAACCCTTTTCTTTAAGAAGCTGCTTTTGCTGGGGTGCTTTGTGCCAGCAATGGGACGGTAACTACAATAGTCAGCCATACACTGCTAGCAGAGGGTGTCCACAGGGCTGCTCATAACTGTTGGTCATTAGACATGCTGACTAGTATTCGAAGCTCTGCTGAAGCCTGAAGTGGCCACAGGCTGGGCCATTGCTCAAGGCTGCAAGGGTAATCGGACTTCTGCACTGAGAAGAAGTCCTGGCTGAAAGCCAGAGCTGCTGCCTGGCTCCCAGTGGCTCCGGATAGGTGCTGTTTGACTCTTCTGCAGGGGTGGGAGCTTTTCAGACCTGTGGGCTATTGTGAATGCTTGAGAAGACCAAGGAGTCACCTGTGGGTTAATCTGTCTGCCCTCATCTGACCTCTGGAGCACTGGGCTTTACCCTCCAGGGCCGCCAGCCCATGACCCAGCAGCAGCAGCGTGATGTGCTGGCATGCTCACACAACCCTGCTCACAGGACGGCAAGCATCCCCTGTACCATTTGTCACCTCGCTCCAGGCTTTCAGCTGAACTGGGCTCTCCCCAGACACTCAGGTCCTTCTCCAATCCTTCCTCAAACTAGCCTTGCTGTGCTTGTGACAGATGGAAAATGAGGCTACTGTCCCTGCCTTCCTGGGAGCCAGAAAGTTGATGGAAGGGCCATTTCACTCTCTCCAACAAGCCAGCAACAGTGTAAACCAGGGTCTAATTTATCAAGCACAGTCTCTGGTATTCCACTCGGCCCGTGCTCTTGGCTGAAATATGGTTCCTGCCCAGCTCCAAGCCCACGTGTGTACAATTTTATGATATTTCAGTTTTATGGAGGACATCTCACTGATGAATGTCTCTTAGTGAACGATCATTCTGGAATCTATTTTGCCTTCAAAGAAGCTTCTCTTGGAATAGACTGGGAGGCAGGGGCCCGTGTTGCATATAAATCCGCTGCCAGGAGCTCATAGCAGGGAGCAAGGAGACTGGCCAGCAGGAGACAGAATGAAGCATGCGAGGCTGTAGCCAAGTTTGTCTCTTCTGTAACTGTCCAAGATAGCTGGCACTGGCAGGAGGGTGGGCTTTGGCCCCACAGAGCAGTGTCACCCAGTTCTCCCACCTGCTTTTGCACTCTACCTTGGAGCCTCCGTGTCTCTGGGGACATCATTTTTATCCCTGTAAATCTGCCTCTTGCAATTGAGTATCCTTATATCCCAGGCAGGTTTGGGATTGAGGTTCATCTGGGTCCCAGTTATAAGGAGATAGTGTCATTGTCCCTGGGGGTTCCAAGGGACAAGGTTTTTCCTACACTCACAAGTGTGTCCTGTCTGCTGTGTGATACAGACTTCCTAGGCTCAGGGTCCTTAGACCTCAGCTTCCCTGTTCTCTCTCTTCCCTATTTCTCTTGTGCTCACCACGGCCCACAATCCCTGGAATCAAGAACTTTGGACCCTGGTGCTCTGCTTGCCATGGGCTGGGCTTTGACAAGTCCCTCCCAGGCTCTGGATCAGGGCCCACCTTTGCAAAGAGAATGGGGGATTAGTTGGTCCCTTCAAAGCCCTCTAGTATTCAGCCAAGCCCTGAGCATGAGTGGACTGCCCCCTAGCCCATGCATCTCTGTCTTGGGGTGCAGATGTCAGCCATGAGAGCCTGGTCCTCCTCTTCAATACCAGCATGACTTTCTCTCCCCGGAAGGCAGGGATCATAAAATGGGGAAGCTCAGACCAGCAGACCCCCCAACTCCAGTGGCCTCTGTAAAATTGGATGCTCAGCCCTACCCCCCGCTGTTGGGGTCCAAATCTAGAGGATGGAGCCAGTGCTGCTCCAGGTCAGCACTTTCCCCCTGTGGTCTGGAGCTGCTGTGACAAGCGACCACACACATGTATGACATTCCTGTTGTGCGGGACTTGGTCTGGCTGGCTCTCACAGGGATGAAACCAAGGTATCCACAGAGTTTTGTTTCTTCTGCGTGGCCCACGCTCATGGAATCCACTTCCTTGTGCTTCTTAGCTTCTAGAAGCGCTTGTCTTCCTCAGATGATGCCTCTTCTCTGCCTTCAAGTGTAGCTCCTTTCTGCCCTTCATACTTTCAGCTCAGTGTACAAAGGGGCCCTTCCCCCTCCAAGGTCTTTACCCTGTCAAATCGGCACAGTCACAGGTGGCAAGGTCTAGGTATGACCTCTCAAGAGGCCAGTGTCCTGCTGCTCCGACTAGCCCTCCAAGTGGCTCCGACATGCCTGCAATCCAATCATGTGTTCTAAGACCTGCGAGCAAGGTCTGCCTGTGCCCCCGTGCAGCCCTGCTCCTCACACAGTAAGCTGGTAAAAGCAAACATGTCTGGCTGTGGTTAAAAGAGATGGCCAGCTCCTCTTAGCCTTCCTTGTGTGAGACCCAGAAACGAAAAGGGCTCAGGATGGGCGTGGGGACCCTACGTGCACCTGTAGCCCTAGGCAGAGGAACCCTGAAGCAGCATTTCAAACGGCAGGCTGTTCTGTGTGTATCTCTCTTGCAAGAGTTGAGATACACTTACACCAAAGGAGTACACAGGAAGTCCACGCTGAACTGAAGTCCTGAACTTTTTTGAACCAAATTTCTCACCCTGATCGGTCTGCCAGAGGCTTACCCAGTGTCCCTGGAACTCACTGCTCCTCTTGTGACCTGGTTCTCTCTCTAATCCTAGGACATATCTTCTCCCCATTTCCCAGTGCTCACTGGCTCTCTGTTTTGGGGTATCCTTCATGCCCTGCAGCCATCCACACTCCCGCCTTGAACTTGGGATAGTCCAGAAAGAAGGCACTAAGAGGGGGTCCAGTGAGAGTCCAATGTCCACAAGCTTCTAGTAGAAGCCCAGGTTGGTAATGGGCTGACAGGCAGCCTGGACTTCACATGAGTTCTGCCCCCTTCTTCAGGAGCACGGGACACTTCAGCTAGCTCCTGTCAGTATCCTGGGATCCCATCGGGTGCTTCTCTGAAGTTGGTTTCCAGCCACACAGAAAAGCTGAAAGGAAGAACCTGGGTCTGGCTCCCTGTGCCAGGGCCACAACTGGCCTGACCTGTGTCCTCCACATTGGAGGGTATGGGGTGATGCCATCTTGGCAGGCAGCAATTTAGGGAGGGACCAGAATTGCTCACCCTTGTGTCCTCAGTCTGGAACTCCAAAAGCCCAGAAGTGTCTCCAAATACCTGTGACCCAAATGAAGAGTAAACTCGGGGGTCACGTGGTCCTGTACGTTCTAGAAACTTGGATGCATATGACAAAATCTCTTGATTTCATCTCAGGAGAATAAAGGGAGGAGAAGATACATAAAAGAGAATCCACTTAGACATGTGATCCATTCACAGGAAGAGAAGCCGTCCCACGCACACACATTGACCTGAAGGGTTGGGGAGCACTCCACCCACCTGCGCTTTCCTCCTAGCCTTATTATCCTTTAATCTTCCTAACAGTGTGTTTCTTTCCAGTCATCGGTTTTCATCATTCTTGTGGTCTATTGATCAGAACTCTTTTCCTGGGTTTTGAGATATTGTCTCAAATAAGCGACCCACTAATGCAGCCTCCTGGTGATGCATCAAAGGAAGTGAGTGGGTAATGTCCTTGTCGGGAGGTAAGACATGGGAGACGATGGGAGGCCAGAGAGGCCCACCCCTGCCTTCACTCCCCTGCTGCAGCCCATTGTCTTCTACTTCATTTTGGGGGTGTGGGATGGCACTACAACAGGGGCTAGACTTTGGGAGGAACAATGGGCAGACCAGCTTAGCAGAAATTGGGGTGCTGTGGATTAGCAATAGGGTCTATGTCCAGGGGCATCTGCACCCCAAGACACACTGAAGCAGGGAAGGAGTGAGCTAGCCTGTGCTCTTCCAGCTGCCATCCTGCAAAGCCACTGACAAGACACTAATTTCTCAGTCCTGAAGCTGCAGCTTCACATGGTGTCTTCTCGTGCGTTCTGGAATGGCATGGGGAAGGGCTGGAGCCTCATGTCTCTCTTATAGGGACCCTGATGCCAGTGGCCCACATCCTCATGACGCAGCACCTCCCAAAACCTCACCTCCTAATCATCTCAGGGGAGGGCTGGCTGTGTTGCAGTCCGCTTCTCATTGCTGGCACAGAGCACCTGATCAAAAGCAGGGAGGAAAGGGTTTATTTTGGCTGACAGACTCAAGGGGAAGCTCCATGATGGTAGGAGAAAACGATGGCATGAACAGAGGCTGGTCATCACCTGACCAGCATCAAGTGGACAACAGCACCAGGAGAGTGTGCCAAACACTGGCTATAATGTCCATAAGCCTGCCCCCAACAATACATCACCAGAAGACTTCAATTCCCAAATTGCTACCAGCTGGGTACCTAGCATTCAGAACACATAAGTTTATAGGGGACACCTGAATCAAACCACCATAAGGTGTTAACAGAGAGATTGGGGTAGGAGGCACAAGCATTAAGATCACAGCACAGGAGCTGTGGGCAGGGCCTCAAGATTGGCCTAGAAGGTTCTAGAAGGGCAGAACATAGAACACAAGGTAGAAAGCCAGACAGGCTGTGTGGGCTGGAGTGGGTCAGTGAAGGGGTAGGCATGCCAATGGATGTGTCCCAGCTCACACAAGCACCATTCACCAGAATCACTGGTCAAGGCGAGCAAGGACAGCAATCCTGAGTGTAGTGTGGGCTGTGTCATCTTCACGGGGAGCTGCATGTGGTTGTTTCCCAAGCTCCAAGGCAGCCACAGCAATTGCCCCCACCACCACCACACCACATGGGCAGACTTTGCCACCAGGGACCAAAGGTAGAGAATGGTAAATTATGCTGTCCCTCGCTATGGGTGGACTAAGTTCACGCTCTAGCCTGAGCTGAAGAGCGGAGCGCTTAGATCTGGCTATGAGGGTACCACTTGTCTGGTTTTAAAACAATATTTTATTTATTTATTTGAATGAGAGATAAATAGAGACCATATGTGTAAGAGAGAGAGAGTGAGAGAGAGAAAGAGGCAGATAGAGAGAGAGAGAGAGAGAGAGAGAGAGAGAGAGAGAATGGGCATGCCAGGGCTTCTACCTATTGGAAACAAACTCCAGATACATGTGCCACCTTGTGCATCTGGTTTTTGTGGATACTGAGGAACCAAACTGGGTCCTTAGGCTTGTCAGGCAAACACTTCACCACTAAGCCATCTCTCCAGCCCCCAGTTTTCCGTTTTTAAAGGAGTGTGTTTGTGACAACCAGTCCCTTGTGCAGTGAGCCAAGGGTGTGGTTGCTCTCAGGCTTCCTGGCTGCAGGCCATCCATCACCTTCCAGGGCTCGATGAAACCCTCACAAATGTGATCAATCATCTTTGTATTGAATGAAGACAAATGGCTGGTTATTAATAGGCTAAGGCTTAATGAAGTAATGGACGATGCAGCACTGCAAGAGGCAAAGGCTGGTGTCCAGGGCTTCTGTGCTCTCCTTAGAAAGGTCTACAAGCATCGTCGGCAAGGAAAGCCCCTGACTGGACAGCTCACACTAAGAACTCATGAGCCTCAACTTGGTAATGCGAACTCCTCCTGTGACCCCTCCCCATTCTCATGCATGATCTCCTCACGTGTGCTATTCCAGAGCTTCTCTTCTTCACCGGGGACACATAGAAGGGGTTTGGCTATTATGACAAATACTGAGGGAAACATAACCCTGAACCCCCTCATCTGGAGAGCAGTCACCTAGTACTCTATGGGAGGAGCAGCTAAGGGGATGGGGCATAGCAGGGAGGCAGGAGGGGCATTGCCAAATGGCAGATACCAGGCCAGGGGAGGTCGCTCCTACACCTCTGTCCTGGATTTGGGGTATCCTCAGAGATGAACGGGGAGAGTCGTGGTACCCACAGCACATGTGCACTCTTGCACCTCTATCCTAGGTTTGGGGTATCCTTGGAAATGAACTGGGCAAGACGTGGTACTCACAACATGTGTGCACTCAGTATGGAAAGCTGCTCTGTCTATGGCAGCTTGTCCAGGGAACAGATTGTGTTTATGTCGGGAGAAAAGACCACGTTTCAGGGCTACAGCTTGTTGGGTCAGATTGACGCCCCCACCACATATGCCTCCAGGGGATTCCTTGGCCCCCTTGGAACCAGCAGCAGGAGCCTCAGCAGGGAGCAGCCAGGCTCCTCAGGAGCCTGCCACATATGTGCAAGATGCTCTTCCAGCATCTTCTCAGAGCAAGTCATGCTGCAACATGCCCATCACCACTGGGGTGGCCTACATAGCATCTATTTAGTGGCCTCTGCTGCATGGTCACCTCTCAGCCAGGAGCTGTGACTCTTTACTTCAGGATGGCTGGCCCAGGGGAAGCCTTCAGGGAAGAGCAGTGGAGGATGGGGAACCACTGGAAGATGGAGTAAGGTGCTCAATGAAAGCCTCAGTGCTCAGGGCCTCTCCCAACCACGCGTCTTTCAGGAGTTCATGACAGGCACAAGGACAGGGAAGGAGATGAAAGAGCCCACTGGCGTCCCATGGATGCTATTCACAGTGTCAACGGAGTGGGACAAGGCAGGAGCACCAAGCCAAAGTAGACATCTCCCTTGTGACCTGTACAGTCACAAACCAACAAGACCCTTCCAAACACAACCTAACTGCCTGGTGGCAGGAGTGGTCACCACCAAACCCCCTTTCTTTCAAGCTTCCCCTCATTTTCTTTACGCTCCATTTGGTCCCATGGCCTTTGCTCTTCCTCCTCAGCCTCCTGGGGATCCCAGAACCCAGCTTAGCCTTCTCTTCTCCCCTCCTACACAGCCTGGCTCCATCCATCAAGCTCTATCTATACACACCTCTTGTCTGAATCCTGCTGGGCAAAGCCCCACCCCTTTGAGAATAGTTCCTGCCACAGAGACAGTGGCCAAGAATAAAACCCAACCTGCAGCTGATGAGCCTGGAGGTCCAAGCAGGCCCTTCCCCATATCTGAGAAAGAAGGTGCCTCCCTAATGGTGAAATCGGGGGGGGGGGGGCAGGACCAATACTTCTCCCAGCCAGATCATGCAGCCCCCATTCAGGCAGCAATCAAAGAAGGTCAACTGCTCTCCATTCTATGGGGGTATAATCTACCTACTGTTAATTCCTGAAGAACTCAGGATAACATGAGAAACTGTGATGATATGAAACACCAGAAGAGAGGGAGGACTGAGAAAAGAGAGATGAGAACAAATACCAAGAAAGGAGAGCAGAGAGACAGTGTACTGAGAAAGGAGACAGAGAGGAGAACTGAAAAGGGAGAGCACAAGGGAGTAATGAGAAAGGAGAGGAGAGAGGAGTACTGAGAAAGGAGAGCACAGGGGAATAATGAGAAAGGAGAGGAGAGAGGAGAACTGAGAAAGGAGAGGAGAGAGGAGAACTGAGAAAGGAGAGGAGAGAGGAGTACTGAGAAAGGAGAGGAGAGAGGAGTACTGAGAAAGGAGAGGAGAGAGGAGTACTGAAAAGGGAGAGAAGAGAGGAGAACTGAGAAAGGAGAGGAGACAGGAGAACTGAGAAAGGAGAGCACAGGGGAGTACTGAGAAAGGAGAGGAGAGAGAAGTACTGAGAAAGGAGAGCACAGGGGAAAAATGAGAAAGGAGAGGAGAGAGGAGAGGAGTAGGAGAAAAATGAGAAGTACTGAGAAAGGAGAGGGAGAGGAGTACTGAGAAAGGAGAGCATAGGGGAGTACTGAGAAAGGAGAGGAGAGAGGAGAACTGAGAAAGGAGAGCATAGGGAATAATGAGAAAGGAGAGGAGAGAGGAGAACTGAGAGAGGAGAGGCAATAATGGGAGGACTGAGAGAGGAGACAGAGAGGAGAGCATACTGAGAAGGAGACAGAGAGAACTGAGAAGGGCGAGCACAGTGTAGTAATGAGAAAGGAGAGGAGAGGAGTACTGAGAAAGGAGAGGAGAGAGGAGAACTGAGAAAGGAGAGGAGAGAGGAGAACTGAGAAAGGAGAGAAGAGAGGAGAACTGAGAAAGGAGAGCATAGGGGAGTACTGAGAAAGGAGACAGAGAGGAGAACTGAGATGGGAGAGCACAGTGGAGTAATGAGAAAGGAGAGGAGAGAGGAGAGGAGTATTGAGAAAGGAGAGCACAGGGGAGTACTGAGAAAGGAGAGGAGAGAGGAGAGGAGTACTGAGAAAGGAGAGCATAGGGGAGTACTGAGAAAGGAGAGGAGAGAGGAGAACTGAGAAGGGAGAGCAGAGGGGAGTACTGAGAAAGGAGAGGAGAGAGGAGAGGAGTACTGAGAAAGGAGAGGAGAGATGAGAACTGAGAAAGGAGAGCAAGGGGAGTACTGAGAAAGGAGAGGAGAGAGGAGAACTGAGAAAGGAGAGCATAGGGCAGTACTGAGAAAGGAGAGGAGAGAGGAGAACTGAGAAGGGAGAGCATAAGGGAGTACTGAGAAGGGAGAGCAGAGGGGAGCACTGTGAAGGGAGAGCAGAGGGGAGCACTGAGAAGGGAGAGCAGAGGGGAGCACTGAGAAGGGAGAGCAGAGGGGAGCACTGAGAAGGGAGAGAGGGGGGAGTACTGAGGAAAGACATGTCCACTGCAGCACCAGCATTAGTACTGACCTGGAGTCAAGCCCCAGCAGCAGTGTGAGAAGTCCAGTGTGACTCGTATGTCTGTTGTCCAGCCCTGAGAAATGCAGAGGCAGGAGAATCTCTAGGACTCACCAGTAAACCAGCGTGATCAAATATGTCAGCTCCAGATTATGCAGGAGATTCCATCTCAAGCAGACCATGTGGAATTCTCAGGCCCCACACCAGTGTGCACTGGGCATGTACCATTCCACATGCATGTACATACACTAGTCATACACATATCACACATTCCACACATGCGCAAAATAGTAATAATGATAATGATAATAAATACTACATACTGGTCCTGAGCCTCCACCTACCTTAAACGTAGCTAAAACACACAAGTCCACAGTTTGTAATGGTGTGTGGCCTGGGGCTGCAGCTCCATGGCAGGACATTTGTCCAGCACACATAAGCCCAAGCCTCTCAATTGAATGTTAGCACCACCACCAACAAGAAGAAAACGAAAAAAAAAAAAAAAAAAAAAAAAGTTTTGGGTCACTTGGTATACAAAATTTACTGTACTGTAAAAACTGTATTTGTAGTAAAAACAGTGTTTTCACATGGATGGCCTTTGAGAGTGTATTTCACACTAATTTCTCATTAAAAAAAAACTTGAAACACCAAAGTCAAGCCACTCTGAGTGAGACCCTCTGCTCTGTGAATGGCATGTCTGCTCTCAGAGCCACCATTCCAGTCCCCTCTGCCTCCCTCAGCACGTGCCCTCTCCCCACCCCTGGGCTGAGTGTTCTGCATAGCACAGACCAGAGCTGGGCTGTCAAGTCCTGCTCAGAGCCTAGGCAGCTGAGGCTAACCAAGGGACCAGGACACACTCTGCTGAGCTCTATGTTGGCCAAACCCTCCCTGGTCCCCATAGGCTGGATGGAGCTTGCTCAGAGTAGCTCCCCTCCCACCCACGAGGCTCTGGACTGTAGTAGATGAATGAAGCCTTCCCAGTCATACCCATGGCCCACCTGGGAACCATCTTTCTCAGGGCCACGTTGGTGGTATGATGGAGACCCTGGGAGGAAGGGATCAGCACTGTGCGTCTCCTGGAAACGGTTTTCCCAAGGCTAGTCATATCAAAGCAACAGATTTCTTCTAAACTATTAAATATTCTCCCAGAAACGTGGGCTGGCAGTGAGCAAGCGCACACGTTAGCCTTGGTGGGGGCCATGGCATACTCTGCACTCCATCTGGGCTCCAGCCTGATCTGTCCAGGCTCCTCCAGAATCCAGGCTGATGGATGGCACATTCATCCCATACTCACTGCACACAGTCCAAGCCCTCTGAGACGTCCAGAAAGACGATGATGCAGCCAGCTGCTGGCCCTGCCTGGCTCTCTCTCACCCTGGGCCTCCTGGCTTCTTGAGCTGCTTGCTAGATAGGGACCAAGTGATCACAACGTCCACCAGCAAGGAGTCTGGGTCCAGAGACTGGCAGCATGGGGCTCTCTTACTTACTCATGCTAGTGCCTACCACCCAGAGAGTTCAAAAAACGATCTGACAAATACTTAAAACCAGAATGACCCTGAGAGCATTTTTCAATGCAACTGGTATTTAATGGGTTTTGATTCCAGTAAGGGCAGGAGAAAGGCGCTATTATACCGTGTATGAGCCCAGACAGCTCTTGCCGTGCACCCCACACCACCTTGTTTCCTGGGGGGAAATAAAACAAATAATTGTGGGAAAGACGATAAAGTCAGATTGGGGCTGGAGACACGGAACTGGATCCCATGGTGGCTACAGAATGTCAAAAGAACGCTGGCTCATCCGACCTGCTCTGTCCCCTGGTGGGCCGGGGCTGCTCCTTAGGATTAGCTCAGCACGGGGGTGGGGGAGGTTGAGGAGGAGACCTGCAGGGGCCCTTCACTGCACAGGCTGCTTTGGGTGCCCCCTCCCCCCAAGCCATGGACGGTATTGGGAGCATGCTCAGCAAGTGGACGGTACAGAGAATGATGCTGACACCTGGGCACATGTTCCCATTTCCTGGGGTGACACTCACCAGTGCGTGGACAGGAAGGTGGCCCCTGTGGCTCTCTAGCTTCTGTCTGCTCCGGCCTCCTGATGCTCACCTTCCCTCCCAGGTACAAGGCGTGCAGCTCGGGACACTGACCCCAGGCTGGCTATAGGGACCAGGTGTTTAGCAGTGTTGACATAACTCAGGCGACAGCACAGGCCACTCTGGCAAGTCCAAGTGCAGAGTCCATGTCTACAAAGCCCCATGCCCAGTGTCCGCATGCCGCCGGGCTGTGGTGACACCAAGGATATGAAGGAAGATGGGAGAGTCCAGAGTGCTCCGGACTGGCGGGCAGCAGGCAAGGGGGAGATGTCAGAGAGGGGAAGACCCATCAGAAGCAGGGAGCGGCCAGCAAAGCCACAGAGCAGAGGAGACTTGAAGTCAGGGAGGGACCACGTGTCACATGTCATGAGGGCTGCAAGGTGGCCATTGGCTTGAGCCACGTGGCAACAGTGAGGCCTTGACTAGAGCAAGTGCAGTGGAAGGGCTGGTCCAAGAGTTCTGACAGACCCACGTGTGTGTGACAGAGAACAGGAAGAGGAGAGGCTATTGCCAAGCTTGGCTGCTGAGGGAACCAGGGCACAGGGTGGGAGCTGCAGAGGAAATGGACAGTTAAAAATTGCTTTAATATAAAAGAGATTACAGCCAAAGTGCATATGCTAAGGTGGTATGGTAGTGAGGCAACCACAGGTGGCAGATGGAGGCCAGACCCACTCAGCCTGCCCTCCTGGAGACACGGAAGGGGCTGTGGTCACAGGAGGGAGGCAAGTGAACAGCGCACAGCCTGTGGGGCACATCAGGAACTGAAGAGGTACCTGCATCATCAACCCAGGCCCAGGCCCTGTCCAGGGCCGCTCTCTACTTGATAGTGAGCAGTTAAGATGTCGACTGGATCCTCTGTGGATCATGTGCCACAGAGTCATGGAAAGAATTTTAATCCCACCTGACATGCCATTCATGCCTGGCCCACAGGGGACATGCAGTGTACCCGTGTGGACTGTTAAAGTGTGACATAGGAGCCCAGCCAGTCCCCCTTGGCTGGCGCTGCTCCTGGAATGCACCATGCCTGTCCCAGCACATCCCCACTGACCACTCTCTCTCTCCACACTCACTCAGCCGCCAACTCCTTCCCAGCCTCGGGAGCCCCACCAGGTGCCCCTCAAGGGATCCCCACACCTTCTCCAGAGCAGCGCTTATTTTACTTCAGTGGAAACATTCAGTTGCCCCATTATCCAGGCTTTCACATTTCATGTGGCCAACCACGTTCTGGAAATATTCAGTGGGAAATTCCAGAAATAAACAGTCTATACATTTTAAGTTGGACACTGTGCTGAGTAGCATGGTGAAATCTCACTCCATCTGGTCCATGATAGGAGTGGCCCCTTCATCCAGCATGTCCATGCTGTGGACACAACTAGCCTGTTTGTCACTAGGGTCTTTCTCAGGTGCCAGGTTCCTGTGTCAATGAAAGCAACACATAGCAGTCTAGCCCTATATCCCAACATCGCCATCGTCACCTCACATCATGGCAACAAAGAAAAGGACAAGAACCTTTGGCGATCAAGGGCTGGGAAGATGGCTCAGGCAGTAAAGTGTCTGTCTCATAAGCATGAGACCCTGAGTTCAGAACTCATGTAAAAATGCTTGGGGTGGTGGTCCCCACCTGAAATCTCAGCACTGGGGAGATGGAGACAGGCAGATCCCGGGGACTTGTCAGCTAGCCAGTCGAGACTGTAGGGCATTCCAAGCCAGTGAGACACCTTGTCTCAAAAAAAAAAAAAAAAAAAAAAAAAGGTGGATGAGGCTGGAGAGATGGTTCAGTGGTTAAGGTGCTTGCCTGCAAAGCCTAATGACCAGGATTCAATTCCCCAGTGCCCATGTAAAGCTAGATGCACAAGGTGGTGCATGTATCTGGAGTTCATTTGCAGTGGCTAGAAGCCCTGACATGCCCATTCTCCACCCCTCTCTGCCACACTTTCTGTCTCTCTGAAATAAATATTTTTTAAAAATTGGTGGATGATACCTGACAAATGAAACCTGGTATTCTCTGAGCTGCACATGCACACATGTGCACAGGCACACACAAATTAAAATAAAATTTGAAGACCCTGACCACACACTCCCATAAGTTTTTCTTATAGTATAATGTCATGATGGCTTGATTTATTAGTAGCTATTGTTGCTAATCTATTGTAGTTGGTTCCTAATCACAGATATCACATTTGGAAAGCACATGGTAGACTGGGCATCAGTACCACCTGCCAAGGTCTTGCAGCAGCCCCAGAATGAAGCAAGGCTGCTGGGCTGCAAGGCTGCCCAAGGCTCATGTTTCTGAAAGGGTAAAAGACCAGCAAAGACAATGGCATGTGCACAGAGTCTGCTGCTCAGGTCTATAGGAACAAGGGTGTGCTAGGATTGAGCCTCCTACACGGTGAGCCAGAACCTTTCCTCTTTATAAGTTGATTATCTAGGGTCTTTTGTTACAGTGACAGAAAGCTAACTAACACACATACTTACCAATTTTCTATGGGCAATTTTCAAGTGTGTAATACATTATCATCAGCCATCGCCAACATTCTGCACCATATCTTTCCAGAACCTACTGTTTCCGTCACAGAAACCATGGTCTTTTGATCCACATCTCCCTGCCCCAGCTTCCACTCTCTGCCTTTATAACTCAACCTGTTCACACAGGGTGAGATCACACTACATGGGCCTCTCTGTGCTTGGTTGACTTCGCATGTATACCCCAGGACTCCTAGGAATGTAGACATATGCTGAGGATTCTGGAACATTCACAGCAAGAGCAAAGCCCAGATCTGGGCTTGATGAGAGCGGGGAGGGCCACCTTGTCTCTGCCCCCAGTGCCACTGCACAGAACACAGCGAGCAGGCGGATGGTGACTCTGCTACCTCATGATGCTGTCTCCACAGCCAGGCCCACAGAGGCCACAGGGCTCTGCTCACAGAAGCATTTCCGTGACCCAGGTGCTGCGGCCTGTGAGGTGCATCTTCACTCCACTCTGAGCCTTTCCCCAAGGCCTCGCTGTGGGTCGTGCTCAGCTGGTAAAGAAAGTTCAGTCACAGCTTTCAGCTCTAGGCCGCATCAGGCCATTACTGGCTGCTGTGTGAGCTCTTTGAAAAAGATGGCTATCCATATGGCCATCTGACTCAGTGCACCCCCAAATTGGCATTGCTGGAAAAAAATGCCCTTCAGTCCTACAGGTGACTTCCCAGTACTACATCTCCCAGCTCCCCACTCTGTAGGCACAACCTTCCAGGCCACGGAGGGCAGGTGCATGCAATCACCCGGTCTTCTCTTTCCAGACCTCCTAGGGAGGAACACAGCTGCAGGTTGCATCAGAGAGAGATCTTGACATCAGAGCGGAGTCAGGAGGAGGTGGCAGGCCCAGCCTGCTGACCCGAGACAGGAAGAACAAAGCTGGAGGGACATGGTCTTCACCCAGCAAGAAGAAATAGAGAGGCAGGACAGACAAACCCCTCCTGTGCCAGAAGGGTTTGCCACTGCCTGCATGAAGGTGCCGAACCCACAAGAGGACACAGCACAAACTGCAGCTGTGCCATCCATCCGCCATCCCTACGCTGACCTGCAGCAAGGCCCCCTGTTGTGAGGGACCATGAGATCCAGAACAGCCAGGCCACCCCGACCTGCTGGATGACAGGAGCATCTGTGACTTGAAAGTTCAACGTGTTTGGTTTGTCGCAGCCTCACCTGCTAGCTGGAACTGCACCTGTCCCTGAGCATTCCCTCTCTCCCAGCAAATGACAGGCCTAGAAGAGCCTGTCAGCCTCTGAGGAATGCGGCCATCTGCTCATCCTCCAGCAGTGCGGAGGGAGCGGAGCTTGACCCAGCCCAGCAGGAGGCTCCGCTTCCCACTGGAGCCCAGTGCCAGTAAACCAGCCTCTGGGCATGGGGATGCCAAAGGTAACGGTAAGCTCCATGAGGTAAACCAACCACCTGTTCCTGTCCAGTGGCCCGGGAGACAGTCACCAGGATGGGGAGACTGTGAAGTAGAGGCTGGGAACCAAGAGGTACGGGTTCCAGGAGACAGCACAGAGGGAGCATGGGGTGTGGATAGCAGACAGGGTTCAGGCTCGAATGAGGAGGCAGAATGGAGGAGAAAGACAAGGGGGAGGAGGGAGAGCAAGGAGGAGAAGGAGAGGAAGATGAAGTGGGAAGGGGGAAAGGAGGAGGGAGAAGAGGAGGAAGAGGATGGAAAACAGGGAGGAGGCGGAGGCTGGCAAGAAGGGGAAGAGAAGGCTGGGAGAGAGGTGCAGGTGTCCGGGCGAAGGGACAAGAAGCCCTCCCTGCCAGTGGCCTCTTCCTGCGGTGAGAAAAAGCCTCAGTGGAGCAGGGGACAGCACGCGGGGGGAGGGGACTTTGGGAGGGAGGGAGACTGGCCACCATGCTTTGCACAAACACAGGGGCAGAGGTGGAAGCCCAGGCTGGAGCCATAGCCTCCCTCCCCAGGGAGAGGAAAAGACAGGAAGGGGGAAGGACCACGGGCTCCCAGCAGGTCACTCTGCACTCTCCCAGCCCCTGGGGGTCAGCATGAGGCAGGGGCAGTAAGCAGGACTGTGTCCCCTTCTCCCAGGAAAAGCTTTCTCTGGGTGTGAAAATTAGATCATTTGCCAAAGGTCAGCCATGAGCTCCCCAGGACACTGCTGCTTTTTGTAAACAGATAGGTGACCTCACACTGATCACCCCTCCCATTTCACTAATGGGCACTGGACGCTGCCAATCTCAGGAGTGGACCTTATGCCATTTCCGGGGCTGCCCTTAGCTCAGGCATTCCTGGCTATCAGGGAAGCTGCCCCTCACCTCCTGACTCCTCTCGGCACTGGTGAGGATTGTGGGTCTCTGCATCCTGGGGCTCCTGTGACCCCTTCTTCAGGCACTGTCAGGGTTCTGTGACTCCCCAGCCAGAAGCCCGTTGTTCTCAGCGCGGAGAGCAAGGCCCCACGGTAGAAGATGAGCCCATGGGACACCTGCTTAGCTCTGCAGGCCCGTCTCCCACTCACCCCTAAGGTGCTCTCCACCTTGCACACGCTGACCTTCTGTATGCCTGGGGAAGGTGATTCCCAGCTGTTCTGCCCCAAGCCTGTCACCTCTGATTCTCTGTGTCTGAGCTGAAGGGCCACTTCCCAGAACTTTGTCAGGTCTAGGTGGCCCGGCCAGGGGGGCTGCCAGGTAGCCGCAGCCCCTGACCCTGGCCCTCCCTCTCCATAGGTCTCATCCGCACCAAGGGTTCTGGGTTGTCCAGCGGTGGCATCCTACTCAGCACGCAGGAACCTGTGGTCATCAATCAATTGAATGAAGTGTCCACCTCAGCCTTTCCAGTTGTGAGCCAGGTCTGGGCTCTGATGCACACGGATGTCCACTGTGGACTGCAGCACAGCTCTCCCTGGCCACCTTTGCTTGACATCGTCACGGAGAGCAGCCAAGGGGCAGCAGAGCCTTCATGTTGCAAAGGTGTGCGCTTCCCTGCTCCCCAGCAGCTCGGGCCAGTGCCGTGGCCCCGACAGAGCTCTGGTGGCAGGCACAGATAGGACTGTCCCTGGACCACCCATCCTATGGATACGTATTTCTCCTGCAGCCTCTGTGCTCACATCTCATTTCCTCCTTGGCTTAATTTCGGGAACACAGAGTTTGGGCAACTGACCTGGAGAACTCCCTGCTTTCTTGACAGACAGTTTGAAATGTGAGACTTCCCCTCCTCTGACCCATCCTCCCTTCCTCTCTGCCTGGACTCAGGGAAGAGGCCCAGGTCAACAGTGCCCCCTCCTTGCTCCAATGCCTTAACCAAGCTGCCTTCAAAGGCCTCTGTTGCCTTATAAGGGAAGCTCTCAGGTGTGGGGAACTGAGTCTCCTCAACCAAGCTGTTCCATGGGATAAGAAGCAGGATGACTCTTCCCCTGCAGGGGCGATACCTCTCACCAGTGGGGAAGACAGCAGAAGCCATCTTTGTCCCTGGCTGGACATACACCATTTTCACTCAACTTCCAAAAGGTCTAAAGTGCCTCACTGACACTTCCTCCCCTCATAACAGCTACTGGTGCTCGAGGAAAGTTTTCAGGGAAGCCAGTTCCTCCAAGTGATTCCTCACTTCCTGCAAGATGCCAACCGAAGGGAGGGTCCTCTGTAAGCACTAAACAGAATCACCTATGAGCATCTGTGGACTGAGAGCCATGTGATGAAAAAAAGGAGGGACAGGGCTGGACAGAGAGCTGTGCAGGGGGTGAAGGAGGGACAGGGCTGGACAGAGATCTGTGCAGGGAATAAAGGAGGGACAGGGCTGGACAGAGAGCTGTGCAGGGGGTGAAGGAGGGACAGGACTGGACAGAGAGCTGTGCAGGGAATGAAGGAGGGACAGGGCTGGACAGAGAGCTGTGCAGGGGTGAAGGAGGGACAGGGCTGGACAGAGCTGTGCAGGTGGTGAAGGAGGGACAGGGCTGGACAGAGAGCTGTGCAGGGAATGAAGGAGGGACAGGGCTGGACAGAGAGCTGTGCAGGGGGTGAAGGAGGGACAGGGCTGGACAGAGAGCTGTGCAGGGGGTGAAGGAGGGACAGGGCTGGACAGAGAGCTGTGCAGGGGGTGAAGGAGGGACAGGACTGGACAGAGAGCTGTGCAGGGGGTGAAGGAGGGACAGGGCTGGACAGAGAGCTGTGCAGGTGGTGAAGGAGGGACAGGGCTGGACAGAGAGCTGTGCAGGGGGTGAAGGAGGGACAGGGCTGGACAGAGAGCTGTGCAGGAAATGAAGGAGGGACAGGGCTGGACAGAGAGCTGTGCACGGGGTGAAGGAGGGACAGGGCTGGACAGAGAGCTGTGCAGGGAATGAAGGAGGGACAGGGCTGGACAGAGAGCTGTGCAGGGAATGAAGGAGGGACAGGGCTGGACAGAGAGCTGTGCAGGGAATGAAGGAGGGACAGGGCTGGACAGAGAGCTGTGCAGGGAATGAAGGAGGGACAGGGCTGGACAGAGAGCTGTGCAGGGGGTGAAGGAGGGACAGGGCTGGACAGAGAGCTGTGCAGGGGGTGAAGGAGGGACAGGGCTGGACAGAGAGCTGTGCAGGGAATGAAGGAGGGACAGGGCTGGACAGAGAGCTGTGCAGGGAATGAAGGAGGGACAGGGCTGGACAGAGAGCTGTGCAGGGGGTGAAGGAGGGACAGGGCTGGACAGAGAGCTGTGCAGGGAATGAAGGAGGGACAGGGCTGGACAGAGAGCTGTGCAGGGAATGAAGGAGGGACAGGGCTGGACAGAGAGCTGTGCAGGGGGTGAAGGAGGGACAGGGCTGGACAGAGAGCTGTGCAGGGGGTGAAGGAGGGACAGGACTGGACAGAGAGCTGTGCAGGGAATGAAGGAGGGACAGGACTGGACAGAGAGCTGTGCAGGGGGTGAAGGAGGGACAGGGCTGGACAGAGAGCTGTGCAGGGGGTGAAGGAGGGACAGGGCTGGACAGAGAGCTGTGCAGGGATAAAGGAGGGACAGGGCTGGACAGAGAGCTGTGCAGGGGGTGAAGGAGGGACAGGGCTGGACAGAGAGCTGTGCAGGGAATGAAGGAGGGACAGGGCTGGACAGAGATCTGTGCAGGGAATAAAGGAGGGACAGGGCTGGACAGAGAGCTGTGCAGGGGATAAAGGAGGGACAGGGCTGGACAGAGAGCTGTGCAGGGGGTGAAGGAGGGACAGGGCTGGACAGAGAGCTGTGCAGGAAATGAAGGAGGGACAGGACTGGACAGAGAGCTGTGCAGGGAATGAAGGAGGGACAGGGCTGGACAGAGAGCTGTGCAGGGAATGAAGGAGGGACAGGGCTGGACAGAGAGCTGTGCAGGAAATGAAGGAGGGACAGGACTGGACAGAGAGCTGTGCAGGGAATGAAGGAGGGACAGGGCTGGACAGAGAGCTGTGCAGGGAATGAAGGAGGGACAGGGCAGGACAGAGAGCTGTGCAGGGAATGAAGGAGGGACAGGACTGGACAGAGATCTGTGCAGGGAATAAAGGAGGGACAGGGCTGGACAGAGAGCTGTGCAGGGAATGAAGGAGGGACAGGGCTGGACAGAGAGCTGTGCAGGGAATGAAGGAGGGACAGGGCTGGACAGAGATCTGTGCAGGGGGTGAAGGAGGGACAGGGCTGGACAGAGATCTGTGCAGGGAATAAAGGAGGGACAGGGCTGGACAGAGAGCTGTGCAGGGAATGAAGGAGGGACAGGGCTGGACAGAGAGCTGTGCAGGGAATGAAGGAGGGACAGGGCTGGACAGAGAGCTGTGCAGGGGGTGAAGGAGGGACAGGGCTGGACAGAGAGCTGTGCAGGAAATGAAGGAGGGACAGGACTGGACAGAGAGCTGTGCAGGGAATGAAGGAGGGACAGGACTGGACAGAGATCTGTGCAGGGGGTGAAAGGAGGGACAGGACTGGACAGAGAGCTGTGCAGGGAATGAAGGAGGGACAGGGCTGGACAGAGATCTGTGCATGGAATGAAGGAGGGACAGGGCTGGACAGAGAGCTGTGCAGGGGTGAAGGAGGGACAGGGCTGGACAGAGAGCTGTGCAGGGAATGAAGGAGGGACAGGGCTGGACAGAGAGCTGTGCAGGGAATGAAGGAGGGACAGGACTGGACAGAGAGCTGTGCAGGGGGTGAAGGAGGGACAGGGCTGGACAGAGAGCTGTGCAGGGGGTGAAGGAGGGACAGGGCTGGACAGAGCTGTGCAGGTGGTGAAGGAGGGACAGGACTGGACAGAGAGCTGTG
Source organism: Orientallactaga sibirica (assembly GCA_036365145.1). Classification (NCBI taxonomy): domain Eukaryota; kingdom Metazoa; phylum Chordata; class Mammalia; order Rodentia; family Dipodidae; genus Orientallactaga; species Orientallactaga sibirica. The sequence continues at coordinate 12,047,792 of JAEOAD010000329.1, read as the reverse complement.
CAGGGAATGAAGGAGGGACAGGACTGGACAGAGAGCTGTGCAGGGAATGAAGGAGGGACAGGGCTGGACAGAGAGCTGTGCAGGGGGTGAAGGAGGGACAGGACTGGACAGAGAGCTGTGCAGGGGGTGAAGGAGGGACAGGGCTGGACAGAGAGCTGTGCAGGGGATGAAGGAGGGACAGGGCTGGACAGAGAGCTGTGCAGGGGGTGAAGGAGGGACAGGACTGGACAGAGAGCTGTGCAGGGGGTGAAGGAGGGACAGGGCTGGATAGAGAGCTGTGCAAGGGACAAAGGAGGGACAGGGTTGGATGGAGTGCCATAGAGGGGTGAAGGAGGGACAGGGCTGGACAGAGAGCCATACAGCGGAACAAAGGAGGGAGAGCACTGGGTGGGAAAAGCAAGCACTGTGGCATCTTTTTTAGTCATGGGGTGGATACTGGCTTCCAGGCCAGGCCCAGTGGACCCTCCACCTGGTGGGAACTCTACAGCACCCTGAGGACAGCTTCACTGGTCCCTGCCTCTGTCTAGCCCTTCAGACTTTGCTGTCGGCTTACTGGACATCACTTGTGTGATTCCCATTATGACCCAGTTCTGTGGCAACATGATAAGCATCACACAGGACTACAACGTCCCAGAGCATCTTTTGTGCTCAAACACCTCCCAGGCCTGTTGCTAACCTTCATATCTGGCTCAAGTCTCATTATTCATTACTTCTCCATATAGTAAATTGTCACCTGCCTGGGACTGAGGAAGGAAGAAATGGGATTAAAATTTAAAATGCAAGCCGGGCATGGTGGCGCACGCCTTTAATCCCAGCACTCGGGAGGCAGAGGTAGGAGGATTGCCGAGAGTTCGAGGCCACCCTGAGACTACATAGGTAATTCCAGGTCAGCCTGGGCCAGAGTGAGACCCTACCTCGAAAAAACCAAAAAAAAAAAAAAAAAGAAAAAAAAATTAAAATGCTTCCTTTATTGGAATATTTTCAGAATGTTTAAGGCTAAAGTGTCTATGAATTTGTACTATGTTTGATATAAAGTATTTGTCCACGAACAGAGCCTCTGCTGGCAGCCCCTGGGAAGCCAAGGGGCATGCTGGTGCTGTGTGGCCCCATCCATACACTGCAGTGCTGACCTCCAAAGATGGAGCTATTGGGGTGATGAAGTTAGGTGGGTCATGAGGGTGGGACCCTCACATCAGATTAATGTATCAGTTTCTTTCTTCCTGCTGGGACCAAATGTTTGATCAGAAGCTCCTTAGGGAAGGAACAGGTTTATTTTCACTTACAGTTTTGAGGAGATGTTACATCAAGGCAACAAAGCATGACAGGAGCAGACAGCTGGGCTTTACATTTAATCACATCAACAAGGAGGAAGGAGACAGACAGAAAGACAGAGAGAGAGCTGGGCCAGGCTGTGACACCTCGAGGCCCTCCCCTAGTGACCCACTTCCTCTAACAAGGCTCCACCTCCTAAAGGTTCCCAACCTTCCCAAACAGCTCCACCAACTAGGAACTAAAGAGTTCAACACAATGTCCAGAACTCTGGACTAACCTCACAATGCACAACCCACATTCCCCATTGATGAGGGTCCCTTTGAAAGTGGGAGGACAGGGAGGAGGACAATGGAACCAATACTATGAATGTAAAATCAGAATAATATAAATTAAAAAAAAAAAAAAAAAAGGAACATTTCATGGAAAGTATTGCCTTATAGACTGTTATTTTGTTCCCTTGAAATCCTATATGTATTCTGGAATGATGTGTGCCCCGTGTGAATCATTTTGATGGTAATTTGGTGTAGTTTAATCACATGTGACCTGAGTCCAGTGTCTGTCACTATTAAGAAAACTCCTTGTCTTAATTACAAAAAAAGAAAAGAAAAATAAAAGAAATGTGAGCTTCAAAAAAAAAAAAAAAAAAAAAGAATTCAGCACATGAGTCCATGGGGGACATTTTCCATTGGACCACAAGTATCTTCCTAAAACAAGAGCAGAGAGCTGGAGCTGGGGAGAAGGCCACGGGGACGAGCCCTCACTGGACCCAGGCTTTCGGACTTCCGTACATTACAGTGGCAATTTCCAGAAGTGTAGGGAACAAATCCCCACAATTTAAGCCACCCCACCTGTGGCATTTTGTTCTAGCAACCCAAGCCAGCTGTGAATGTCTTCTCCTCCAGGTGAGTCACGACAGCCACAAAGCAGTGACTTCACCTAAGGGGGCTAGCTGATCTCTCCTCCATGAGAGATGGGTTCCAGGCAGGGTGGCCGGTCCTGGATCAGCAGCTAAGAGATGTCTGGGCTTTTCCCTGGAGGTCTCAAGATGGTGATTACTGCTCCAGCCATCCATTTATCTACCAAAAGAAGCAGGGAAAAGAAATGTCCTGGACTTCTTCAATGAGGTCCGGTAACCTCTCACGGACGAGAAGTGTCCTAGGACCACTCCCATCTAGAAAAGAAGGCAGAGAGTACGGCCGTCCTAGCTGCACATGGCCTCCCCCTTGTAAAAGTTCCTTCAGTAGGATTGAACAGGGCTGGGAGTGACTCAGAGGGTTAGACGGCTTGTTGCCCAAGCATGAGGACCTGAGCTGGATCCCAGCTCTTCCATAAAAAGCCTGGCTGGCATAGTTGCGAATGCCTGTAACCCCAGCGCGGAGGGGACAGAGACAGGAGGATGGCTGGCTCTTCCTGGTCAATCAGTCTAACAGAAAAACAGGAGCTCCAGGTTCAGAACGAGAATTTGTTTCGTGGTAATAAGGTTGTAAAGCAACAGAACAGGACACCCACTGTCTTTCTCTGGCATCTGTGTGCACGTACGTTGTGTGTGTCTACATCCTACAGGCATTTGTGCATATGTGTGCGCACACGTCCATACCACATGCTAACGAGATGGAGAGATGGTTGAGTGGTTAAAGGTGCTGGTTTGCAAAGCCTGCTGGCCTGAGCTCAGTTTCCCAGGACATGAACGCAGATGCACAAAGTGCAGAATGCATTTGGAGTTTGAGGCCCTGGCGTGCCCATACTCACTCTGTCTCATAAATAAATAAATAAATAAATAAATAAATAAATAAATAAATTTTCAAAAAAGAGGAAGAAAGGAAAAATGGATATTTGGTAGAAAAACTAAACCAGCAAAGCATAGTGAGTTAAAAATCTAAATATAATTGACAGGGTAGAAACACTATTTTAATATAAATATATATCATATATATTTTTTATTTTTTTGCATGTGTAGCCCTTTATTTATTTATTTATTTTATTGACAACTTCTATACTTACATACAAAAAATGCATGATATTTCCCTCCCCTGCCCCCATGCCCCTTTAGAACTCCACTCTCCATCATATCCCCTCCCTCTCTCCATTAGTCTCTCTTTTAATTTGATGTCATCATCTTTTTCTTCTATTATGAGAGTCTTGCAAAGGTATTGCTAGGCACTGCAAGGTCATGGATATTGAGGCCGATTTCTGTTTGGGCAGTTGCATTGTAAGGAGTCATAACCTTCCTTTGGCTCTTCCATTCTATCCGCCCCCTCTGCTGCAATGGGCCCTGAGCCTTGGGGGGTATGACAGAGGTATTTCAGTGCTGGGCACTCCTCCATCCCTTCTTCTCAGCACTATGTTGCCTTTTGGGTCATCCCAGTGGTCATCGCCATTTGAAAAGAGAAGCTTCTCTAACCAGAAGTGAGAATAGCATTAATATGTGAATATGAAAATTAAGTGTAGTGCTTTCAGGGCAGCTTGGTGGGAATAATATATACATTTAGTCAGACAAGAGCAGGCTTTATACCCCTAAGGCTCATGACTGCCCTTGCCATAGACTTTTGCTTAGGTTTTTCAGTACCAGGTATGTATTCCCTCCCATAGAGAGGGCCTTCAGTCCAATTATGGAGCAGTTGGTTACCCCCCCCAAGAGCAGACATGCCACTATTGCACCCATTCAGTCATTGGGCCTGTCTGGCCAAACTTGAATATTCAGTGTCCACTGTTTTCACTGCTGATGACTTCTGCTGATGACACAGTGCATCTTTTTCCAGCTTTCTGTTGGCTGGTCTATAGGGAGAAGGTTTTCTGCTCAGCACCAGCTTGCTTTCTCAGTGACCTTTCCTCTCAGGCAAGAGATGTCTTCAGCAATAGGGTCTTACCATCTGTTTCTCAAGGGAAAACAAGGGCTTTGGCAATAGCCATTAATGTTTTGGAGGCTTCCAGGACCTCCTTGGCCAACACTCACTGGAAGGTATCCCATCCCAGGCACTGAAAATTTTCTAGCAACAGTCTACAGCTTCTAGATGTGCCATTATTCAAAAAAGTAGGTTTACATAAGTCTTATTCACAATATCTTGAATTTTGATTGACCCTCCCCCACCCTTCTTTTATGCATTTTCTTCCCATGGCCTCGCTTATGCCATTCCCCTCCCTGTAATCTGTTCTTCTACTTACATATGTGCAATACCATATATCATATATTTTATATAAGACATATATACATACATGCACATATATGTTTTATACTTATCTGCACATGTCACGCCACACATGCACAGGAGATCTACGCCTCCTCTCCTCATTAGCATCAATCACACAGTCTTAGGAACATCTGTTTTCAAATAATGAATCCCACAGCTTTTACGAATGCTTGAATGATTGGATCCTTAGGAAAATGCATCCTGTATTTCCCACCCAGACCTATGGATTGACTATTATGATTAAGTGTCTCTGTTCTGAATTTTTTCAATGTATAAATTATTTATTGACTATGAGAAATACCTTACTTTGTCTGTTTGTAAAACACCTGCTTTATTCCAAGGTATTGGAATTTCAGACACTGATAGGCAATTTATTTTTTACATATTAGCAAACACAAAGTCCACAGCAGGGAATATCTAGGGGAGGATATAGACGGAGCACTGCAGCTTCAAAGACCCTCCTTGGAGGGATATTGTGGTTTGAATGTGAAATGTCCACTGCAGGCTCCTGTACATGAATACTTGGCCCCCAGCTAATGGTGCAGTCTGGGGAGGTTGTAAAACCCTTTGTAAGGCGGGGTCTAGCTGGAGGAAGTGGGTCACTACAGGGTGGGCCCTGAGGTTTGTAGCCAACCCCACTTCCTATCTTGTCTCTGTTTCCTGGTCCACAGGTGAGAGCCAGCAGCCTCACGCTCCCGCTGCCAGATTCCAGGCAGCCCCACGGCAATGCCTCCCTGCCGTGACAGACCTAACCAACCAGCTGGCATCCTAAGTGACTTTATCATCTGGGTTTGCTCAGCTCAGTGGCAGCTTGTGGCCTGGGGTAGGAGGGTAAGGGAGAGTCTGGGGAAAGTGCAGTTAGAGACCAGGAGTGTTGGGTTTTTTTCCCTCCACCACCGGCAGGTAGAGCAGAAGAGAGAGAGAACCTGGCCAGCCGCTTCTCTCGAGGCTGAGCGGGAAGGCGGGTGTCGGCGACTCAAACCCCTCCCCCCCAAAACACTGGGGAGAAAAACCACATTGAGCCACGGAGACCGTCTAAGGCAGGAATCTCCCCGTTTATTGTCATGGGAAGGTATTTATATATTTTGAGAGAGAGTGGGAAAAAGGATGAGATAAAGGTGTAAGGGCCAATAGTATTTCACCACGTCAGCAGCAGCTGGGCGGAGGCAGTTTCAGCTTAGGTGCTGAGTCACTTCAAGGACAGGTCACCAAACTCTACTCAGGCTTTGGAAGCTCGACTAGGCCTCACCAGGAGTAGGCCAAGACTGGCTGGGCTAACCACTCGGCTTTACACTGGGCAGGGCCCAACACAGGAGCCCCTCGGCCAGAGCACAACATCAGGGGGGAATCCCACCTGAACATGGCTGATCCCACACAGATGTTTGGAAAAGGACCCATGGTTGCAGGATCCGGGGCGGGGACACGGGCAGGTGAGGGCTGAATAGGCCGAGCTCAGAGGGTTCAGGCCGAGAAACTGCTCTGGGTGGCACTGCAATGGGAAGACACGTGTCATCACACACTGTCCACTCAACACACATTACACACTGTGACACGAGGCTGTGTCTGAGCAGCACCATGGCAGGGTTGTTGACTTCATGACAGAGGCTGTGCGTGGTGAGGGACAGGGCTGTGGGACATCTCTGTGCCTCGTGTTTAGCTTTGCTGGGGACCTTTGCTCTAACAAATAAGTTCATTAAGAATAAAAAAAGACAAGTGAAACAGATGGGAGCAAAGTGTGTGAAATTAATGTTTCCAAGTGAGGGGCGTTCTGAGCTCCGACCTTTTCACAGTCGCACTGAGACAGGTGCCTGGCTGGCCTCAGCAGCTCTGAGGCTCAAGCCCTGCCCAAGGCTTGGCACTCAGTGGTGGAAGAACTTGCCACACGCTTGGTGGCCCAGTGCTGGAAGATGGTACCAGGCTGGCTCCCATCTCTCCTGAGACAGTGGTGGGATATCTGTGTGGATGGTGTGGACAAAAACACAGATCACGGAGCAGAGGAACAAGGGCTTGATGGTCCTGCAAAGGCCTTGCTGAGAAGGAGCCATGACCTGATGGCAGAGGCTGTGTGTGGAGTGAGATGCTGAGTGTTCACAGTTGGCCTTGAACATGGTGACAACCTGTCCTACCCCAGTGTCACTCCTGAGGGTGTGCCCACTAAGGACTGGTCCCGTTTAGGCACCCTGGCCTGGAGAGTTTGGAAAATTGTAACAGGGTGCTCAGGGTCCAGGAAAGACCTTGAACCCCAAACCCTAAGTTTGTTTCTATATTTACTGAAAGAATTGAACAGAAAAAGACTGAGAAGGATAAGTATTACATTATTATATTTATTTAGAAAACTACAGGCCAAGAAAAGGCCCCCACGTGGCTAGAGACCCCATGTGGAGGCCTGAGAAAACCATGGAGAGAAAAGAGAGAAAAGAGAGCGCCTGTCAGGTGTCTTTCTCCATTGCTCTCTGCTTGCTTTAGCGAGGCAGGGTCTCGCACTCACACCCAGAGCTTGCCTAGTCAGCTAGACTAGCTAGTCAGCTTGCCCCACGGAGCCCTGCCTCGGCCTCCCTAGCACTGGGATTACAGGCGGGCTACCACATGTATCTGGCATTTTCATGGGTCCTGGGGATCTGAACTCAGGTCCTCAGGCTTGCATGGCGAGTGCTTTATGATTGAGCCATCTCCCCAGCTCGGTTTCCAGCTACTTAAATGTGCTCCATGACTGTGACTGCCTCAAAGCGTGTGAACACCTGGCGAGCACCATGCCAGCAGCGCACTGAGGAGGACAGTGTTTTATTTATTTATGAGAGAGAGAGGGAGAGAGGGAGAGAACGGGTGTACCAGGGCCTCCAGCCACTGACACGTGTGCCACCTTGTACACCTGGCTTACATGGGTATGGGGGAATCAAACCTGGGTCCTCAAGCTTCACATGCAAGCACCTTAACCACTAAGCATCTCTGCAGCCCATGAGGAAGCATGTAGTCTGTTCTGGCCACATGGAGATGGAGCTTCAAACTGAGGCAGGCATGTGTCTGGAAGGCAGATGTGGGGCAACCAACCTCAGCAGGCACAGCAAAGGCCACAACATGGATGCCTTAGCAACAGAGACTGAGTGTCTTGGTCCCAGAGGCCAGAATTCAACGTCGAGGTATTGGAGAGCTGGTCTCTTCCTTGGCTGGTAAACGGCATCGTCTCCCTGTGACCTCACATAGTCACGGCTCCATGTTTCTGCGTCCTGGTCTCCTCTCACAAGGAGTCCAGTCCTGTGGGATCAGGTTCCGTGCATATGACCCCATCTAACCTGAATGACCTCTGTAATGACCCTCCAAGCAGAGGTATGCTCTGAGGTCCTTCGGTTAATATGAATTGGAGGTCATAATCCAGCCTGTAACAGGTAGGTTTGTAATTCCAAAATTACAGGGGAGGAAATGGAGCCTCTGACGACTAATGCCTAAAATCACGTGTCATGTTAATTAACTTCTCTTGGTCTCTGTTTCTTTGCTTATAAAATACAAAATTCATCTAGTTAATCCTTAGGCCCTCTAACATGCTAACCATTGGACCATTCTCTGACCCACAGAGCTTGGGTCCTGCTGGGATAATAGCCCTTCCCTTAGAGGCCCCAAGTTCTAGTATACAAGGCCATTTCTTTTTAAAAATATTTTTATTTATTTGTTTATTAGAGAGAGACAGAGGGAGGGAGAATGGTCATGCCAGGGCCTCTAGCCACCACAAACGAACTCCAGATGCATGTGCCACCATGTGCATCTGGCTTACGTGTGACCTGGAGAATCAAACCTGGGTCCTTATGCTTTGCAGGCATGCACCTTAACTGCTAACCCATCTCTCCAGCCCTACAAGGCCATTTCTGTGAGCCCTTCAGGGCACTGGCCTGCTGAGACTGGCCTCACACCTGACTTCCAGACACACACCTGTTCCAGCTTGAGGCTCCACCTCCATGCAGCCCTGGAAGACCACGCGCATGAAGGCCAGGTAGCAGAGGCGCACCAGGCTTCCTTGCTCATGAGGCGTGACTGAGCCAGCTTTCTTCAGGCACAGCTCTTCCATCCCCTCTGCAGGCCACATGGTATCAGTTAAGGATTCCATCTTTGCTGGGAATCTGGTTACTTTTGAGTGTTTGGTGTGTGTGGCCATTTGAATGGGAAACGTTAACCCGCAGTTGGTGGCGCTCTTTGGGAAGTTGGTGGCACCTCTAGGAGGTAGCGCTTGGCTGGAGGAAGTGAGTCACTGGGGGCGGGCCTTGAGGTGTTCCTGCCCAGTCCCACTGGCTCTCTCCACTTCCTGAGGATATGAAAAGGTGATGCCAGCTTCCTGCTCCTGCTGTGCCTACCCTGCCAAGACAGACACTTCCCCTTGAAAGTGGAAGCCAAAATAAACCTTTCCATCTATAAGCTGCGCCTGGTCAGATGTGTTGTTGCCGTGATGTGAAGGTAACTGATGCATATGACAAGTCACTTTTCAGGAGCACACCCCATGACGCCTCCCTGGCCGTCTGCCTTCCCATAGCACATGTGGGCAAGTTGGTGGCTGACCTGGTGTTGCAGACAGCTTCAGGTTCGCTGAGATGAACTTCCAGACCAGGCACAGTTATGGAGGAAGGGATATTATTTATTGAAGCTTACAGATCCAGGGGAAGTTCCACAAAGGCAGGAAAAGCAGCCTGCTTTCACAAGACCAAGTAGAGAGAGAGAAACCCAACCAGCCACCACAGCACACAGAGCAAAACTACTGCCAAAAGGTCACACAGCACACTTCAGGAACTCCTGCTAGGCACATTTGCATATCTTTACAATGGAGTCTCAAACCCACCATTAACATCTTAAGACCAGCCCCCAGTGACATTGCCTCTAGCAAGGTGATTGCAGATGCAAACTATAACTAGTAAAATACTGAATATATTGGGGGACATATATTCAAACTACCACACCTGGGATTCCGGGGGCCTCACCTGGGGCAGGGCTGAGGATGGGTCCAGAGTCATGGGCCAGCAAGGCATCACCCTCCCAGTGCTGGTGCCCTTCGTACTCCCATAGCCCCTCAGGAGCTAAGTCTCCTGACTCCTGACCACAGAGTGCCTATCCCCTTCCTGTCTAAACAGTGACCCCCAAGGTGATCAGAGCTGATGTCCACGTCACCTCTGTAAGTGCAGTGCCTGGAGTACATTCCAGCACCCAACAGGGGTTCAAAGGGTGGGCTGGAGCAAATGGATGCCTCTTCTCATTCTCTTCCTTAGGACTTGTATCAGTCAGCAATGGCTGCTTTAACAAAACACCAAGGACAGCTGTACCTTAGATGTAAATGAGCCACGGTCCAGTGTGTGTCCAGATCTTAGAGACACAAACAGAAACCAGTCAAGGGGGCTGAGGAGCAACAGCCAGAGAGCGCCAGGCCATCAGGCAGTAGCCCCTGGCAGGCTCTTTCGCCAGCATGATTCTCTCGGCCCCAGGACATCAACAGCCATGGCCTTGTAACTGTCCTCTTTCCCACTGTGCACGTGGGTGACCACCACCTCCCTGACTCGGTTCTTAACACCTTTGGGCCCAAGCAGAGAGAGAGGCCTGCAGTCCTGGCTGAAGTCCTGGATGCAGGTGTCCTTGAGCAGGTCCCTTCCCTCCTCAAGTCATTCACCTACAGGACGAGCTTCCTAGGGCTGCCTCCCATGAAACCCATCACAAGCAGGCATAGCCTTTGCTCGCTGCAGAGGCCTCTGCCAACATGAGCTTTTTATCTTTCTGTTTTCCTGGTTCAGAAGTCACGAAATGCCAAAAGCAAACTGGTCTCCACCGGTGCTTCATGTGAATTTCCTGATTGTTGGGAGTGCAAAGAACCCTAGGGTCCGCCAGAGCTTTTTTATTGTTCCTGTTCTGGAAACATCCACAGTGGGTCCGTGGAAGAGAACATTCCCAGGACAGTGTTCGGAATGGTCCTATTTGAGTCCTGAGGGGAGGTGCAGAGGTGTCCCTGAGGCAGGCAGTCCATCCCGCTGGGAAGCACAGCCACGGACCAGACTTACATGCCAAGAGGCCTGGACTTTGTGCCAGTCAAGTGCCATGGGGTCTTTCTGGGTGACCAGAGGACTATGTATGGGTGGTACCTCAGAGAAAGCAGTACTAGGACAAGGGATGGCATCATAGCACCCATGGGCCTTCTCCTTACGATGAGTGAAGAACAGAACCAGGGGATGATAGAGAAGAAGGTTCCCCCGCTTCTCCACGCCCTGTGTCAATGGTCACAGCTACAATAACGGGATCACGGCCTCAAGTGTTCTCGGCAACACTGGTGACTTCAGCCAATGGTAACAGCGACGGGGCACGCACGACGGGGCACGCATCCTGGTTTGTCAGAAATGGAGGGATCTGCAAGGGCTTCCACTCTGAGCTGCTTTTCTCCTGAATTTCCCCAGAGAGAGAGAGAGAGAGAGAGAGAGAGCAGGACTGGATTCCGCGGCAGTCTGCCCAAGAGCTGCAGAGCAACAAGGCACACCTAGGAACTCAGGCTGGCCGGTGTGGGCCATTCGCTGCCCACCCTACTGTGAGACTCATGATGGGACTCACAAGCCAGGGACCCTCACAGCCACATTTACAGTCTGTCAAAGAGAAAGGAAGAAACAGAACATGAGGTGCTAGAAGGAGGCAAACCACCTTCATTCCTGGCCCACCTGCCCAGTCTATGTGGCACACACTCTCCCACAGCTCGGGCAGGTTCTCTGTGCCAGGCATGGGTGCCGTCCTGCACCAGACTCGGATGAGCCTATCTCAGGCAGAACAGCAGCCCCAGGATCTCCTACAAAGACGCAGTTGAAAGCAGTTTTGCCAAGTGAGCAAAATAATCAGACAGGGAGCAGTGAAGGGCGGGGTTGAGAAACTTTTTTTTAAAAAATTGCCTGGGCAAATGGTTTGCGCCCTATCAACGTGACTTATTTGCAGGCCCATGTTCCCCAGTGGCCATCCTTCACTGGGGCAGGGAGCAGAGGGTTGGCAGCAGCCCAGAAGCCTCGCTGAGCGTTCTCACTATTGATTCTTTAGGACCCCTTGACTAATGGGGACGTCTGGCAGTGGGATCCCAGGGGACCCAAAGGGATCGAGGGTCCGGTGTTGACTCAGGAGATGAAATGTACATTCCTGGAAGGGGGTGGGGAGGAAGTGTCAGATATATGTCTTCTCTTTTGTATAGATAAATGCTCCATCCCGGTGAGTGTCTCACTTTACAGCAAGCATATTACTCATGGGAACATTCTAGAAATGTCTTACTGTGGTATATTAAAAATCTATATTTGGTCTGTATCCCTGTTTGCTGGAAAAGCTCTTAAAATGCCTGGAATTTCTAGAGTGCTAGGGGGGTCTTTTGTTACTCATAATGAGGCCTTCCTACCACACCTGAGTCCATGCCAGTGAGGTAACTCAGGGCGGGTCCTGGGAGGGGGGCAGGAAGCCATGTGACCAGAGGATTCAAGGTTAGAGTTCTGTCCCCCAAGTCCCCACCTTGCTCGCTGCTGGTCTCCAAGGATAGAGATGAAGACCACTTGAGTCTCTTTTTCTTTCTTTTGTAGTTTTTAATTGACGAAGTTGTATTCATTTATGGTGAACAGCGTGCTGTTTTGAAATAAGTATTCACTGTAACCCCAGCTGCTCAGGAGGCTGAAGGAGGATGAGGACAAGTTCAAGGTCAGCCCCGGCAATAGAGTGAGTTCTAAGACAGCTGGGACAACCTTAGCAAGACTCTGTCTCAAAACTTTAAAAAATTTACAAAGGGTTGAGGATGTAGTTCAGCAGTAGATGCTTGCCTAGCATGCGTAGACCCTGCATCCCATCCCCAGTACTGCACAAAAGCAGCAAACATGTAGCATGTGTGATCAACATATGTGTTATCTCTGTTATTGAAACCACAAGGAGCTATCCCTCACACCGGCTAGAAGGGCTCTCATCTAGATGAGTGAGAACAAGGGCTGAAGCGATGAGGAGAAATGAATCGCTTGTTCACTGTTGATGGTAATATGCAAATTAGGGTGGCCATGAGGGGAAACAGGAAGGTGATTGCCCCAAAACTTAAAAATAGGGTTGCCATCCAGCACTTCATTTTCTTGATGTACATCCAAAATAATGGAAATGAATAGGCCCAAAGCTCTTCTGTACTCCCGTGAAAGCCAGGGCGGGGCTCAGCCTCAGTGACCCTCCAGAGATGAGTGGACAAAGAAACGCGGCCTGGGAGCCATGGCCCATGCCTGCACAGCACGAGGAGCCGAGCTCAGACTCCCAGTATCCATTTTAAAAAGCTGGATGTGGGGTGGGGCGTGGTGGTGCATGCCTTTAATCCCAGCACTCGGGAGGCAGAGGTAGGAGGATTGCCATGAGTTCGAGGCCACCCTGAGACTACATGGTGAATTCCAGGTCAGCCTGGGCCACAGTGAGACCCTACCTTGAAAAAAAAATGTTTCCTTTGGGCTGGAGAGATGGCTTAGAGGTTAAGGCACTTGCCTGCGAAGCCTAAGGACCCAGGTTTGATTCTCTAGGTCCCATGGAAGCCAGATGCGCATGGTGGCACATGCATCTGGAGTTCGTTTGCAGTGGCTAGACCACCTGGTGTGCCCATTCTCACTCTTTCTCTTTATGCTTCTCCCTTTCTCTGTCTTAAATAAATACCAGAAAACAAAAGCTGGATGTGGTGGCATGCTCCTGTAATCACAGCATAGACAGGAAGAGTCCTAAACATTGATGGCTGCGTAGTGTAGCTGTCACCCATGAGTTCTAGATTCAGTGAGAGACCTCATCTCACAATATAAGTAGAGAGGGCTGGAGAGAGGGCCCAGCAGCTGAAGTGCTTCTCTGCAGAGCCTAATGGACTGAGTTCCATTGGCCAGTACCCACAGCACAAAGTAGCGCATGCATCAGGAGTTCGTCTGCAGTACCTGGAGGCTGTGGCACACCTATTCTCTCTGTCTCTCTTCTATCTCTGCTTACAAATAAATAAATTAAAAATATATAAGTACAGAGAAATTAAAGACATCTAACATCTTCCTCTGGCCTCCACGTGCATGCACAGACTTGTATACACACTCACACTCTCTGAAAATATACACACTCCACAAAAAAAAAAGGAAGGACAATATAATATGTACTCGGTGGAATAAAGAGTGAAATCCCGTCTGGGACAATATGGATGAACTGGAGGATGCTATGATAAGGGCAGTTAGTGAGGCACGATATGCTTATAGAATTCACCAGTTCAGCTCATAGAAGCAGAGGGAGACGACGGTGAGGACCAGAGGTGGCACAAGATGGGAGTTGGAGGTGGGAACACAGAAGAAAGGAAGCAGGGCTTTGGGCAGAAGGACAAAGTCCAGAGATTTCTTACCGTTCATGGCCATGGACCAGGGTGCAGGAGCATGGAGTCTTCTCTGGGTTCAAGTTCTGCATCCATCCCCTGATTGAACAGGGGCAGCTCTGGGTCTGTACAGAGACTCGCTGCCCTCCGGCCCCCAGGCCTAAGGAGGAGCTTCTCAGGGCTTCATGCTGGACGTCTCTGTCATCTCTAAGGCTTCACTGACTTGCTGCTGGTTGCTACAGTTTTGACTCAGCTGGGCCAGCAGGCAACATGACCAGACAAGTACCACAGCCACTGGGTGGGCACTCCATGGGCCCTCACCAGGGCAGCTGGTGATCTGCCTCCATGGCTCCTGCCACCTGCACCTGCTGCTTCAGAGGACTGCACACCCACAGCTCTGCCTCAGGAGCCCTCCTGGGTGCTGGGCCCGGAAGTCAAGGAGCACCAAGAGAAAAGCACCCCTCCCCACAAGGCCAGGGAGGGAGACCCCAGAAAGTGACGTAGGACCTTCCAACCACCACCACGTCGCAAGAAGATCTTGCAGTGAGAAGCCTGGGTCCCCAGGGCCTTTGTGGCCCACCTGCAAACCCTCTGTGGGAACATGTGGGTGCAGCAGCTTTCACGAGAATTTTCTCCACTAACAGCCAAGCAGTGCTCAGGAAGGAAGGCAGGCAGTGTGGGCGCTGCCAGGTGTGGGGCTGAAAAGTATCCAAGATTGGTTAGCTGGATCTTTAGGTCCCCTCAAAGCACCCCACCATGGCACCTGAGAAACCGTGTGACACCCAAGACAGACATGTGCGAGTTCACACATATACCACACAAGTATACAATACACGTGTGCACACACACCATACACACATACAACATACCCACCAGGCACACACCCACCATACACACGCCCCATGCATATGCATACATCACACACATACCCTCCCTCAGTATCTGACAAGGATGGTTTTGGAACTCCCTGCAGAGTCCTCTCTTGCTTGTGTGAAATGGTTCAGAGTTCGCAGGGAAGCTGCACACACCCTCCTCTGTGCAGTGCGTGAACCACCTTCAGAGTTCTCACAATAATGAATACAGCGCGACTTGCTCCAGGGACAGCTGTCACCCTCTATTGTTCAGGGGATAATGACAAGGGAAGTCAGTGCATATCAATACAGTTGCAATAATATTTTTGAAATATTTTCAATCTGCAGTTGGCACTCACCGCTATGGAGAGCCGACTGTTCACACATATGCACACCACACACACCAGACATTCAAAATAACCACTTTCTAGCTACCACCAAACTCTGCACTGTTCAAAACGCACTCCAGCTCACGAGAGAAAAGTCACATACTGACACCTTTCTTTCTTTGGCTTCAGACCTCTTTTCCAACTGCCAGGGGCAGTGACAAACCCCCAGGCAAGCTCAGCTTTGGGTCCAAAGTTTCATTTCCAAACTCAGGATTAGAAAATGGAAGTTGTCCCAAAGCGCCTTATCCCTGCAGGAAACGGGCGAAAGTATTGTCAATGTAACAACATAAGCTGAGAATGCACACAGCATAGCACATTCCGGGAATTAAATAAAGACACATATGACAGAGAGAGAGCCAGGAAATAAAAATATTTCACACACTTTACATTCACGCAAGACGCCTCAGTGGGTCCACATGGGCGAAACAGGGGGTGGGTGTGTGGAGAGCTGAGGACGACAGCTGCCAGGAACCAGGGACTGGGTCAGAACAGGATAGAAGGGCTCCCACAGGGCTTATGTGTGGTCAGTGGGTGTGGCCAGGGTGGTGTGGTCTATATTAAAGGAAAGCTAACAACATTTGCAGCATTCAGTCTTGCTGACTAAGGACCTGTTCCATAATTAATTAAAGCCCTGCCCAACATCTCTCGCGTCCTAAAATTTGCTGTTTCATCTTGCAAAGATACATTACTATTCTCAAACTTATAAAAGGTTTTAAACACCCCCCCTTCAGTGTTTGAAGCTATGGGATAGGGGAGGAGAGGGATCAGGATCGCAGCTGTACGTGACATGCCTGTCACACAAGGTGGAGCATGCAGGCACTGGCTTCCTCTGTGACAGTCTCTGAAGCAGCCAGAACCCACCAGAAGCTCAGAGCTTCACAAATACTAATGAGACAAGCACTGCCACAGGCCTCAGGCATTTCTCACTTCCTTGGGCCTAGTCCAGGATGGAGGATTGAGACAATGTCCCAGCCTGCTAGCAGCCCTCCACCGTCAGGAACCTGGCTTCTGAGACTCCAGCTCGCATGAGATGGGTGTGAGACATTTCGCTAGTCTTCAGAGCACTGGAGCCTGTCAAGGCCTCAGAAATGAGAAGAATGAGGTCTTAGATCATTAAAGGTTTAATCAAACCATTTGTATGATTAGGGGTTCCCAAACATATGGGGGACTTGTCAGCACGCTGGCTGCACAGGCTGGCATGAGTATCTGCTGAAAAGTTTGATTTGGGCACACAAGGACCAGCAGAGGAACACACTGCCATCCGTATCAACAATTATTTTCTCGTAAAACAATTAGGGAAATGAGCCAGAAGCTGGCGAGCAAAATGGACTTTTCATCACATCTAACTATGGTCTGGGGTGGGACTGGGCGGCAGGCTGGAGGTCACTGGATTTGAATTAATTCTCCCAGTGCAGCTGACCATGGGCCTTTCACTGATGCATTGGGTGGGCAGCAGGAAAAGGTGGAGGAAAGGTTGCGGGCCCCATAGGATAGTGCAGGCAGGTGGGATTGGGCTGGAATTCAGAGGCCTGGGGGAAGGGCAGGGCCAAGCATCTGGTGCACGTCTCCTGTGTCTCACCGCCCCTCCACGTGGCGGCCAGGATGCATCAGGGGTCTCCAGGAAGAGGCTGGCTTCACTTCTGTGCCTCTCTCTAAGGAGCTGGCCAGTGGTGTGGGCATTTTGTGGAGCATGGAAGTAGCCCTGCTAGACAACACTCCTTGCCCCAGGCAGCCCCTGTCCCTGCACCCCAGCAGGACCTGCATACCCTATGCACCCACACTGCAGAGGTGAGTCCCTCACATGGGGACAGGGTGTTTCTGGTTTCAGTGGCAGCAGAGCCATCCTTCAACAAGCACCTCCCTAGAGAAGGCTGAGGAAAGTTCCGTGTTCAAGTGTGAAAGAAATGGAGAAAGCAGACAAGATCCAGGGATAGCAGGAAGTGAAGAAAAGGACTCGTGTGCCAGCAGAAGGTAGAAAAGGTGTGGATACAACAGCAAATGTGGGCAGGGGCTGCTTCATGACAAGGGCTTCTCATCACTCTGGATGACCCCATGAATTCATTTCTTTCCTCGTCATCACTCTGACAAAACCTTCCTAAAGAAAGGAGGGGTTAGCCAGGCGTGGTGGCGCACACCTTTAATCCCAGCACTCGGAGGCAGAGGTAAGAGGAATTGCCATGAGTTCGAGGCCACCCTCAGACTACATAGTTAATTCCAGGTCAGCCTGGACCAGAGTGAGACCCTACCTCGCAAAACCAAAAAAAAAAAAAAAAAAAAAGGAGGGGTTTACTTGGCGCACAGTGCAAGGGTTCCATAGGGAAGGCGTGGCAGCAGGAGTGAGGGGCAGCAGGAGTGAGGGGCAGCAGGAGTGAGGGCAGCAGGAGTGAGGGGCAGCAGGAGTGCAGGGCAGCAGGAGTGAGGGGCAGCAGGAGTGAGGGGCAGGAGTGAGGGGCAGTAGGCCACACTGCCTCCATAGTCAGCATGCTGGCTCAGCTGACTTTCTCCTTTGCACTTAGCCCCAGACTCCAGCCCACGGGAAGGCACCACCCACACTCAAGGCTGGTCTTCCCTACACTGGTCAACCTTTCTGCAAACACCCTCCAGACATGCCCAGAGGTGTGTCCCCGAGGTGATTCCAAATCCAGTCAAGTTCATAGTGAAGAGGAGCTATCATACCACCCAAAAGGATGCATCTGTCAGCATCTAGTACCCCACTAACAGGCAGGAGTAGAGGTTCGTAGGAAGTGGGAGATCTCTTCTGGGGATGGCGACAGAATGCGAGCCTCTGATTCACCCCCAGAGGAGAAAATGAGCAGGATCCATCAGGTCCCGAGAGGCTCAAACGGAAAGGAAAGCTGAGAGGGAGAGAGGGAAGTCTCCTGAGCTCACGGACAGTGTGCTCTATGGACGAGAACAGCAAGGTCCCAAGACATGTGTGGCCCTGCCAGCTGAAGGTGGAGACACGCAACATGCCTAGAAGGAAGAAGGGGCTGCAGGCAGAGGGCCCGCACCGACGAGGAGAGCGGGGCGCCGCTCCAAGGCTGCCGGGGAAGGCGCCTCCTAGCGCAGCCCAACACTGGCTGTGCTGCTTGGACCCTGAGACCTGCCCCAGAGCTGCTGCCTCATCTGCACACCGACGAGGAACCTAGACTAGGTCCATATGGCGGAAAAGGTTCGTGATGATTTTCTGGTGTGTGTAGCAGTTACAGCCACTAACAAAACAGCACCAAATCTCAATGCTGGCTCTGGAGCTGGAAGACACCCATGAGGAACAGTGCAGGGCACATGCAGCTGTGAGGAAGGACCGGGAGCCGGGAGGAGGTTCCAAGGAGGAAGCGTAGCCTGGGTCTCCACCTCGCCTAGAGGCCAGGAGCACGCGCCAAGGCAGTTTGGACGTGAATACGGGACCAGTGGACACACCAGTTCGGAACTCTGGTGCAGAGGTGGAAGCCCCACCTTTACTCCCAGGACGATCGGCTCGGCTCAGCACTGGCGGGCGTCAGCTCCCACCACCAGCCATTCTGCCAGGAATGGGCAAAGCCAGGATGCACACAGGGGACAGGAGACAATGCAGCCGGGTGGAGCAGGAGGCCCCGTACCCACGGCCCTCTCGACAAGGTCAGGGTTTCCCTCTTGGCCTATGTTGGCAGGACCCGAAGTGAGCCACAGAGCCACTGTCCTTCACGGTCACTAAGTCACTGCCTCTCCCCGAGGACCCCAGGCTCTGGGGTTACCTGGCCACATCAGGAGCCCAGAGGTGCACAAGCGAAGACAAAGCAATCCAGGAAGTAAATGCTAGCTAGACTGGCTGGGGGTCAGGAGAGGTTGCAGGGGGAAGCGTCACTTCTGCCCGGCCTCAAAGGCTATGTGTGCAGAGAATCTCCCCAGAGGATCCCCGCCCAGTACCCCATACCCATCTCCATCCCCACTCCTCCCCAGCATCCTCGGGCTCTCAAACATGTCTGGCACACCTGGAGACCGGGAGAGTCAGAAGAGGAGCTGGGACAGACTGTGTAGATCTGGTTCGTGCATCAGGCTGAGCAGAGAGAGGAAAAGGGGGCTGTTCACAGGGACTGGGGTTGGTGATTCTAAGAGGAGGCTAGGTCAAAAGAAACTGGGCTTGGAAGGCTTCACTACCACTGGGAGACATGTGGGGGATCCTGACTGATTCCGGCCATGGAGGAGCAGGGTTCACAGCTTGGTGACCATTCACACCAGTGGCACTGATAAAGAAAAGCGCTGACTCGTCAGGGGCCTGGCTGCCATTGCCATTCCAGGGCCTGAAATGTGCTGAGACTTCCACCTGTACTTCCAGAATATTCTTCACTGGTTTGATCATCCTGCCTTGCCTCAGAGCCTCTTGTTCCTTGCAGAGCTGTCTGCCGCAGCTGAGGGATCAGACAGCTGTTGTATGTTCACCCTGAAGCCAATGGCGCTTCATGGAGAGTGAAGTGATTTCTTGATGTGGCTTCTGTCACATTATTTATTTTTATGATGTGCTTCTGATGGAAGGCATCATCTCATAGTTGTTATTGATGGCTTGTATGAATTTGCATTAAAAATATCTATGATCTGGAAAATGTAATTTGTGTTGGCCCGAGCTTGCCAGGTCTCCGCCACAGCTCGCTCCTCCAGTGTGTGTTCAAAGCAGTGGAAAACTCAATTCCACTCTGCCACGCACCAGACTCGTGTGAGCCCAGGGGCACCTGGGAGGAGTAACTCACATACAAACTTGGGGAACCCACAGCCCTTGGAATGTCAAGGGTGAAAGGCAGAGGTAGGGAGAGGCCATCCCAGATGGATAGTGACAGAAAAATGTGAGGTCCCCCTGCTCAGGGTGTGGGCATGCTTTTCAGAGGTTGTATATCCAGCTGGTCCTACAGGACAAAAGCATGGTGCTTCCCCTCAGCCCTGCAGGGGGCCAAAAGTACTGGGTAAGGGACACTGGCCTTCCAGGTTCCAACCATAGTGAGGCACTCTGGGCAGGCCAAACCCCATCTAAGCTAGCAGCTGAGCTCCACCCTGGCCCAAGAAGAATGTGAGAAAAGAGCAGAGCTTAACCCACCTCCATTCCCTGCACTGGCCACCTGAAGGGAACCTGGACACAGGCTTGATGTCACTCCATGAAAGTCCTTCTCGGAGCTGTGAGGGTCCTGGGAAGGATGGAGAATGGCAGAAAGGAGGGTGTGCATTCCCTCAGAGGGCTTGTCCACGAGGAGGGCAGCCATGCTCAGGGAGAGATCAGCCTTCCAACATGGATCAAAGACCAGGGCAGGGCTGACACTGGGGGGCCTCTGCTGCATAGAGGCAGGAGCAGCCATGAGAGTCCAATGAGGTCAGGACAACATGAGGCCAAGTTTCCAAGCTCGCTTCCCAAGGCTAGCAGGGCCACCAAAACCCGCCAGAGCCCTGGCTCCACTCGCCCTGCGCCCAAGCCTCCCACAACAATAATGACAGCACCTGGGGCCTCTTCCCTTTCAAGACCCTGGGTGCACTACGTCACATCTCCTAACCCTCCCCAGTGGGCCCGCCTCCACGGCCGGACCTCTGTATGGTAGAAGAACCATAGTGCTTGCCATGGCTAATCTCCATTGTCCCCTCGATCAGCCAGGCCTGTGAGGGTGTCTCCAGAAGGATTAATGGAGTGGGCAGCCCTTCCAGTAATGGACTGTCCACACAGATGCTCGGGGAGAACACGGGGTCTCGTGCCTGGCAGGCTGTGCGGTTTGCAGGTGAGTACATCCCCTCGCTTGCTGGTTGCTGTCATCCTTTGCTGGCATCAGAACCCGGTTTCTTCAGCCTTCCAACATGGACCAAAGGCCAGTGACTCTCCCAGAATCCTTCAGGTCTTCATGGCCAGTTTAGGATTGTATCCAGTCTCATAGACTGAGCAGCTACCAGGTTCTCAGACGTTCCAGCCTACAGAGAGCAACTGTTGAACTGCCCGAGCCTTATCATGTAAGCCAATCTACTAATCTCCGTGTAATATGTATATTTCATCAGTTCTATTCCCCTTGAGACGCCTTGTAGAGTGCCACTTGACCTAGTTGGACTCACAGCTTTGCTGTGGGAAGCTGTGTGGCCCTGGACAGGTTAAGGAGCCACTGAGAGCTGTGGTTTTCTTGCTGAGAACAGAGGCTGGAGTGGTGATCACATTTCCCAGGTCAAGAGTGAATGAGCTAATGCGTGTGGGAGCTCAGGCATCGTGCGGCACGCGGCAAGCATTGTGAGCCTCTACCATCTTCCACCCACACTCCTCTTCCCTCTGTAGAAATACTCCTGGGGCTTTCTCCAGCTCCCTATCCATTTAGAGTCACTGCTGCAAGGCCTCTGCCCCAGCCACCCAGAAGTCACCCTCACCTCCTGCTACTTAACATAGCCCTGTGTTGGTACCTGTTTTCTTGGATTTTCTGGTGCACACGTCTCTGGGCACTTATCCCACCCCTGGAAGTTCCACCAACATGACCACTAGGTATAGCTATTATTGCCAATCTCAAAGGGCCCAGTTCTCTTACTTCCAGAAGCAGGACCCTGACTTCGCATTCTAGCACTTTCCTCCATAAGGAACTTGGCAGCCATGTGCCCCAGGCATGGCCAGTCAGCACCCACCCTCCTCAAGCTACAGTGATAGGCTTGCTGTGGACACCTGACCCCAAAGGAACTAATCAGAAACAAAACTTGGACTTTCACCAGGGTGAAGAACAGAGTTTGGGGTATACCAAAGTCTATGAAGCCAACAGTAGGACATCTTTGCCTGAGGGGAGTGGCATGTGGCGCCACCTGGGAAGAACTTACTAAAGGATGAGTAATTTTTAAATTCAACAACAACAGATGAAAAGAGATGGATGACAGTGACATTTCAACACACTCTGTTTCAGCATGCATTTGCATGTACAGAAGGGAAACGCAATACAGTGAAAATAGACAATGTAGTTATCTCGCGCGAGGCACTTATATTCGGCTCTTTTCAACATTACACTCCATCTAGCATGAAAAGTAAGAGCTCCGAGACCCCATCACTCAGCCCCCCTCATCATCCCTCACAGCTCAGGGTGCCGGTCACTTCCATGATGGTGCCATAAGCACACTCCTACACATTTCACCCACGCCCATCCTCTTTCTGTCTAGAGATCTGATCCCAGGCACACAGGACTGCCTTGAGTGGCATGCCACATCTGCCCAGCCGCTTGGCCATCATGGTCTCTCTCTGTTCTCTCAGTGTCCGTCTTGACAGTCTTCGGGTATTCTAAAGAAAGACTCTCAGTTTGTACTTTATCCAATGATCTTCGTGACGAGGCTAGGATGTGGGTTTGAAGAGAAGTCCCTGAGGTGAGATGCTCACAGGTCATCGTGACCTTCACCACTGTCCACAGGGGTCTCCCGGCACTGCCCACTGCAAGCTGCTGTTCTTTCCCATCCTCTGATGTTGAGAGTGGGCCTCAGACCAGCCCATCCTCAAGGGAGGAGGAGGAGGAAATGAGCTTCCTCTCTGGAGGAAGGAGAGTCTGAATATGTCACAGGAAATTGATGGTATAAATGGGAGGGGCAGACCAGGCTGAGACAGCAAGAAATGCTACCCTGGTCTTCTGTGTCATTTGGGCTAGTGTTGCTTTATATTAAAAAACTCAACAAGGGGACTGGGGAGATGGCTCAAGGGGTAAAGCATGTGCTGCACAAGCCTGACGCCATGAGCTTGGGTTCCAGCACCCACATAAAAGTGAGGCGTGCTGGCATGCATTGTAATCCCAGCACTGGGAGGACAAAGTTTCCTTGAGGGGCTTGCTGGTCAGCTGAGCTATGTGAATCACTGAGCTCCAGGTTCAGTGAGAGAACCTGTCTCAGAAAACAAGGTGGAGAGTGATTGGCCTCCACATGCACACCCAAATGTGCATGCAGACATCTGCACCCCCACACACATGCATACACACATGCATACCAAACACACACACACACACACACACACACACATAAATTTGCAAAGAATCATCAAATGTGGATGCACTATTGTAACACGTAGCTAGCTACATCACTAGAGAACACTTGGATTCTGACAAGTGGGTCCAGGAGCTTATATTTGATAAGACACAGAAATACTGTGATATTAAAAAGTCCCAAATAAAAGCATCTTGCATAACATAATCATGTCATTGAATTTTCACATAAAAGCTTGGTTGGTGATTCAGGGCTGGCACTGGGATCCACCATCAGCAGGTCCCTGGTTCTCCTGTCCTGTGCACGGAAAGCATCCTCAAATGTGGCCTCCCGTGCAGTACTGAAGACGACTGGCAGGAATATGCCTACGTTCCGACCAGCTGCACAGAGGGCATGGGAAATGGAGGTGCCATCTGAAAGTTATACGTGAAACTTCTCCTGGTCTGGTTTCCCCCAACTGGACGTTGTATAATCCGAGCCGTAGAGCACTGGGTGAGCGGGGCCTCAATTAAGAGTGCTGTGGGAGGAAGGCTGCTCGGGCTCTCCAGCCCCATCTTTCATTGCTCTTTGTTCTCCTTCGGGTGGTCACAAGGCTGTGGTGCCACCTTTTGCCCAGGGTTGAGCTCATTGCACATAGAGCGCTTCAGTGTCCCAGCAGCATTTCACACTCCACATGTCCAACTCCATTGTGCCCCCCACAAACACATCCCTTCCCTCCACCACCACCCTGGGTGCCCTCTCGCCCATGACAGAAGCCTGACTTAGCCCTGTCACTCAAGTGTACCTCCCTGTCCTCTACAAAGTCAATCACTAAGCCCTAGAACTCAGCTCCTTGGCCTCCGGGTTCCCCTGCTTGTGTTCCCTGAAACCAGCACCCTGCTGCTCTTGTCTGAACTGAAGCCCCATGTCCCAGTCTCCTCTTCCCCCACTGAAGTGAAGCAAGGCCATGGCTGACATCAAGTGCAGACATCTTGGGTGTGCCTCTTGCAAGCCATGTGAGCTGAGCAAGTTCTGGAAGGCTTTGAGTCTTTGCAGGCAGAGGGCAGGTACTCTAGAGCTACTGAGAGCACAACTGGCACAGGAAGGAGGCAGTGAACACTGGGTTTAATAATAGTTGTTGGCACTATTGGGAATGTGTGGCATTGCTCACGACTGCTATTACGATGAAGCCCTAGGGGAGCCCACACACCCATGAGGTCACTTTCAGATTGTTAGACCCTCCACGTGGGTCCAGCCTTGTGGCCTAAGACCACTGGCCATCATCTTCACCCACCACCATGTGAGTGCTCACACACCCTGAGGAGAGTGGTGGCCTGCTTGTTCTCATATGCCACTTAGTACCCGGGTCCCACTGGCTCGAGGAACATGAAGAAAAGCTCCTATATGGGCTGGAGAGATGGCTCAGCGATTAAGGCGCCTGCCTGTGAAGCCTAAGAACGCTTGTTCAAATCACCAGGTTCCACATTTAGCCAGACGCAAAAGTGACTCAAGCGTGCAATGTTGCACATGCTCACAAGGGGGCGCACAGGTCTGGAGTTCGTTCACAGTGGCTGAAAAGGCCCTGGAATGCCCATTCTCTCTCTCTCTGCCTCTTCCTCTCTCTCTGTCTGTCTCTCTCAAATTGAAAAGAAAAGAAAAGAATAGAAAAGAAAGAAAAGAAAAGAAAGAGAAGAGAAGAGAAGAGAAAAGAAAAGAAAAGAAAAGAAAAGAAAAGAAAAGAAAAGAAAAGAAAAGAAAAGAAAAGAAAAGAAAAGAAAAGCTCTTATATGTATCCAGCTGGTAAATCCCCCTACCACCACCACCACACACACTGGTGTGTTGCTTCATGAACCAAGCCCTCTGCAGTATGGAATCCGTGTACGTGGGTAATGTTCCATGGCATGGAAAATACTCCTTAGCTGTGGGGAAGAATGAGGTCCTCCAAGCTTTGGGCCCTCTGTACCAGCAGGCATTCTACAGTTGGCTTTCCCAGGAGGCCGGGTGGTGGACTTCTTTTCCACCAGAACTGACTTCAGGCCACCAATAGGACACGAGGTAGACCACAAAGCCTCTGAAAAGGGGACATTCAGCTCTTCCATCTGGGACAAGCCAGCTCTAGTGCACACCAGGAAAAAACCAACATCTGCTCTGTGCAGAATGCAAGCATGGAGCTGTTCGTCCACATACACGTATTCCCTCCACGTAACTAAGGGACCTGGGGCAGAGTCCTCTGCTCAGGAAGCTTTCCTTACAGACCTGTTTCCCGTGGATCACTCTGCCTTTTTTCCTTAGGGGTCTATGGGCTTCTTAAGGGTAAGCCCTGGGGGGACAATTTGTGTTCTTTTGGACTGGGCTCCCAGAGCCCACACAGTCCAGGACCTGGCTTCTAGAACGTCCATCAAATGCAGTGGGTTTAGAAACCCTCGACTTACACACCAGCCACCATCCATTCTAGACCGCTGGGACTTCTCATCTTTAGAGAGCCAGAGTCAACTCACGAGTATCCACCTGGACACAGTGTCCCTCTCCCCTTGCCAGCTTGGCCATCCTCTGGGCTCCACAGTCTCCCACCTCCACCTCTGGAGGAAGCCCCACCCCGTAGAGTAGCATACCTCTAGTCCTACTCCTCCAACAGCCAATAGGAAACTGTCTGGCCCTCACGGTGACCACACCCCAGCCAATAACAAAATCCCAGAAGCTCTCCCGACCCCGCCCCACCCCCAACACACACACTCAGAAGCCATGAGAACGTCACAGACATCTCTCTGGCCCATCTCCTCTGTGGCTGTTCTGAAATGACAGGGACACAGAAGGGCCATTTGGGGTGAGTGAACTCAGCCAATCAAAAGCACCACCTCTGAGGCTTATGCTAGGAAAGCTCCCGCTTTGCTGTCTTCATTTGAACATTAAATCTAATCAGCTGTTCTGTCTTCTAAATGGGGATCTGCAATGGTTCACAAAACACAGCAGAGAAACCCCTGACAGCACAAGTGTTAATCCCTGTCCGACAGAAGCTAGCAAGGAGACACATGGACTCTCGCTGTCCCCAGCCAGCAGAACGGCTGTGCGGCTGGAGTGAGGGCCCTGATCACATATTAGGATGGACAGCTAAGATAGTCTCACAGTGTGATAAATGTGGGTGGTGGTGAGTATTTCTCAGCCTTCAGCCTCCGGGTTCACTGTAACAATCTCTATTTATTCTTATTCTGCCTGCAGCATCCAACATAGGGGGTGGACTGACCCAGTTTTAAAATCCTGGCATCAGGCTGGGGTCAGAGAACTGCAAATGCACTCATGAATGTGTATGGCACCAGAGCCATCCTGTCCACCTCAGGCCAAGGATTCTGGAATATTGGTTGGTAGCCATGATAGCACACTTGAACAGGGTGTGCCATAAGAAGTCTAACTTCAGCCACCAGCATGACTGTGTGTCCCACCGCAGGTGGGTGCATGCAGTCAGACAGTGTGCGTGCCTTCACACCCACCCGCCTTCACCTGTTCCCTGCCCTGGCCATTGTCACCATCACAGCACCAGCAGCACCAGAGAGCAGCCCAGCTACTTTGTGCCAGCATCCGTCCTCCCGCCTAAAAGACATTCCATTATTACCCTGCATCAGGACCATTTTGACAGGGTAATTTGAAAGATAACGTATTGAATACTCAGTCATGTGTCAAATAAACAATCGAAAACCGTCTGTTTCCTCTCAGTCGGTGAGCACCCTCCGCCCGCACACTTCCAAACTCAGAGCAGACAGAAGGATCCATGGTTTGCTCCGGCTGAAAGCAAAGACTGTGGGCGAAGACAGTAACGGGAGCTGGCCCCGGGCACCGTGTTGAGGAGGAGAAGTTTGTCTTCTAAGATGTTGCCCATCCGACCTGAGCCTTTGCTGAGACGACATGAGCCTCTCTGAAAGTGTCATGCCTCCCTTCCAGTCATTCATTTTCACCACTGGCCTCCTGTGTGTGTGTGTGTGTGTGTGTGTGTGTGTGTGTGTGCGCGCGCGCGCACACTGGCATTAATGTCCCTACCTCGGTCGCTGTGAGTCAGGAACCAGGCTTGATCCTACAGTCATCCCTGCTGTCATGCCACGGGCCTCTGAGGGTTCGCATAGGGTTAGCTATAGGAGCAGATATTGGGGATTCAGTGAGCCCCAGGCAGATCAACAGACTTCTAGAGACAAGCCAAGTGTCTCTTGGGATGAGAACCCCCAATGCAAGGTTGGCAACATGCTCTGGGTGACTGACAAGAAGCAGATCTGGTGGAGGGGGAGGGGAGCGGGGCACCAAAGAGTCAGCTGAGTGCAGGTGGGTAAGATGGATGGAACTGGACAGAGGACAAGAGTATCCCCAGGCTGTGACCACACTTACCTCCCCAGTTCTGGCCCTCCTGAGTCCTCCTGGCCCCAGTGCATCAGACCTCTACTCTTGAAGCTCTGAAATCCCTCTTGTTACATGACCCATGACCTCCGTGCTGCTGAACCCATGTTCAGTTCTCAGCCTGCACCTTACCTTGTCACCCTGCACCCTGCCGCTGTCAACCCTGCAGAGCCACAAGGTCCTCAGCTCTGCACTTCCAGCTCTCCCACCTCGCTGGTGGTCCTGGCTGGTCACCGCCTCATCTCATTCCCTGGGTTGCTCACCCAGCTTGGCCCCCACCCTCTGGCTCACCCCCTACAACTTCCCACCACACTGAGCATGTGGTGAACATCGACAATGCCCATGGCTGCCTTAACTTGAGAGTCCAGCTTGCACCTCCCCATCCAACACTGTCAAGCTGCCACATGGGCACAAACCTGATGGGTCGACCCCCTCCCATGCCACCTGCACTCTGCCTGTGCCAGGAAACAGCC